>JAYKKT010000090.1:36107500-36707500 GCA_036023115.1 Brasenia schreberi | reverse complement strand
AAAACGATTACTCCGCTTATGTTGCTAGCCTGCTCATCTCTCTCTGTCCCCTCGTTCATCACCTCCTAAAAATCCCAAGTATTTCATATATTGAGATAAAAAACGAGAAAATGATCAATCACTTGTATATTAAGATCTTGAAATCTCAACCTGTCCTGTATGTGAAGATGCCAAAAATTGGACGTCTTCCAGTGCTATAATCTAAAACTTGCCTTAAAGTTTCGATATCTCCCGTGTATGGAAAGATGTTAAAAATGGAACCCTTCCAAGGGTGATGGTGATATTTATAAATAGTCTTAAAGATCTCAATCTCTCCTGTGTGTATGTAAAGGTGTTAGAAATGGAAGCCTTCCAAAGATATGATCTATAAGTAGCCTTAAAGTCTCAAAGTCTCCTTTGTACGTAAAGATTTTAATCTGAGAGAGATCCCATCAATGAGTACTGTAAAGTGAATATCACAGCGCCATCGTCCGCTCCCATTCGACACCAGAAAGACCTCTCCTTCCATGTGCGTGGAGGAAAGAAGCCTCCATGGATGATGCCAGGGTCGATGTCGATGGCCTAGTTCCAGGAAGACCCTTAAAACGGGTATCATAGTTTAACATTATGTCATGCGAACAGTTTGTAGAATATGATTAATTACTTGCTAATATAGTAACGTTACTTTTGGGTCTTAAGGTTGGATAAAATATAGTCAGTCTAAGAAAAAAAAATTGACAAAGATGTATGGAAAGAGGAAACTGTATGTGGAAGTATAAGACGGCCCACATTCGGTATTCTGGTGGCAGCAATGTTAGACCACCACCATTAATTATGTCCAAGTTTCTCACTTACAGGTCGCACTTTGAGGCTTCTTGATGGGCTCCCAACTCACAATGCTGCTTAAGGATTTAACAGGGTCCGCCGTCAACTAAATCGTTAATCAGTTTCGTATTTGAGTATGTAGAAAAAGACCAGATCAGATTGGTGCTGTTGTAGGACAACAATCTTCAAAAATCATACGCATCGAAGCACATTCTGCTTTCTGTTCTAAGCGTCTTTCTCTTTTCTCAAATATGGGCAATTTGGTGAGAAATCAAATGGTATGGTTATACTCAACCCAGTATTCAGCTACCAAGTGCAAGCAAAAGCTTCCTATCAAATATTTTCCACAAAGGTGCCTTCACGTTTTTGAAGCCAGATCTTGGTTTAGTTCCACAATTAAGAAAGAATGCTGCAGTATAATATATAAATGTACAGAAATAAATAAACGAACACATCGTATAAAACATGATACTGGAATATATTGACAACCAAATGTCCGAATACTATTGTTTCAAGCTTTGGGGATGAACTAGCTAAGAGATCAGATCACATAGAAATTTTAAGCTTTAGATGTGATATGGAATCTTTGCATTAACGTGAGACGTGCCAATGGTCTAATCAGGTTTCCATCAATCGAGATGAATAGAGATGTCACATGGAGATTTTGTTTAAGAATAGGCTTTCATATGCTCTTGATGAATTGTATGTGTACAAATCAAGGCATTATTATGAGATGTGGAGAGGGAATTGATTTCTTTTTTGTTATAACGGGGAGGCAGAAGCCAGGTGTGCATACCGCGAGAATCGAACCCGTTTCATGCGCCTTGTGAGTCGAGAGTCCTGCTGGGTGAGCTGACGCTCTGAATGCAGAGAATTGAATATGGATAAATGTGCAAATAGTAATGCAGACCTACATCTAGTTTCCACAAAGGAGTTCCTGATTCTCATTTTCTAAGTAGTGTTTACAAAATGAGGGAAATAAGGAAGAGAAAGGGAGAAGACTATATTCAGTTTGATCAGTAGAAAAGCTTTATAGCGGCTCTCTCTCATCATATTCAAGCTCTGAAGTCGGAGATACACGATGGCTAGCAGAAATGAATAGGTTTTCTTAACAACTTAATTAAGATAACGATCAACCAAATCTCATCTATATATGCAAATTGGAGAATCTCTCTCTGTACTTTCTGAACATACAGTGCCCGCCCATTCTGCAACAGGAATTATATATAGAATAAACTTTGTCTAATAGTACGAAAAAACCGATCGGTATTAGTCACGAAGAAAAAGAGAAGAGGCTTAAGCAAGCATAGCTGATTCCATGATAACGCTTCGTACAAATACTTGCGTGAGAGAGAGAGAGAGAGAGTTGAAAATAATTTCTTGTATCCTCTAAAAAATTGCAATAATGAATCCACGATCATTATTTATGACTAGATGAGGCGCAGCCTGCAGTTGAAATCGGAAAGCGATAATACTTGCACTTCGGGGCCAAGGTGATGATCACGTGCTAGGGCTCTCTAGCGTAATTTTGGATCAGTCTGGGCTTGAATACTGGCTTCCGCCCCCCGTTGTAACAAAAAGAGAAGCAAAGAAAACCATATTTCTTGAAATGACAAATCTTCCTCCCTAGTTCTTCAAATTGTATACTTATAACTATTCATAGAAAAGAGCGACAAACTGAACCCAAAAGATCTGCTTGTTGCAGGAAAACCTTTTGGTCTCACTCCATATATACACTCCCCAGTTTACCAAAAGAATAACAATTTGAGAGAGAGACCCCTAGTTGTTCTACTTGGAAGGATAACCAGATAATAAATGATGAGGCAAACAAGGCGAATTCCTCCAAACGTTGGCGTGCACCCTAAGCATCTCCTTTGCCTTCTCCTTCGTCTTTGTATTACCCTCGACCTGTAAGATCAAGCACAGCTTCGAAATTGCCCCCACCTGGAGCATTTCTTGTACCAAACAAGGGTTTGAAGCATACTTGCACAAAGAATACAATATCCCAACAGCCCTGTCATTTGTGATTTGAGAGACGCTCATCATCTTCATGGAGACCGCAGAGATTCCCGCAGCGTGATCTAATAGCGCTGCCCTCCCCTCTGCACTTCTACACAGCATGTCCAAGAGCCACATCAACATCTCATTCATTTTTCTCTCTGACGAGTCTATGATGAGTTCTACCAACAATGGTATTGCACCGCATTCAACCACTTTGATCCTATTCCTTGCCCATTTGGATACTTCTATCAATAACTTAATTGCAAGTTTGGTTGTTTTTTGCGAGATTCGATCGCGAAGAATTTGAACGAAACCCATCAAGAGATCTCTCCTTAGATTCATCAAGAACACAGGGTTCAACCCCTCGAAAGCTGCCTTCATAACCATGAAAGACTTCAATCTTAGTTGGTGATCACCCTTGAGTAATACCCAAGTCAAAGATCCAATAATGTCAACGCCTTTCACGGCGAGATCTTTCAATTCGTCCTCTTTGATCCCTACGCGAAGAAGAAGATCCAAGGCCTCCTGGAGGACCATAGATCTCTCCTCCATGCAGTTTCCTTCTTGATCTTCCTTTTCCTGTTGTTGAGTGGTAGTAAGAGCCTGGATTAGTCCGGCGAGTCGTTTGGCCGTTCCCGCAGACTGAATACAATCCCGGTTGCGGTCGCTCTCGGAGACCAAGGACTTGAGTTTATGCAGAGACCGGAGTTGGGTTTGATGGCTTGGCGATTGGAAATCATGGAGAAGATTGAGAATGGTCGATGAGTCGACCGGTGGCTTCGGCGTCGGGATCCTCTCGATGCCATGGGAGGCGTTCTCGACGCACCAGGCTTGAATGAGGCGGCGGAGGGTGTGATTAGGGGTGAGGTTTGAATCTGCGAGTGGCTGCTTTGTAACTGGGCACACCTTCTTCTTGTAGGAGAAGATCCACCGCTCCATGCTTTCCCTGTCACATGTTATTCCCGTGCATATGGTCACAGGATCCTTCATTATCTGAAGAGAGATTGGACAGTTGAACAACGGAGGGATCTCAATTCCTTCCATCAAATTATCAACACCAATAACGGTGAATTGCACACAGAGAGAGGGGGGGGAGAGATTTGGTTTGATTTTGGGCTTTGTGAAGAAATAAGATGGAAAGAGAAGATTTATATGGTTAGCGGAGATAGAAAGTCCACGCGCGGTAGGAGAGAGAGAGAGAGAGAGAGAGAGAGAGAGCGTTGGTCAAAGGAAATATTGGATTACCCACGATGCACAAATGCCATAATTAAATTATCGATTGCCAACTTTAACGGAGGAGGGTGGATGGCGCTAAAACTAGTTAAGAGTTTAATGGCGCTGCCTTTGACCGTCGCACCGACCATTGCTTTTACTCTCTCTAATGTTCAAAGTCTATTAAATATTTTATAGTTTTAAATCCTCTAAACGTACTAACTCCACCTATTTGCTTTGAAACACTTTTCCATCGTCGTCTCAAGCTCGAATAAATAGGAGGGAAACTTTGTCGAAATTATATGTTAAAACAGGATGAGAACCACCACAAAAGTGTTGAAACTATAAATAATGATCTAGTTTATATGACACATAATAGATCTATATGAAAATAATGATCTATATGAAAATAATGATCTAGTTTATATGACACATAATAGATCTATATGAAAATAAAAAATTTAGGTAGCCGACCCCATCTAGTAGCGAAAAGACATTAGTTATTGTTATTGTTAAATCCTTTAAAGATACTTGTCCGAGGAAGGTTGATGTCATCAAAATTAATAGATTTGAAGCTTATATATATGAGTCCTAAATGATGTCTTTCGTTATATAATCTTTTAAAAATATTTTTACCATTTGGTCTTTAATATCAACAGTAAAAATTTAAATTAAAAGTATTGTTGTATTTTTATACTTTATATTATATGTATTAAATACAAAGTAATTTAAATATCTAATTTTGAGATTATAAATTTAAATATTTATGTATCAAAAAACATTATAAATTTAAGATTCTCTATAAATAATATATATATATATATATAGCGCAAACTTTTGGAAGGTGCATATGCAAATCAACATCTTGCCATAGTAGAACAGCATTGTCCGTGCAAATAACCCTTTTCTTTAACTAATTTTTTTGTTGTGGCCCTAAAGGCTGAACTAGTATTTTTCTTGTAGAAATATGATTTTATCATTTGACGTATGATCATTTATACTCCATCTTTAAATTGTTACTTGGACATCTCAACTTACGGTCGCTCGCTTCCCTTGGTGTTGTACATTAAGATTACAAGAAAAGGTATAAATAACCAAAAATAGGAAAAGGGTATCACGTGTCACCCTAATGTATCTGTGTCATGACAGGTGAAATTTAGAGATTTTTTTTTAGGTACAATGGGGAGGCAAGATGCATACTCTGGATATCGAAATCGTGACCTTCAAATTTCGCCTCAAATCACCAGCTAGGTGAGGTACTGTTCTTTGTGTAATTTAGATAATTTATTTGATTTAAGTCTGGGTCAAACATAATTTAGTAACCTTTTAATCAAGAGCTCAGAGCCGGTCGTGGGCAAAATGACTCGAGTCTTGATCTAAAACATGGTCAGCCTTTTCGAGCCCACTGCTGGAGTCTTCCGAGCTAGATTGACTCATATTAGGTCAAATTGGGTTGCCTACCATCATAATTACTCGGGGTGGGTCCATGGATCAACAGTTGAGTGCGATCATCCTTGCTGTGCCCGGCTCCTGCCTCGCTTATACGTAAGCCCCATGTATCGGTGTTTGATAACAAAAGACTGATACTATGGAACTGGAACTACAGTTCCAGTTCTCGTCATAATCAAATGCAGGTCTTATCACATAGTAGAAAAGAGATCATACCACTCCTAAAGGTCGGCAGTTAGAACTGGAACTAGAGTTTCAGTTCTGTAGTTCCTAAACTCGCAATCAAACACCCCCTTGAGTTATAACTCCTAGTAAGGGGAATCTTTATTCCTTGGTGCTAATTCAGTTTGTTTTATTAAAGCGAACTTGGATGGTAAATGGATTATAGACTTTAAGCGGCGAACGGTCCTTTGAATGGTTTTGAGTAGGGCTAATTATGTATTATAGCTCATGGATCTCATCATAGGCTATAGACTTTAAGTTGATTTTTGAAATTTCAGGTGAGACGAATACCTCATCTTGACCCAATGTAGATCTGCCCTTGTTTGTGTCCTGAAGGAGCGAGCCACTCCCACGTAGTTGTTGTGACTAAGATACCTTGATTTTCAAAATAAAGAAATAAATTTACTTTCTTTTAGAATAGTACATTTCCTTAAAAAATTATTGAAGGTAAATTGACTTGCAATCTCAGAGAACCTAAACAACTGCATGAAAGGAATAGCTTACGCTGTCCTCTGCCTGCAAAAATAGGAGGCCTTGAGGTGCAATTTAATTATTGTAAATATTGATCATTATGCACTTGAAATTGATTAATATTATGGTTGACTTACAAATTTCCGGAGATATTGTTCACTTGCGTGCGATGTAAATGTTCGAAAGAATTCTTTCTATTATCACAAGTAGCACAAATGTAGAGGACGGCTACAAAAGTATTGGAAAGAAACAATAAAGAATGATCTAGTTTATTGTGAGTTAACTGCTAACATAGCACATGATAGAGCTTTGTGGAAACAAAGAATCAATATAACCGACCCCATCTAGTATGGGAAAAGGCTTAATTGTTGTTGTTGTTGTACCACAAGTAGCACACATCCAAGCTCACCAAGAGCCACTGCTTCTGTGTGCGGGTCAGGAATTAGCAACCCAGGTCGCCTCCGGGTTGTTTTAAAAGTGATCCGACAAAAGTTCAGACAGGTCCAAGTTGGCTTAAACCGATTCAAATCAAACCCCAAATGCTTACATTGATGTGTTGGCCCCTCTCTCTCTCTCTCTCAAACCGGTTCAACAGTTTAAACTGGAACCGTACCACCGACAGAACGGGGTACCACTGACGGAACGGGTGGTAACTGAAACTGCAAAAAACCAATCATTTCAAACCGAATCAGTCGTTCCAAACTGTCGCTAACTAAGTTTTATATATTTTTTTGACACTCATTATCACAAATTGATTGATAACACAATGGTAGGAATCTCCCTACCATGACCTCTTGCTTGTTATATAATGAGTATATTCTACATCTAAGTTTTATATATTTTTTTGACACTCATTATCACAAATTGATCGATAACACAATGGTAGGACTCTCCCTACCATGAGCTCTTGCTTGTTATATAATGAGTATATTCTACATCCCACAATTAAGGTATCCAATCTAGACCCGTAATGTGTGACTACTATATGAATCAGGACATGGTTTATCATGAAAGTGACGCCAAATTCCGATTCGACGTGAGAGTCGGGTCAGCTGGTACTACCTACTGTGGTACCTGGACCTACACTCACCCGAATCCAAACCCAATCGAATCCGTTGACATGAAGGGTTGAGTCAAGAAGAAAAAGCCTAAGGACAGTTGCATTCCATATTAGGCACATGTATGTACATATTCCAACGAGCATAGATCCTGACGTCATTTGAGTGCATCACGATAAGGATGGCTGGGCCCGCTTGCTGGGTTGACCCCCTATAGATCCTAACTCCATCCTTTTTTTTCCTATACAGTTATTTTCGGTAGACCCATAAGAATTGACCTAAACAAGAAGCAATATATGGCGGAACCAAAACAAAGTTGAACCATTTCAGGGTTGGTATAGGCGCTTGGTGCAGCTAACCAAGTCTTTTCATGGTCGTAACGAGACAAATTCTTAGAAGGTGGTCATTAATCGAAGTTTTATTTTGGCGCATGTATCATCTCTCTCTATATATATAAGCAAAGTAGGTATACTTTATTCAGATCAATATTTTTTACTTTTTAAATTCAAATTTCAACAAATTCATGAAAGATGATTGAGATTTATTTTTATACGCTAGTTATACCATGCTATCTCTCCCTCTTTCTCACTTTCTACATATATATATCATGGTATATATACATCTATCACCAAAACATATATGTACATATATATAATATACATATATTATATCTCAATAATGTATTTTGGTGATAGATGGTGAAATTTGAATTTAAAAACAAGAAATATATATGTACTTTTGTATATATACTTTCTTCACGTGATTTTTTATTTTTATTTTTTAATTCAAATTTCAACAAATCTATTAACGAAAGATGTTTTGAGATTTGTTTTAATATGCTAGCTATACAACTCTCTCTCTCTCTCTCTCTCTCTCTCTCTATATATATATATATATATATATATATATATATATATATATATATATATATATATATATATATATATATATATATATATATATATATATATATATATATATATATATATAAGAATTTCACAACCCGGTGTTGCCAAAAGATAGGCCAATCAGCTTAGCCACTATCGTCCATGAAAAGGTTCGGCTTTGGAGGCATAAGCTCATGGGGAACCCCTTGACAAACAATGTATCTATCAGTTATTTTTGTTGGACTTAATGGTATAATTAAATGTTGGTGGGCCCAATTAAACCTACGTAACATTAATTCACTTTAGTCATGATTAATACCCTCTAAAAGCTTATTTTATAAATATTTAATAAAATTGAAAATACAAGTATTAAAGTCACCTGTAGAAAGGGCTCGTGCATAACTTTGAACATTCACCCTAAAGAGTTTGGATATGGCATAGATGACTACACATGCACACATTGGGTCGGGCCTGAGTCTTGGGTTTTAGAGAATTGTTTTCGCTTTTTTTTTTATAAGAAAGTTTTGATTGCACAACATCCGAGGAGGCATGACACATCTGTCTGTACTATAAAATCTCATATTAGGGTTCCTAATATGCAGTTAATAAAACCTGACAACATTAGATCCTCCTCTCTTTCTTTCATTCTCTAACACAACGATTTTTCTTTTTGTTGTGTATGTGCCTGTGTGCGTTTTGCTATATGATTGATAGGTGATTGAATCGCGATACAAGATGGCTTGAGTTGAGGTATGTGCTCTCATCCACATGAAAGATTGATCTTAGGAGAAAGCCAACAACATTCATGGGTGCCTTGATAGCGAGGCATACATTTCTTTGGAGCAAGTTCGTGAAGACAACCCAATCAAATAAGTGACTAATTCTATTTTTGTCCTGCCGTCGGGTATGTATGGCTTTCTTTGGATATGTGTTATGGATTGATATACACATGTTAAAATTGATTGCATGGCATATTATTTGTTTATACATGTAATATGCCGGTTACTTCCAACAACTAGTAGATGGGAAACATAACTCGATTGCCACCTTACTATGAGCTGATAAGGTAGTGCTTTGTTTCTTCAACTTTGCATTTGTGTGTGAATGGAGGATAAAAGGAGAAAACAAATAACAAAACAGGCACCAAAATAAGCATTGATAAGTTGGTGCCGTAAAATTTACAACGGCCCCTGTTTCTAATAACCTCATTATGTATAGGGTCTTTTCTTGTATGACCACTCATCCATTTCAACATCTTCATTTCTGTCAGAGGCATCTTTTGTACATTTTGATGATTAACTGCCCAACACTCAGAACCATAAAACGGTCTAATTGCTGATCTATAATATTTACCTTTTAACTTTAATGGTATCTTCTTATCACAAAGAATGCCGGATGCTCCTCTCCATTTTAACCAACCAACATTAATTTTATGTGTAACGTCTCCATCAATTCTTCCATCACTCTAAAAAATTTACTCTAGGTATTTAAAACTTTCCTTTTGGGATGCAATGTGTGTCAATTTTAATTTCTATGTCCTCTGAAGTAACGGAATGATCAAACTTACACTCCATGTATTTTGTTTTTGTTCTACTAAGTCGGAAGTCTTTACTTTCTAATGTTTCTCTCTATAGTTTCAATTTTCTATTAACTTTTTTCTTAGACTCCTCCACTAACACAATGTCATCTGCAAATAACATACACCAAGGTACTTTATCTTAAATATATTTTGTTAACTCATCAATCATCATTATAAATAAGTATAGACATAAAGTTGATCATTGATGTAACTCAATATTAACTTCAAAGAAGTCCTTTATTCCTTCATGAGTCATTACATATTTTTTTGTTCCATCGTAAGTTTATGTATGACAATGGGATACCTCTTTTTTTCCAAGGTTATGTAAAAAGCATTCCTTGGTATCCTATTGTAAGCTTTTTCTAGATCAATAAATATCATCTAAAAGTCTTTCTTTTTTGCTCTAAAATGTTTCAATAGGAGATATGCCTGCCATGAATCCAAATTGGTTTTGTGTTGTACTCGATACTTGTCGTAATCTACGTTCAATAATTCTGGGATACCCCTTTTTTTCCAAGGTTATGTAAAAAACATCCCTTGGTATCCTATCGTAAGCTTTTTCTAGATCAATAAATATCATCTAAAGGTCTTTCTTTTTTGCTCTAAAATGTTTCAATAGTAGATATGCCTGCCATGAATCCAAATTGGTTTTGTATTGTACTCGATACTTGTCATAATCTACGTTCGATAATTCTTTCACATAATTTCATAGTATGGCTCATTAACTTGATACCCCAATAATTCGCACAATTGATTAAATTGGAAGGGTTGACTTGTTACCAACTCCAGCTTGGCTTGAGCTCAACAAGATGCAGCCGAATTTAGTCTTTCTTGAGCCTTGCTCGAGTAGCTCATGAGCTGCTCGGGTTGCACCCCTACTTCCAAACTTGTAGAGCCTGGACCCAAAATGATGTCCTGTATGACTAATTGCTCACCCACATGCAATGCTCTTCTTCTCAACTTGGTCCCATGTTGACTCAGTTTAGCCAATTCTTCGACCGAACAAAAAGCCTGTCTTTTCATAATATTGGAGCGAAATTGGCAGACTGACCATCCACAATTTCATTTCTGGAGTGGGACGTGAAACGTTTAAATTTGTACAGCATTTTGGATCTGTCCCATCTAAAGTCTTCAGAACTCTTTCACAAGAAATGAAGCATCTTCACCCATCAGAGATCGTCTTTTCTTCCTGACCTTTGATTATTCTCTCTGATAAGCATCAGATTTTAAGTTTTGCCTGTTCAGAGTGTTGGCAATCTACTGTAGGTTAAAAAATGACATTCACGAACAATACGGAAACAGAAATACTCGATGATATGATCAGAATAAACAAATAAAGAGCTAAACGACATTAACATTTTGAGGCCTCGTTTCATCCCAAGGACTCAGAGATGTTTTTACTGGTATTGGCCAGGAGTGCCGAGGGGCTCTTTATGCAACTGGAAGGGCGGAATATATGTTTCTTGGTCACGTCTCCAACTTACTCCACTTATAAACACTAAATTGAAGTAAAATTCAGAATGCACGCAAGAAATGTCGAAGAAGAAATAGCATATTTCTTGACTGCCGATCACATCTTCATGGGTTTACAACTGTAGTCCATTTTTTAAAAAGGAAAAAAAAAGAAATGCCATATTTCCCTTATATACATTACAATCTTGTAGCCGCATACATAAACGTATATGTGCGTCTGCTTCAGAGAGAGAGAGTGAGAGAGGATTACTAGTTACACGAAATTTCCAACAGTGAAACAGTTTCCTTTTGATGGAATGCACAATATAATCAGCATTATATCTTACCAAGCGTTCGTAAGAACATTCATCTCTCTCTCTCTCTCTCTCTCTCTCTCTCTCTCTCTCTCTCACACAACACACAACACACAACACACAAAGAGAGACATTTTATCGTATAGGCAATAGATGTAAACAAGAATTTCATTATGTAGCATGAAAGTATCTGACTTATTCTACAAATAGCCACATATTCGAGCAATATTTCAAGACACCAACGATAGTCCAAGCAGTCCAAACTGCAAAATGAACAGTACTCTTCCCACACAATAACGAGTCCAGGATACCAGTCAAGAGCAAAGGGCAGCCATGATTAACATCCAATGACACCAAAAAATGATCCCAGTTCATTCTTGGGACGTCCTTTCAGGTAAGATTGACTCATAGAATCACCAACAGGTTGGGCCAAGCACCGATACAACAACAACAACAACAACAACAACAACTAAGCCTTTTCCCATACTAGACGGGGTCGGCTACATGGATTCTTTGTTTCCACAGATCCCTATAGTGTGCCGTGTTAGCAGTTAACTCCCAATAAGCTAGATCATTCTTTATTGTTTCTTTCCAACACTTTTGTGGTCGTCCTCTACCTCTTTTAATACTTTCCAAATTTAGTTTTTCTAACCTTCTTACAGGTTCTTCTTTTGATCTTCTTTCTATATGTCCAAACCATCTTAAACGATGTTCTCTCATTTTATCCTCTATTGGTGCCACTCCTAATTTGTTTCTAATAACCTCATTATGTATACGGTCTTTTCTTGTATGACCATTCATCCATCTCAACATCTTCATTTCTGTCACAGACATCTTTTGTACATGTTGATGATTAACTGCCCAACATTCAGAACCATAAAACATGGCAGGCCTAATTGTTGCTCTATAATATTTACCTTTTAATTTTAATGGTATCTTCTTATCACAAAGAATACCTGATGCTCCTCTCCATTTTAACCAACCAGCATTAATTCTGTGTAACATCTCCATCAATTCTTCTATCACTTTGAAAAATTGACCCTAGGTATTTAAAACTTTCTTTTTGGGGAATGCAATGTGTGCCAATTTTAATTTCTATGTCCTCTGAAGTAGCCAAATGATCAAACTTACATTCCATATATTCTGTCTTTGTTCTACTAAGTCGGAGGCCTTTGCTTTCTAATGTTTCTCTCCATAGTTCCAATTTTCTATTAACTTTTTCCTTAGACTCCTCCACTAATACAATGTCATATGCAAATAACATACACCAAGGTACTTCATCTTGAATATATTTTGTTAACTCATCCATCACCATTATAAATAAGTATGGACTTAAAGTTGATCCTTGATGTAACCCAATATTAACTTCAAAGAAGTCTGTCGTTCCTTCATGAGTCTTCACACATGTTTTTGCACCATCATACATATCTCTTATAAGGTTAATATATGTCAATGGGATACCTCTTTTTTCCAAAGTTCTCCAAAGAACCTCCCTCGGTACCCTATCATAAGCTTTTTCTAGATCAATAAATATCATGTGAAGATCTTTCTTTTTTGCTCTAAAATGTTCCATAAGACGTCTCAAAAGGTGAATCGCTTCAATAGTAGATCTACCTGGAATAAATCCAAATTGGTTCTGTGTTGTACTTGATACTTGTCTTAACCTACGTTCGATAATTCTTTCCCATAATTTCATAGTATGCCTCATTAACTTGATACCTCGATAATTCGCACAATTTTGAATGTCTCCCTTGTTCTTATATACGGGTATAAGTGTACTTGCTCTCCATTCCTCGGACATCTTTTGGTTTTTCCATATTTCATTAAATAGTCTTATGAGCCAAGTGATTCCTATTTTTCCTAGTATTTTCCAAACTTCTATAGGAATATTATCTAGTCCTAACGATTTACCACTCTTCAAATGTTTAAGAGCCTCTTTGACTTCATTCTTTTGAATACGTCGGTAGAAATTGTGGTTTATATACTTTTCTGACTTGGCTAAATCTCTTAAACTAATACTAACATCTTTATTTTCATTAAAAAGATTTTAAAAATAGTTTTTCCATCTATTTCTTATATCATCATTTGCCACTAGAATTTTTTCATCCTCGTCTTTTATGCATCTAACATAATTAAGATCTTTAGTTTTCTTATCTCTAGCCCTAGCTATCTTAAAAATATCTCTTTCACCCTCTTTTGAGTTGAGTTTTTTATATAAGTCCTCCCAAATCTTAGCTTTTGCTTCACTAACGGCCTTTTTTGCTTCCTTCTTTGCTTTCTTATAAGCTTCTAAATTTTCACTAGTTTTCTTAGCATAATGTAATTTGTAATATGCCCTCTTTGCCTTGATTTTATTTTGTACTACTTCACTCCACCACCAAGCTTCTTTTTGTCCCGGTACACCTCCCTTAGATACCCCTAACACATCTTTCGCCACTTTCCTAATATGTATAGCCATATTGTTCCACATATCAAAGGGTGTGCCAACATAATTCCAAACATCTCCTTGAAGGACTTTCTGTTTAAATATATCTTCTTTCTCGCTTTTGAGGTTCCACCATTTAGTCCAAATAGCTCGATGCACTCTTTTCTTCTTTGTCCATTTTTTTATTTGTAAATCCATAACTAAAAGTCAATGTTGGGTGGTTAAACTTTCTCCTCGAATTACCTTACAATCTTTACAACACGCTCTATCTTTTTTTCTACAAATAAAGTAATCAATTTGTGTTTGTGATAAGCCACTCTTATAAGTAATTAAATGTTCATCTCGTTTTTTGAAGATTGTATTGACTATAAAGAGATCAAATGATATAGCAAAATTTAAAATCTCCCTACCTTCCTCATTTATATCCCCAAAACCAAAGTTTCCATGAATCCCTTGATATCCTAATGCCTCTTTACCGACATGTCCATTTAAATCTCCTCCTAAACAAATCATCTCCCTTTGTGGAATCTTTTGAAACACCTTATCTAACTCTTCCCAAAAAACTGTCTTTATACTATCTTCTAGTCCTACTTAGGGTGCGTAAGCACAAACTATATTCAAAACCTTTGCTCCTAACACTAATTTCAACGTCATGATTCGGTCACCATATCGTTGTATGTCTACTACACTCTCCTTTAAATCTTTATTTATGATAATACCAACTCTATTTTGAGCCTTTTCTTTACCTGAGTACCATAATTTAAAACCTGTATATTCTATCTCCTTTGCTTTTTCTCCAACCCATTTTGTCTCTTGTAAACATAAAATATGAATCTTTCTCCGAATCATAGTATCTACCACCTCCATTAGCTTACCCGATAATGTTCCGATATTTCAAGAACCAATACGAATCTTATTATCTAGGACTAGCTTCCTTACCTCCCGCATCCGTCCATAATCAAAATGCGGAGACCCTTTCTGAAAATTTTTCACTACATTCGGGCGACAATGTAGCGGGACTAACTTCTTTACCCACACCCGTCCATGATGTGGGAACCCTCTCTGCAATTGATTCACTACATTTGGGCCAAGCACCGATGCAAGTAAAAAAATGATAATTCAGTTTCCACCAATCCATGTGAAGAGCCAATGGCAAACTAGGTGGCTCACACCCACAATCCTGCCAACAAGTGAATCCAGAAATATGACTAAATACTGGTATACAGATAAATGAATTATTGGATCATGATTTATTCAGTTGTATATCGGCAAGCAAGATTGTCTTTCCTTGTTCTATTACACAACAGGAATTGTACAAATGAATTATTTCATGTCTCCAAGGGGTACAGCACACTGGCTGGGGAGCAGGGTATCCGGTAAAAGGATACGAGTTCAATACCCAAGTGTGTCTGGTAGGGCTACCTAATCAAAAAGAAAGAAAAAAAAGAACCATTTCATAAAGCTCTTCAATATATAACTATTGAGGAATTATTCACATTTAGCTACACCATATTAATAAGTGTCATGAGAAGTGTCTTCACGTAATGTAAAGGAGGGGCAGATCAAATGCAAATTTCCTTTTTAACTAAATTTTTAACAAAACCTGTGTTTTCTCCTTTATCATATCTTTTAGCTATTTTCTGAGAAACTTGTGCACAACTCTCACTTTTCTTGAGCTACTTTGGGAGCCTTTTTGTTTCTTCCCACCTCTCTTGCTATTAGTGTCTTTATTTCCCCACCCCCACCCCTAGCCCCACCCTCTCTCTCTCTCTCTCTCTCTCTCTCTCTCTCTCTCTCTCTCTCTCTCTCTCTCTCTCTCTCTCACACACACACACACACACACACACACACACACACAACACCAACCCAGACCAAACCAAAAAGAAAATATAATACTGAATTTTCTAAAACATTTAAACAGGTTAGAAATCTAAATGATTTTGGCATTGCCAAGAAGTAACAAAAATTGCAAGCTGGGCATCCAACAAACAGGAGTCACATCTCTACTACTGCTTAGTAGGTACCCAGGAACGCCACTAGCCAAAATACGAAACATATTTTATGTCTCAAAAAACAAGAAACTCGATACAACCAATTAGAGCAGATTATTCCACAAAAAGAGTTCTACAAAAGAAGCACAAATTTTCATTAATAAGCAACTCTTCTCAACTTTACTGTGCTTTCTAGGAAAAACAACTAACCTTAAGTATGATTATTAGAAGACATCCCTCAGACTTCAAGCACAAATTGAAGGACACTGTTGGGAGAGAAAACTTCTAAGGTTCATCATCACCCCATGCATCATTTCTTAATTTTTGGAGTGCCTGAATGCAGTTCCTCCTGGCTTCCTCTTGTTTCCGCAAATCAATAGCACTGAAATTTGAAGATGGTTTCTGTCCCATACCTTGTGCAATCAACCTCTGTGCTGTCCTGATTGATGTTTTGGGTCTAGGATGAGGAGGCTCCAGGTCTGCATAAACTAAATAGAATTGAACTGGGAAACTAATCTAGAGGAGGATATGGAGCTTTAAGAGGTAAAATAAAGAGCAGGACAGCCGTTCTAGCAATAAACTGAACAGCCAAAGATCTAGCATACATGGTATTCATGAGCTCAGTGTAATTATTGTATCAGATAGTGCTAAGCATAAGAAACGACTCCATATTTCATGGAAAAAAAGTCACCCCGGGAGACTACAGTAAGCTTTTGATATTACAATCATGAAGTACAGTAAAAAATAAAAGAAGGTGAGACCAATTACAAATGAGAAGGATAAGCTCTCTAAACTTTCACTTGTTTCCCGGCTTCTATGTGTCATCCCATATACAGTTTCAGTCGAGAATTTTTCACATAAGGCTTTCTGATTCTTTCATGTAGGTTAACAGAAACTATAGAAGTAAAAATTGGCAGTGGAAGCTCACTCTGGCACTCAACAATAATGCTTCTCCTGTGTTTGACTCCATACTCACTATTTTAAATAGTTTCTAACTTAGTTTAGTGTAATGCCGCAGGAACACTTTATGGAATATTGACCAATTATTATTGATGAACAATCATTACACCTAAGTTTGTTTTAGCTTATGAGATATTATCAAGTATAGAAAACAATACTTGTGTTTTATACTTATTGTGGTGTCCCTACACCCATGATTTTCGAAATTGTGATCCCACACAAGCACCTGCATGACAAGATTCAAATATGACATTCTCGGAAGTGACACACTCAATGTCTCACATGGGTATGTAGGAAAAGGGAGCAGATATAGGTGAGGAAGATCTAACACAACAAGGTTAGAACAGTATAAGTGTGATGCTGCAGATACAATACATACATATATGCATATATATACCTATATATATGTGTGTATGTTTGCATGTATGTTGATCACTGGAATCATTAGAATAGAAGCAAAAACGCTTTTCATAACATGTGGGCATCGTCTCAAGTAATCTGTTAAGAAGCCAATGTTATTTTCCATCTGCATTATCTATAACTCTTCTTAAATATCTTTAGTTTTTCTTGAAAGTATGGCTTAGTATTTGCATTGATCAATCTTACAAGATTGAATTGTACTAAATAGAAATAAGATAGTACGTTAATGAACCAGCAAAACAGCACGAGGATTAATCATGTAGGTGAGAATAGCAGATCATTACCAAAATGAACGCAAAATGGCATACCTTTGGCAGACACCGAGCCAAAGATTGGATCACCTTCATCCAATATGTGCACAGAATATCCGCAATGAGAACTGCTCTTAGCTTCAGAGGTAGCAAAGGAACATTGTGAGACCAATTAAGAAACAGAATTAGCAGCATGTTCACAGACATGGGGTTCAGTTGATATCTTTCACGTATTCAACCACCACAATCACAATCAAGCCTTATATATTTAGCGAAGATTGATGTTCGAGGTGGTGTATAATAACACCATTAATTTTCTTCCACACATGTAATGGATCACTCTTGCATGGTCGGTCCCAGCCCGGAAAAAAAGAGAAGGGCTATGGTAGGCTTCCGATAGTTAGCATAAAATTTTGTTGGACTTATTTACCATGAATTCTAAATTATGATAAGACTACGTCGAAACAAAGAATCCATGTAGCAAATCCATGTAGTACGAGAAAAAACTTTGTTGTTTTTTAATAGAAGCCTGCCGGAGCTTGGTATGCATGCCTTAAGAGTGGAACTCACATCCAGCAAACTCGAAAGCCCTAAGCCCTACCAAATGAGCTAATGTAGTAGGGGTTCAGACAACTGACATGGGTATCGTAATCAATTTTGAAAAATATATATAGAAAAAAACGGGGTGTGCGTATAGAGATTTTGGTATGCGGGTGAATATTATGGATGGGTAGAGCAACTAAAGAAACCGTAACGGAAAAATTTTAGGCCCTAAATCTTTAGGTTACACTATTAAGTACTTCATTGATTTCCTTAGTTCTCATGATTAAAGAACTTACTATTGCTCCGAACTTGCCTTCATATGCCCCATTATACCACTTGAATTAAACATTATATGAAAAGTTGATAGTATCAAGAGTGTTGGCTCAACAGTAGGGTGCTCTAATGTTATTGATGCTGGTGGGGAGTTCGAGTCCTAGAGTTGCTGGGCTTACAGACGTGTGAGTGTGTACATGTGCCCGCGAGTGTGTGTGTGTGTGTGAGAGAGAGAGAGAGAGAGAGAGAGAGAGAGAGAGAGAAGAGGCCAATGCAGCAGCGATACAACACAGGCAGATCTAGTGAATAAAGTAGGATGCTTCAAGCTCGTTCGTGTTCGGTTCATGATACAAACGCACTGAACACGAGCTAACTCGTTAAGATATCCAAGATGAAGATGGGTAATGCATGTTCGGTATTAGCTTGCTTACTTAAGTGTATAGGACTTTTATATACATACAAACAAAACCATGGTTGACAAACAAACCATGAACATTCCCTGTTCGGCTCGTTTAGCTTGGTTGCCATCCCTAAAATACATGGACATGGAAAGCTTTTAAGAAACATAAAATTGAAAACCTCAATCATGTATCCCAAAGAACAATGAAAACAATCAAACAAGATAGCACAAAATGAGCAATATGGGGCCGACTCAAAAGATGAAGGTCGTGAGTTCGAGACCCGGGGAGTGCATCTTTGGCCTCTCCGTTGTACCCAAAAAGGAAAAAAAAACAATCAATAAAGATATCTATTCCATCACAAATGCAAGGTAGTAATTGATCCATATATGACATACATTTATGTTCATTTATTGTTTTCAAAATGACAATATGTGCATATTATTGAAGGATAACTGTATCTTTAATCAGAACAACCTAAATATACAATCCTCCATGAACCTATAAGCTCTACCACCTACTCATGTTTCCTTCCATTTCTTCTTGGATCCTTTTCACTCTTGCACCAGTCAACTGACTCTTTTCCCCTTTACAAGGCACACCAGAGTGAACAATCCTAACTAAATATGTATCTATATGTGTCTCCTACCAAATGGTATACTAGTTATACATATCTCTTGGTACTAATACTGAGCTATCTTACTGTTACAGATCACGTATTTATGAATATGAAGATATAGTAACAAGCTTTAGATCACAAAGTCAGGCAACAATTGAGCAGCAAACCTCTTCCTGCTATGGATGTTGATGTTTTCACAGGCATTGGCTGAGCGAGCAGCTGCAGCCGCTGCCGCCGCCTCTGCAGGGTTCAAGCTGCAAAAATCATTTGTGGGTTCACTGCCTAACTCATGCCTCCTTCCTAGTTGCATGTTTGGGCTAGAGAGATAAGGAGATTGTGCCCCTGAGAGTGAGAGAACTGAGTCACAATGAGGAAGGCCTAGAGTGAGTGACACACCATTGGTGTTGATCCTAGGTGCAAATGAGTCATGACTGTATCTACCAACATTGCCGATATGATACGAGCCAAAAGTGTCAGAAAAGGCATAACCAGGTCTACCATGCCGATCACTCATGTTGAACCCGGCGAGGTTCGTCCCGTCAGGCTTGACGTCGGTGGTTGAAATAGGAGCAATGTCTTGGAGCCCATTGTTGGTGATACTTTTTGGGATGGCCTGCTTAACTGATTCATTGTCAAGGAGCTGTATGTGTGCATCTGGGGAAGAGGAACCAATTAGACCGAATCGGGCTGCGGTCTGGAGGTTCCCAAGGCTTGTCATGGCTGTCGATGCGGCGGAAATGCTTGGTGGTGAAGCTCTGGGCTCAGTGGGGGTGTTCTGGTTCTTGTTGGTGTTCATCTTCTGGGATGCAGATGGAGGGCTATCTGTTGCTGTAGATTTCATGGCTGTAGAGTCCTCATTGATCTCACTCAAGCTGGTTTTGTCGTCCGAGTTATTCTCGTTTTCCTGTGCCTTGATTTCTTCCATGTACATTTCCTCTACCATTGGCTTCCAAAGTCTCACCCTTGCATTGATAAACCAGTTTGAGACCTGTGTAATGAAGAACACATCAAATTGTGCTGCTAAAATAATGAATTAGAGAATATGAAATCCAACTTCCACACTTCAGTTTATCAGTCTTTCAAAAACACATATACTCGCGCACGTGCACACACAAAACACACACGTGGAAAATGGAGAGAGAGAGAGAGAGAGAGAGAGAGAGAGAGAGAGAGAGAGAGAGAGAGAGAGAGAGAGAGTACTTGGCTTCTGGTTAATCCTGTCTGTTTGGCAAGCAAATGCTTATCTGCGTCTTTTGGATATCTGCCAACAAGGGAGAAAAGTTTAAGAAGAGCATCACATCAATAACCAAACAGTTACCTTCACACAGTTTTATCACTGCGACAACAATACGTAGGAAACTCTAACAGTCATTCTCTCTCCACACTTTGAGGAAAGAATTTCAGCTGGCTTTTAATACTTGAGCAATCATAATCATTGAGGAAGAAGCAATTACTGAATGTTTCATTTGTAATAAAAGAGGTAAGCAATCTCTCTCTCTCTTTCTCTCTCTCTTTATATATATATATATATGACAGTGCAACTTTCATTTGTGCATATGCATGTCACTGAAAAAACATATAATTAATATTTTTCTCTTTGAAACAATGATTATATGAATGTGCTGAGTCCAAAACAAGAACCAAGCCTTTCTTTCACATTAAGTGTTATATTAGCATTTAACTCCCCAAAAAACAGTAAAACATAAATATGATCCAAGTGCTTAATGAGCTTCGAGTTGACTACTTACACCTTTTATATATAGATCAGATTTGTATCAACTGAAAAGGTTAATACTATTGATTTTAAATGTTTTTATTATATGACACCTACTGAGTTGAAAATTCAAGTACAGATGGTCAAGTTTGTATGATGTGAATGGAGGTCACATCAAATTTTAGTTTTATTATGCGAGTTTTCTTCTCCAATATTGTTATAATTAACACTAAATAAACATAACGGCTTTCATCATATGATCACGCAGTCTGACTTTAACTCTTCATGCGTTATTTGCCAGAGATTACGGTCTTTTGCATCCTTTGACTAATTTGAAGGGCCAAAATACTTTTATGGCATTAGATTAATTCGAAAGAATATTGAACATTGAAACTTAATCAAAGCAATCCACATATACAAAACAGCTGTCAAAGACCTGGTTATTAGCTTTTGCACAACCAAAACTACAATCTTGAAATTCTTTTATATTTAATTAAATTGTAACTAAAGTCATATATAGAAAGAAGATCAAAAAAAGAACCTGGAAGAAGGTACGAAAAACTAGATTTTGAAAGTATTAAAAGAGGTAGAAGACGACCACAAAAGTATTGGAAAGAAACAATAAAGAATTATCTAACTTATTGTGAGTTAGCTGCTAACTCCGCCCATGTAAGGATTACCCTTGCATGGCCGGTCCCAAGCCCGAATAAAGGAGGAGGGTTGTGTTAGGCTTCCGACAGCCAACGTAAAACTTCGTCGGACTTTTATAACATGGAATACAAAAATTATGAGCATTGCTTTGGGACGTCCCCGCCTAGCGACGCTCTGCAGAACCCGAATGCAATAAGAAGTAAGTAAGGACCACTATATTTTCGCCCGAATGTAGTGAATCAATTACAGAAAGGGTTCCCACATCATGGACGGGTGTGAGTAAAGAAGTTAGTCCCGCTATATTGCCGCCCGAATGTAGTGAAAAATTTTCAGAGAGGGTCTCCGCATTTTGATTATGAACGGCGAAAGATGTGTTAGGGGTATCTAAGGGAGGTGTACCGGCACAAAAAGAAGCTTGGTAGTGGAGTGAAGTAGTACAAAATAAAATAAGGCAAAGAGGGCATGTTACAAATTACATTATGCTAAGAAAACTAGTAAAACTTTAGAAGCTTATAAGAAAGCAAAAAAAAGAAGCAAAAAAGGCCGTTAGTGAAGCAAAAGCTAAGATTTGGGAGGACTTATATAAAAAACTCAATTCAAAAGAGGGTGAAAGAGATATTTTTAGGATAGGGATAGAGATAAGAAAACTAAAGATCTTAATTATGTTAGATGCATAAAAGACGAGGGTGAAAAAATTCTAATGGCAAATGATGATATAAGAAATAGATGGAAAAACTATTTTTATAATCTTTTTAATAAAAATAAAGATGTTAGTATTAGTTTAGGAGATTTAGCCAACTCAGAAAAGTATATAAACCACAATTTCTATCAACGTATTCAAAAGAATGAAGTCAAAGAGGCTCTTAAACATATGAAGGGTGGTAAATCGGTAGGACCAGATAATATTCCTATAGAAGTTTGGAAAATACTAGGAGAAATAGGAATCACTTGGCTCACAAGACTATTTAATGAAATATGGAAAAACCAAAAGATGCCCGAGGAATGGAGAGCAAGTACACTTATACACATATATAAGAACAAGAGAGACATTCAAAATTGTGTGAATTATCGAGGTATCAAGTTAATGAGTCATACTATAAAATTATGGGAAATAATGATCGAACGTAGGTTAAGACAAGTATCAAGTACAACATAGAACCAATTTGGGTTCATGCTAGGCAGATCTACTATAAAGCGATTCACCTTTTGAGACGTTTTATGGAACATTTTAGAGCAAAAAAGAAAGACCTTCACATGATATTTATTGATCTAGAAAAAGCTTATGATAGGGTACTGAGGGAGGTTCTTTGGAGAACTTTGGAAAAAAGAGGTATCTCATTGACATATATTAACCTTATAAGAGACATGTATGATGGTGCAAAAACATGTGTGAGGACTCATGAAGGAACGACAGACTTCTTTAAAGTACTTATTTATAATGGTGATGGATGAGTTAACAAAACATATTCAAGATGAAGTACCTTGGTGTATGTTATTTGCAGATGACATTATATTAGTGGAGGAGTCTAAGGAAAAAGTTAATAGAAAATTGGAACTATGGAGAGAAACATTAGAAAGCAAAGGCCTCCGACTTAGTAGAACAAAGACAGAATATATGAAATGTAAGTTTGGTCATTTGGTTACTTCAGAGGACATAGAAATTAAAATAGGCACATATTGCATTCCTCAGAAGGAAAGTTTTAAATACCTAGGGTCGATTTTTCAGAGTGATGGAAGAATTGATGGAGATGTTATGCATAGAATTATTGCTGGTTGGTTAAAATGGAGAGGAGCATCAGGTATTCTTTGTGATAAGAAGATACCATTAAAATTAAAAGGTAAATATTATAGAGGAGCAATTAGGCCTGCCATGTTTTATGGTTCTGAGTGTTGGGCAGTTAATCATCAACATGTACAAAAGATGTCTGTGACAGAAATGAAGATGTTGAGATGGATGAGTGGTCATAGAAGAAAAGACCGTATACATAATGAGGTTATTAGAAATAAATTAGTAGTGACACCAATAGAGGATAAAATAAGAGAACATCGTTTAAGATGGTTTGGACATATAGAAAGAAGATCAAAAGAAGAACCTGTAAGAAGGTTAGAAAACTAAATTTAGAAAGTATTAAAAGAGGTAGAGGACGACCACAAAAGTGTTGGAAAGAAACAATAAAGAATGATCTAGCTTATTGGGAGTTGACTGCTAACATGGCACAAGATAGGGATCTGTGGAAACAAAGAATCTATGTAGCCGACCCCGTCTAGTATGAGAAAAGGCTTAGTTGTTGTTGTTGTATTATGAGTTAATTGCTAACATGACACATGATAGGGCGATGAAAACAAAAAATCCATGTAGCCGACTCCGTCTAGTATGCGAAAAGGCTTAGTTGTTGTTGTTGTAACTAAAGCCACATATCAATTTCTATATTAAATAAATGTCTACAGAAGTCAAATTGTTCATATTACACGATAAGGCATATTCTGAGTTTAACTCATTTTTCTAAAGAGTGATTCTTTCAGAATACCAACAACCAGAAATTAATTGAATGTATGTTTAACCCCGTAATTTATGGTGAATTGACAATGACTTTTTGAAACATTGAACATTTCATATAGCCGTCTATCTTTTCAAGGTAATGCATATATAGCTGCTTCTGCAACTTTTGAGTTGCTTTTCATCTCCAGAATCTCTACTGCTTCACCTCTACTATATTTTGTTAAAGAAAAAAATACTACAAAATGGCCTTCTTTTTTTGGTTGCAAGAGGAGGCCAAAGCCTAACACACACCTACACATACACCCTTTGAAGTTCCCCACCAGCAGCAAAAGTGCTAGATCTGTCGCTCTGGGTGCACAAAATGACCTTCAATTATTCAAACAAAAAATGAGACCAAGTATCTCCTTTTGTTACATGTGCTGAGCAAGGATGAGCCTACAACAAAAATTGGGTGCTACATGTAACTCAAAAATGTGAGGCTCATGGCTAAAAAGTTTTGGGATCTCAAAAGTTTTATGTTACAAGTCAACAACAACAACAACTACTAAGCCTTTTCCCATACTAGACGGGGTCGGCTACATGGATTCTTTGTTTCTATAGAGTCCTATCATATGCCATGTTAACAGTTAACTCACAATAAGCTAAATCATTCTTTATTGTTTCTTTCCAATACTTTTGTAGTCGTCCTCTAACTCTTTTAATACTTTTCAAATTTAGTTTCTCATACCTTTTTATAAGTTCTTCTTTTGGTATTCTTTCTATATGTTCAAACCATCTTAAACGATATTCTCTCATTTTATCCTCTATTGGTGTCACTCCTGATTTGTTTCTAATAACCTCATTATGTATACGGTCTTTTCTTGTATGACTACTCATCTATCTCAACATCTTCATTTATGTCACAGACATCTTTTGTACATGTTGATGATTAACTGCCCAACACTCAGAACCATAAAACATGGCAGGTCTAATTGTTGCTCCATAATATTTACCTTTTAACTTTAATGGTATCTTTTTATCAGAAAGAATAACTGGTGCTCTTCTCCATTTTAACCAACTAGCATTAATTCTAAGCGTAACATCTCCATCAATTCTTCCATCACTCTAAAAAATTGATCCTAGCTATTTAAAACTTTCCTTTTAAGGGATGCAATGTGTGTCGATTTTAATTTATATATCCTCTAAAGTAACCAAATGATCAAACTTACATTCCATAAATTTTGTCTTTGTTCTATTAAGTCGGAGGCTTTTGCTTTCTAGTGTTTATCTCCATGGTTTCAATTTTCTATTAATTTTTTTCTTAGACTCCTCCACTATCATATGCAAATAACATATACCAAGGTACTTCATCTTGAATATGTTTTGTTAACTCATCAATTACTATTATGGACTTAAAGTTGATCCTTGATGTAACCTAATATTAACTTCAAAGAAGTTTGTCATTCTTTCATGAGTCCTCACACATATTTTTGCACCATCGTACATGTCTCTTATAAGATTAATGTATATCAATGGGATACCTCTTTTTTCTAAAGTTCTCCAAAGAACCTCCCTCCGTACCCTATCATAAGCTTTTTCTATATCAAAACTTTTATGTTAAAGTATTTAACAAATTTTAGAGACTTACACTAGAGCCAGTTTATGCTATGGAAAAACGCTTTTTGCAGTCCCAGCAGTCGTTCATAAATTTACTAAAAGTCATATGGAAAAGACACGTGGTTTTCTCTCTTAAGAGAAAAAAAAAAGAGCTGGATTTGGGTGTCCCTAAAGAGAGAGAGAAATGCTTATTTAACTCAGAAAAATGGGGAAAATGCATTTAAAATAATAAACAAGTGATGAGAAAGGAGGTACTCACGGGTGAAGGAAGTGTTCAAAGAGCCAAGCTCTAAGCACAGAAACAGCTCTCTCAGGAAGCCCCCTCTGTGGCCTCCACGCATTGTGCTGCATCATGCCCAGCTGCTGCAGAGCCCTCTGCTGCCTGAGTTGCTGGTCGACGTAACGGATCCGTGACCCCTCAACCTTGCCGTTGCCCATGCAGTCTTCTTCTCCCAAGCTCCGGCTGGTTATCCTGATCTGCCCGGAAATCGCATCGCGAAGGCACCGGAATTGCTTGGAGATAGTCTGCAGTGCGAGCTCAGTGTATGTCTTGGTTGCGCCAACTCCGGCTGCAGCCTCAAAGGATGCCACCACCATCTGCATTTGATGGTGGTACTGCTTGTACCTCTGGTCCACCTTTCACACATTCACCATTCAAACTTATCAATGAAAAAAATCATGATAATCTACCTAGAAAGATTCTGCAGAATTACCTATGAACTAATTAACTAGCCTTGTTCTCCACGAATAAAAGCAGTAAATAAGAGTTGTAGTTAAGAGCAAGAAGGTAACAACAAGAAATGAGAAAAGTTCTCAAGTAATTCGTTTGTGAGAGAGTAGACAAGGGAACTGAAATTTTCACGAGGAAACATGCTTAAGATGGTTTTGGGATTTTGAAGAAGCGGTCGGAGACACTCAAATTGTGAGAAAGTCAGTTGATAAATGCGTCGAAAGACGGAGAGGAAAACCTCAAAGCAGCTGGAAGCAAAGAATAAAAATGGTCTTGCATTTTTGGAGTTAAATGCTAACAAGGCCAAGCTCTATGGCAACTAAGAATTGATATAAAGCCAACCCAATTAGTTGGGAGAAGGCCTGGTTTCTGTGGCCATTGCAGGTGTTATTTTTGACATAGATACGGGTTTCCATTACAGTAGTCTCACTGGGAAAATCAGGGAAATAATCTCTCTGGCCAGCCATTTCTACCTGAAATTTTGAAATCGTTGAGAACAATTTTCTCTCCATCGAAAGAAAACATTACGAGGGAATCATTTTCCATGACTGCTTCAGTGCTTCCTGTTGCCTATTACAATCATGAGAAAGATATTACAGAGAAAAGTAAAAACTGAAAGATTCTTAAGATATCTTTCCCAAACAGATCAATTCACTAGAACTTGGAATTGCAAGTCTGAGTTTAGCACAGTGCTGAAAACAGCATTCAGGATGATCTCCGCATTCCCTAGACTTGATACTTCGAAGTAAGATGAGCTAACTAACAAGGCCGGCATTAATACCATGGCATAAAAGAAAGTCGTAAAAGAAACTGTATAAATTCAAAACATTTGCATAAGAAGAAACCAAAGCTAAGATAAATTCTAAAAGTCCACTGAGTTTTGCGCTGGCCGGCGGCCACCTAATGCAATCCTCCTCCATTCTTCCTTCTCGTTTGAACCAGAAACCGCAGAATTTTACAGAAAAAAAAAAGAAAGAGAAAAAAAAATCTTATGTTATCGAAGTTTGTAGTTTTAAATTGTCGTAATATTTTCTTTTTGTCTTGTATCCTGTCTTATCTTTTTATAATAAGAACCTTTTGATTAAAACGAAGGGAGAACAATGAAGCGATTTTCCCGTTTTACCTCCTCCAGCATGGAGACCAGCTTAGCCTTTTTCATCTGGAGTTCCTGCCTCTCTGCAGCAGTCAATTCACTCCCTTTCTTGTTAGTGACCTGATCCTCCGAACCCGTCGACGCCGATTCCTTCTTCGATTTCTCGTCCTTCGCCATTGATTTTCCGGTAGTCTCGGTCTTCCGTCCCTTTCCGACATTCACAAGCTCATCCAGCAGTTCTTGTGAGGCCTTGAGGTACTTGGACCCCAACAATACGCTCTGGAAACTACCTTCCCACTTCACCCTTTTCTCTTCACCACCACCTTCCTCACCTCTTACTGCCGCTGCACCTTGGGGCACCATTGTTGACGCTGCTACGGTTGTGTCAGAGTGGAAGGAGTTTGATGCAGCCATCAATTGCACTGAGGTCGACGAAAGGCTCAGCGACAACCCACCTTGCTGCTCTCGGTGCAAACCAAGCTGCGGTGGAATCTCAGGGATCGGTTGGTGTCTAGAACTATTTGGAATTGCCGGAATCTGAAACGGGTTCCCGGAAGAATTCGTCGCCGTTGGGCTGGTCTGGTCAATTGACTGAACAAAAGACAATTCACTTCCTTCGTCCCTCCATAGATGATTGTGTTGCCTGAGATTGGAAGCCATGAAGCCGAAATTCGCATCACTTGGTTGGTTGCCCATAAACGATTGTGCCGTGGCCGGAAGTGGGATCCCAATGAATTGCTGTTGGCTCCCTGGATATTGGTTCCCGGCGTGTTGGTTGATCAGAACCACGTTACCAGGCACCGCGGCCTCCGGAAATCCGACATAACCTGGGTTCATCAAGTAGAGAGTCTGCAAGCTATCTGCAGACTGAATGTCGGCGGCATTGCCGGAGAAGTAAGTCGCCATGAACGGAAATTGACAACACCAGGCGGGTTTTATCTGCTAAGAAAATTAATCACCGGATTAATAATGACAAATTAAACCACATCAGGCCGTCATGAAATCACAGATGAGTCATTTTTTTTCCTTGACGATGATAGAATTGTTGGTTTTCAGAACTGAACTACCAACAACCATCTGTGAATTTCAATCATAACAAAGTCAAATTTGCATCACCACCAACTTGCTTTTGATTCACCCTGAAACCAAGAAGTAAGGTTTCAAATTTTAAATGCTCATTGACACAAAGATCGCAAGAGACAGATACTCTCTTTCTATCTTCGTCAGAGATCTTTCCTGTCAAGGTTTTTTTCTTATGAACCCGTCAAGGACATTATAATAGGAAAAATATGAAGAAAAATGCGCAAGATCCTGACTGACACACCAAAGGATGTTCGTGCGAAGGCATCATCCTTACAGCCATAACACAAAAAAGAGAAAGATGAGGACTTGTGGAATTAAACTCATATATTGGCAAAAGTAAGACAAATAATATAATTATGCATCAATCAACATGGTTGGTATTGTTTAATGGACTCCACAATGGTCTTTTTCCTTTGGAGTAGAAAGGATCGATATCCAACCTGATGGAGGAGTTCCCTGATTTGACCTTCATCTCACTCATGATTAGATGCAGTCTGGCATGCACGCACGTCTGATGAGAGAAGAGGATAGATCAGCAAAGGATACGGAGAGAAAAATAAAAAGAAAAGGGTTATAGCATGAAAGGGTGAAATTTACAACGCAAGAAAGATCATTTCTTTGTGTCAGGAGGATCTCAAAAGACCAGGAAACGTCTATTTCTACACAAGAAATTAGGTAAACATTTAAAATTTTTAAAATTCAGAATTCTAATTGCCATCAAAATCAAGCTTTTAGTTTATGTGATTATATAGATTCTCTCTCTCTCTCTCTCTCTCTCTCTCTCTCTCTCTCTCTCTCTCTCTCTCTCTCTCTCTATATATATATATATATATATATATATATATATATATATATATATATATATATATATATATATATGTGTGTGTGTTTCGGATGGATGAATTGAAATTGAGGGAAGGCGCGCACCTCCCACCATAATACCAAACAGCGAAGTGGTTGTGAGAACTCTTGACATTATATTTTTGAAGCAAAAAACACGCGATGAATTAATTCAAAGAAGAACCCTACCTTGATGTAAGGCAAAGAGAAGAATACTGAAAGAAACTCTTTTTCTTTAACATGAATAACAGAATTCAGGTTTATGGACAACTCCGCAAAGTACCTCAATTTGGTACCCTCCCTCTCTTTCTCTCTCTACTTTGCTATCAAGTGAAAGAGACCATGAATGGAAGAACTTGTTAATCTCCTCCTGGCTACTGAACACTCCTCTGACGTGTGTGTGAGAGAGATAGAGAGAATGGAAAAGCTAAAATATGTAGGTAGCAGCAGCCATTTTAATGTTGCTGCGCTGCAACACTAATTAAAATTGATCACTTTCACCTTTAAATCCTTTGCTCTAGCAACACGATTAAAAGGAGAGAAAGAAAAGGTATAGTGGCTCTCTGTGAGTAGGGTTGAGAGAGTTTCTACTGGTGGTGGGACAGAGAGACGTGTTTGTGTGTGGAAATAGAGAAGGTGTGGGCGCCTTTCCAGTTTTTGTTTTCATTCCAAGTTTTATTCCTCCGGAGAGAGAGAGAGAGAGAACAAATTCTCCAAATAATTTTTTCAAGATTTCGATGCTTCAATACTTAGTGTTGTTTATAGGACGTTTAGTATGAATTTCAAATTGCTGTTTCAAAGGTTTTGTTTCGTGAAAGCGAAATCCTCATTCGAGAAGAATACACGTATATATAATAAAAAATTGAAGAATTGATTAGCTACTCGGTGCAAAAATCTGGAAATCAATTTTCATTTGAGCAATATACTGGCGCTACACTATTTAACTTTACACAACATGATTAAATTTTTTATGGATCTATCTAGCTGCAAATTCTAACAAACGTTGTTAAATGCTCTCTCTCTCTCTCTCTCTCTCTCTCTCTCTCTCTCTCTCTCTCTCTCTCTCTCTCTCTCTCTCTCTATATATATATATATATATATATATATATATATATATATATATATATATATATAATATTATACACCAACTCAATCTGAACACGCAACCATTTGTCACCTTATATCAACTACGCAGCTTCAACCCTTGCTCTCTCTCCACGCTAATCCTATTCCACCTTTCCACATCTTCATTTATTTCTGTTTCCCAACTGTAATTATGGTCTCAGCATAAACCCTCCAGTTCTTGAGCCCTACATGGGCCCATTCCATTTGCACCTTCTTAGATAGGGCAGAGGCCACCAGGTTTCGTCGCCTCGACAGCCCACTTTCGCGATATCAATTGAGAACCGTGGGATCAAAGCTTTCTAATGAACATGACACCCATCACAGCACCAAGGGGCCCGACGGCACGGACCATAGTTGCTACCTCCCTTAGTATAAGACACGGGAAATGCATTAATTGTCATTATTTCATATGATTAAGGCACTAAGTATCATACCTAATAAGCTTTAATACCTTTTCTTTTTTGTATAATGGGGAGGCCGTATTTGTGGCTTTCAACTTGTGAGTCGACCCTAGCCGCGTGACCTATGGCTCGTTGTACTTTATACCTTGTTCTTTATTAACCAAACCGTGTATTTGTGACGTTTAAGGTGTCTTAGTCTACGCCCATATTAAAATTTTAGTGTACACACCTACTAATTTCTCTAATTAGGTTCAAAAAGAATATTGTTAGTGAAATGCAATGCATTTTACTAGTAAAAGCATTTATACGCATTTGATTGCTTTTCTAAATGTGGTAGTGAAGGTTTTCTCTCAGTCATAAATTAAGAATATCGTTACTCATTTATCCTCCATGGCAGATCTCAAAACTCTTTTAAGGTGAGGTGAATTGGCATTCAGGTGGGGACGAACTATGTCTTATAGCTCATGAATTTGATCATGGACTATAGACTTTGATTTTCGAAATTTTGGATGGAGCGAACATCCCACCTTGGCTCAATGTAGATCCGCCAATGCCTTTACCTGAAGATCAGGGTCTGGGTTTGAATATTGGACCAAGTCAAAGCTCCATTGGCTAAGTCGGCTGTAACTTGTTTAACTTGCCCGGGGTCAAGCTAAACAACACGAACCAGGTGTGCATGCCCCGGGATTCGAACCCGTGGCCAACATTGTCAAGTCGAAAGCCCTGTCGGGTGAGTAATCGTTTCGAGTGCTTCATTTTCATAGGATTTCACCTCAGACACCAAGCCCTTTCCCATACTAGACGGACCTCAGACACCAATAGAATAAAAATAAATTATGAATACTTATTTTATGACATTACCTCTACCGTTAATGATGGTTGACTTATGCATACTCTCTCTCTCTCTTTATATATATGTGTGTGTAAATTATGTGTGGAATATATGTGTGTGTAAAAATCAGATCAAAGTGTTTACTCACGTTCATTTATTGTTTTTTTTATAACATTATTATAATTTAAAAATATAAAAAGTTTTTGAGAAAAAAAATGAAAGACTATAATTATATTGATATCTCTAAAGGTCACAGTTAGAATAAGTGGACGGCCTTAGTGGTGGAGAGGATTCAATCACATCTGTAGCAAGGAATTGATGTTGATCCTCATCCATATTTAGGGGTATTCATGTTGTTGCTGCCCACTATATATTTCTCGCTACCATTGCCTTGACTTCTTAAGTACAATTTTTTTTACATGAAATCGCATAGTGGTTTGCTCGACTTTTGAATCACTTGTTCAATCATTTTCACTTGAGTGCTATTCGCGTCCTCGTTTAACCCAAAGGATGATAAGCATCATTTAACGTAATTTCCTTTTACTAATATCATTTAACGCTAAATCTTCACTATGAATTTTACCGTCGTATCAGAAGAAGGTGTCAACTATATACAACACACACACACACACACATATATATATATATATATAGAGAGAGAGAGAGAGGAACCGGTACATGTGAGATAACACACTTAAATACTATTAAATTCAAACAAATCTCAATCATCTGTTTTCTCTTTTTGAATTTAAATAACAAAATATTCAAACAAATTTAAATCTAAAAAGTAAAAAGTATGTCTACTTTTTGCATAAGCACTTTATTCAGATGAGCATTTATGCTTTTAAATTTTAAATTTTGATGAATGAATAGTTGAGATTTGTTTAAATTTAAATAACACTTAAATTTGCTAGCATATACCAATTATATATATACACCCCTTTTCTCTTGTTACTTTGCTTGTGACTAGGTGAACACAAACTGAGATAAAAAAAAAAAAGTTTTAGATTTTAAACTATACTTTTGAGGAACACAATTAAAAGAAAATCACAATGCATAGTGTCTTTAAAATAGAGAAATAAAATAGGTATATAAATAAGCATAGAAAAAGAAAAGAGCATGGCCCATAATCCAAGGAGTATACTAGTGTAGGGTTAGAGAGAGAGATGGGCCGATCGGTTTCTTGCCACTTGGTTCCTTGTTTCTTTTCTTTTTTTGTTTTTCTTTTTCTTTCTCTCGCTCTTTTCCTATTTCTCTTGTTCTATGGTAAATAAAAGAAGAATGCCGTGACAAAAGGAGTTTTTTTCTAGTAAGAAAGAGGGGGATGATTGTTTGCTACTTGCTGCTCGACTTCTTCAATCTCTTTTTTCTTCTTTTTCTTTCTTTCTAAGGAGAAAAGAAAGGTTCGAACGAGTGGATAGCACAAGGATTTCGGGTATGTTTGACCGTGTCCTGGAAGATTAACGGTCGTCATAGTATCAGTGATTTTCCAGTTTTCTTCTTTATTAACGTGCTGTAATTTACAATTTTATGTTCCATATGGGAGATCCCTGCTTTGTCTGTATGCTGCTTTAAGGACATCCTTTTTATCTTCCTCTTCTTGAATGAAAAAAGAAAACACCATTGTCAAAACCATTAAATATTTCACAAGCATTAAATTTGTAAAGCAATTGGTGAAATGAATAGTATGTAGCTCACCTTGTTAGGGGGTCAACTCATAAGTTGAAGGTCATGCATTCGATACCTGGGCATGAATTTGGCACTTGCTTCTGAAAACTTTTCATAAATAGTACTTGCTTATAACAAATCAAGAATTAGTGATGAATCTACATTGAGATGAGGTGGAACGGCCGGCTCACTTCACAATACCAATGAAAAAGTTAAAAGGAAGATTGAATTCATAGCCACTATAAATAATTGGTCCATCTCAAATGGTCGAACAGACAATTCGTCCCACTCCATGAAAAATTCTAGATCTGCTACTGCAAGCAAGCATACAGCACGAGCTTTTTTTTCTCTTCAACTCTTGAACCCCAGGCTTGTAAACTGGAACCAAGACATGTTGGTGATAAAGATTCGTAGAATAAATATAATAAGACAACAAAAAGGAAACCTTTCCCTCAAGACCTCGATTTAAATCTTTATGGAAGCCAAAACTAGTGATTAAGTGAAAGTTAACGCAGAGGGGGTAGAATCATCTGCAGACTCAGTTGCCTTAATCGAAACATATGTAAGAGGCGAATGCACCTTTGGATCAAAGGGTGGGTAACAGCTAAGTTATTGGACAGGATAACCTAAGAACCATCACTGGAGTCATAGGAAGTATTCTAGGCTCCACAATTAATTAATAGAGAATTCTTCAATTTGTAGATAATACATATATAGAGAGAGAGAGGAGTTATAAATGCATAATATCTTTTAGTGCATACTCTTGCATAAACATCTCTATTCTTGCATCTTTGACATCAATGATAAAGATTTGAATTAAAAGTATCATTTACTTTTATATTTTGTATTTAATACATTAGATGTAAAGTAATTCAAATCTCATATCAAAAATAAAACAATAGAGATGTTTATGCAAGATTATACATCAAAAGACATGATGCATTTACGATACCTTATATATACATGGAGAGACGGAGAGAGAAAGAAAGAATAGGAATTGCTACACAATCTAAACCATCCATTTCTTTGATTGAATGGTCAAGATAAAAAAATTAAAAATAAAAGTCTCATTTCATGTAAAGCAAAACCTACTTTGTTAGCTATGTCTCACATGGCTAAGGGGTGACTCACAAGTTGAAAGTCATGAGCTTGGTATCAGGTGCATGCATCAGGCTTAGGCCTCCGGATTGTACCCAAAAAAGAAACCATTAACCATCTTAACAGAACAATAATTTCTTAGATGACTTAATTAATAAGGATATGATATATACCTTGAAACAAACATTTTTTATGCCACTGATGCCAAGAGACTTTGAGAAATTGAAGAATATATAAGAAAAATGGAAGCAGCTAGCGCTAGCACCAAGCCATCGGATCTACCCAAGGTGAAATTTGTTTACAAACGTAGCTTTGTCAGATCTGATCGCTGTTGATATCAGTTAGCCTGAGCTAGAGCTAGCTGGTATAACATCGCTAACAGATATTTTATGATTTCGCTAAAGTAAATCAGTTTGGTTCTTACACATTTTTGTTTAGACATATCATATGGAAAATACCGGGCGTTTGGTGCTTTGTGTGAAGCTGGAAAGAGGCCGTGGAGAAGGAACCTTCCTCCGCGTGAATCCAAAGGAGGCGATAACGCCACGTAGACAAGCACTAAATGGAGGTAGGCAGTGGGCCCCGCTTCCAACTGACGCAAAAAGCCAAGGCACCCGGGAGTGCTTGTTTGGACTTTTGGTCCCTCAAATCGGACGGTTCTCACGAGCACACTATACACGTGTCCCCAAATTAGACCGTCCTCGTCCTTACTCCCCACAAACCTCTCTTTCTTGCCCATCACCCGCGGGCCCCACAGATTCTTCTTCGCAAGCAAGAGCGAATCACGTCCGTCCACGTTGTTGAATCATCAATCATCGCGCTCTTAACCGTGTCGGTGTGTGAAGCTGGGGGCCCCATACGGCCTCCGAAGTCAATAACCTAACTAATGAGACAAGATGGCCGAGTATCTCTTTTTCCTTTTTCTCTTTTCTCCATTAATATATAACTTTTAGAGCAGTTGGGCTTACTGGTTTAGACATGACTGGTTTGGAATTGGCCCGATTAGTTTGAACCGTAGAGGAACCGGTCCCAAAACCAGCCCAACCATACTTGGAACTATGTTGGAACCAGGTGCCATCGGTTCAGTATTGGCTCCTCCTCCCATGGAATCTTAATGGACAATTCAAATCATCAATTTAGGTCTAATTTTGTAAGTATTTCTGATATTTGTTTCTCCTTCTTCAAACTACTATTACAACCAAAGCCGACAATTACAAACCATAACGAGAACTGGATGAAACCCAGTTAAATTACAGTTCGTGGTTTGAACAGAACTAGAACATGAACCAGCGGTTCTCGACTGCGAGCCCCGGCTTACTTGAAACTGGACATGTTGATCTTGGAAGAAAGCCATGACACTGAGACATGGATAGTTTGTCCAAGTCTATCACTTTTGAGTAAGGGCTGAAGGCGATGAATTGACATGAAGAGCTGCATATGATAAGAATGTATGGTCATTAAGGAAAGTCTTATCTGCTTGCGTGACCAAAAAATGGTTTTTTCTTTCTTTCCTTTTTTTTGTTTTACAAGAGGAAGCTGAAACCTAACACACCCACACATGCATCCCTTAGGAGTGGAACTCCCCACCACCAGCAACAGTGCCAGCGCGCCCGGCCGTTGAGCTAACACTCTGAGTGCAAGATGGCTTATTTTGATTACACCACATTAAAGTTGGACCCATTGGACCTTGCGTGGGTTCATTCAAGCCTCAAGATAATCTTCAAAACTATGAACTTAAAAGCCTGGGTCCAACAGATTGGATGACTTAGACTTACTGTTTATATACAAGAAAATAAGTTGGGCATGGTCACCCATGCTTGGTCTAGGCCCGGAACCATACCTACCTTATTTAAATTTGTTATAATGGCGAATTTGTTACCAAGAAGGTAAAAAGAAAAGGTAATCTAGTTCGATCTGTCATGTATACGTTTTACAAGCCAAAGTTATCTTTTACACCGTACTTGGAAAATTCATTTCTCCTTCTACAAGAATAATTCATACCAAAATGCCGCAATACATATTTCCTATGTGGTTTCATTCTAGATCATATGGCATTTCAAGAATTGTTTTATGTCTCTAGTAATGCATAGTAAAAGGGTTACTTTATTGGATATGATCCATCTCTATCTATTTGTGTGTGCATGTGTTAGCCTTATATATATATATATATATATATATAGGTAGTCATAAATACTTAATGTTTTTATGTGTATAATATTGCATAAATATTTTCATCATTCGATTGACATTATCAACGGTGAATGTTTGAATTAAAAGTATCATTATATTTTTATACTTTGCATTTAAGGCATCATATACATTAAATGATTTTTGTATTACCTCAATTATTTGTCTCAAAGATCGAATAGTGAAAATGTTTATATAACATTATGCACTGAGCATTATCACTACTTATATATATATATATATATATATATATATATATATATATATATATATATATATATATATATATATATATATATATATATATATATACATGACAAAAACAAACATAGAGGTGCAATTTGAACTGATTTATCCCTGATGTCAACAAGGAATTGAGAGCCTTGCAGGCAAAGCTATATATGTGTGTTTGTGCGTGCACGCATGTGTGAAATGGAGAATCTTATCCACCACTAGCTAGGACAATGAATAATGGTCAAGGGTAGTCTTTTATCATTTAAGCTTGGTAAGGTCCCATATGGACCTTTCAGCTTTTGTGCATAAAGCCACATCATGTGACCCACATTGGCCCCCTCTTTTGCCTACGTGTATAACTCATAGCTCAGCATTATTGGGACTATATTCTTTTCGCAAAGAGTAATGATACCACAAGGCCGGGCCAACAACCGCACGAGCTCAGCTCCACACTCGTTCAACACAACATGGAGCAACATTCCAAAATGCCATGGACATTTTCAAAATTCTTAAATTGCACTTTTTTGATATTTTGGGTTTTTAAATTTTGTATTTTCTAATTTCTCTAGTTTAAGAGACTCACATTTATTCGCATGAATTATTTTATTAATTTCATGTGTTACCAAATTGTTTGATTTTGAAAGACAAACCTTTTGATTGGACATTAGATCCATCATATTATTTTATTAACTAGTCATTGTGAGGCCTCAATTCTTGACTACAAGGGATACCAAAGTGAACCTTCCCCGTGCCTCCGTCCCTTGGATTGGACAGAGAAGTAGGGCAAAGCTTTTCATTTTTCACATTCTCAAATAAAAATTAGAACAATAAAAATAGATAACGAGCTCATGATCAAATCGATTAGGTCACCTAAAAACAAAGTTTAAATCTCTCGATTTGTCGGGATGTCTCAACTACTGCACCTCCACTTGACACCTATGGTAGTAGTTTTCTTTTTTTTTAAGGTGAAGTTGGTCTTGGATCTAGAAGTTTGTTTAGGGTGAGTTAAATAAATAATGATATTGTTGAAGATGGGGCAAACTATGTATTATACACAATTCAACAGCATGCTAGGGTTTTTTCATTCAATTTTTCAAATTCTGGGTGAGACGGTCACCCCACCTCGACTCAATGTGGATCCGCCACTGGCCTAGATCCTAGTATAATTAGAAAAGATAGAAAAAATTTACATAAATTCTGATCCAGGCCACAAATGGTTTATCTATCCAATTTCCATCTTTCTTCCATGAATCCACAATCAAGCTGCCTGAGCCACGATTTCAAGCAAAAACGTTTCTTGAACCATGACTATATTATTATATGCATGGCTGTTTCTATCAACTAGATAATTAGACAATGTGATGTATACGTACATGATGTGTGGAGACATAATTTTCAGTATAAAGTATCTCGGAGATTTATACTTATGGGCATCAGCATCAATGATCCCTGACCTCAAGACAGATCATAAAATCCATTTTCTTTACTTAGTCACACTGGCATGTGCATGTTTTAATTTGTTTTCAAGTCATATGCATGTTTGTGCTAACTCATAAAGAATTATAATTACATCATAGTCAGAAGCTTTTGCCTGAATATCTCACTGAAACTTGTTTGAGACAATGACTGTTCTTAGAGAGTGAGTGTTGTGACCCACAAAAGGTCAATGGGGCTTTTGATCTGACTGCAGCCAAGATCTCATTGCGATGCTGACCTTATTTGTTTTTTATTTCATGCTGATATCTAAGTTCAGGTTGATTATGTTGCTTTAATATTAGAGGCATTTTCTTTTCTCCACCAGCAGTGCTAGTGTGGGTGAGGATCTTAAATTTTAGTGACCTATGGTGTGTTGCTCCAGTCTTAATCCATGAAGTAAGTGCCTTTGAGAATTTTAGCACAAAAAGTGCATCCAAAACTAAAACCTTTAGGACACCCACAAATATATGTATGTATATATATATATATATAGGAAAACTAGAAGTTGTTAGACACTTTCTCATGGTAGATTTTATTAGGTGATGTGTGTCATCTATGTGATTGTATAAATGATGCACGACATGATGATCAATGTCATTTAATACATAAGAATGCATTAAATGTAACATAAGATAGGCCTTTTGATCACCACCGATCGATAGATCATAAGGATAGTAGTAATGATCGAACAATGTTTAACATGAGTCTCTCTCTATATATATATATATGTGTGTGTGTGTGTGTGTGTGTGTGTGTGTGTGTGTCTGGTGGCTCATAACCTTTGGTGCTATATTAACACCGACGTGTGGGCCAAGAAGCAAAGCTATGGACCCGAACATGATAGATCTCAATCAGTACCTGTATTTAGATAAGCTAGTTTGAATCTCGACATCGTTATCAAAGCATATCGAGAGTGATATTTTTGAATCTACATCCAAAAATGTACATTAAATTAGAAATATGTTGGCTCCCTTGCACAAAATAAGGGTACCAATTGCACCGAGAATGTTAGCTCAACCGTAGGGTGGTGAGTAGTTCGACTTCCAAGGCTTCGGCCTCCTCTTGTAACAAAAAAAAAAAGTAGCAGTTTCATGTATTGGATTGTGTCCCTGTCGTGCTTGTGTCATAAGCAACACAGCCCAAGAACACCATGAATCAGTTTGTTGACCCAACACGAGCATAACCTGATTTACTCTGTGCCAATGTCAGCGTTATGGAAAGAAAGGCCGATTTCCGACATTCGTCTTGTTCTTGAGTTGTGTTCCAGTGGACACGAACACGAAAAAGAACTACAAGTTCTATTAGCAATTAATTGTGGCAGCTTGGATCAACAAGGATTGCTACCACTTCCCTTATCCATTCTGGGGCTGCATAAGGAGATGAACTTCTTGTGGTTTGGTTTGTCCCGAGCTCATTCATATTGGTTTGGCATAGTTCTAAGAACGGGATATATCACAAGTAACTTTCAGCTTGGCCGGCTTGGTCTAGCTCATTTAGCTGAGTTTATACATTATTCACGCACATACATGTGAACAAAACGCAGTAAGCCGAGTCAAAACCGTCATTTTCACAATGAAACTTGTCTGAAAAATTAAATTAAAACTAATCCTAACGAACAAGATCATGTTAATTAAGAGATTTATTTTCTCAGTGAGACTTATGATAAAATATTGATCTTTTACCCAACCTAGCTAGTTTGCGTTATATTCATTCATTACGGCCTCAAGAACAGACTTTCACAAATGAATCACTAGACTCTGCCTGTTTCTTGCTTGGACCGTACTGAGATGATAAACAGCCCCCAGCTCGACCTGCTCGGCTCGGGCCTATGGCCTCGGTCACGGATAAGGGTACAAAAGTCATTTCAAAAGTATAGTCCATCTCATCTAGATGTGCCAAAAGGTCAAAAAGAGAAATCTAAAAAGCGAAGGTATGGCCAAGAAGGGGTGCCCTGACACCAACACAAGTTGTGGGTTGTGGGCCGTCATATTAAAGCAAGGAGGGCCTACCAAAAGTAAATAATTTAGGTGGGCCTGCCCATTTTGAAAATGTCAATAGAATCCAATTTAATAAATAATTTATCGATTGCAACTCTGATCGATAATTAATTATAATATGATCCGTAGAATTCAATGTCGTGTTTTGATCACGATTTGTAGGCATTATGAAAATATGTTACCACCTAACAAGCCAAATTTAACTGTAAATAAATACATATATGCAGAGAAATTAATGTTTATGTATTCATGCTCTAATCTTTTTAAATATCTCAATCATTTCATTTTGAACATGAATGATTCGGATCTCTAAATCAAAAAGCAAATAGTATCAAATGCATTTATTATACTTGCAAAACGTATCAATAAATTTTTTTATTTTTAAAATTTTAATTTTAACTATCGATATAATCGAACAGTTGAGATTCTTCAGTATGTTTAAACATAAATTGATGTGAGTGTGGACTACGCTCTCCATATATATATATATATATATATATATATATATAATACACGGGGAGGGAGGGAGGGAGAGAGAGGACAAACTTTTCTCCCAGCTCCTCTTTTAAATGGCAATATGCTTTTAGTTGTATGAAGTATGCAAAAGAGATCTTCCTTGGAGAATAAAGTAGCCTTTGGTGAAATTTAAAAAGTTGTATCTTTGCTTTAATGAAGAGATTTGAGATGCTTATCTCCTCATCCAAGAAAGATATCAAGCCAGCATCAGCATATGTGGTATCAACATGGATGAATTTCATCACTCAACATCACATCGAAGCACCTTAGCAATAAATATCTTTCAAATCCTTTCATCCAACTTTTGCTTACAAACTTATGATGAATTTCATATCAAAAGATTCGGGACTCAAACAAAGGATCTTTCCTTGTAGCAGTTGCCTGTTGAAAGAGAGTGACGGAGAGCAGTCAAGAGCATGTGTGACTGTTTCTTTGTCTGTGGAAAACCTGAATTATGGACAAACTGATGTAAACATAGGTCGTGGAATTTAGCTATGGAAGCAACAACCAGGAAAAGGCCATGAACTTGTAGGTTTCTCTGGTTAACCAACAATAATAGCTCACCTGGCTACGGAGTCAAGTCACAAGCCGAAGATCATCAATTTGATACCCCCGGCATGCATCTGGCTTCCTGTTCTTCATTGTACCATTGGTTGGTATGGCAGATAACTGCATCTGTGGGTGCGCAATATCAAAATGACATACAGTTTGAACCAAAGACCACAATTTTTATATTATCTTTTTTTTGTTGCAATAGGAGACTGAAGCCTGTAACACACCACATGCACCCTCTGGGAGTCGAACTCCCCACCAGCAGCAACAGCACTAGATGCGCCCGCTAACGCTCTGGATGCGGAGGTCTTACTTTAAGGCCCATCATATGAGCTTCTGCATTTTACCGATGCATCCTTTCAATAGTCAATAATGTTGCAAGATTCATCATTGCAAACGGAGAAAGCCAGCACAAGGGGGCTTTACTCCCAAAATGGGCTAACCCGGCTCGAACATCAGGCCAGGTCCTTGTTTGCTTCCGGATACCCATGGTTTAGATCCAAAACAAGTATGATCTCGACAGATCATTTTTTCATCAAGGCAGAACAATGACTGGATTCTAGAGTGTTAGAGCTGATTCTTTGTTTGAGATAGCAAGAAGAATACTAGAAGTCAACTAGAAAGAGCTCCAGAGGTGGTTTTATTGTGCCTTCCCCTATGCACTAGAGAGATCTGTTCACAGTGGGCGGCGATACATGCCAACATTGTGATCACGTTCGACTTGATCTGTTCCCTCCTTTTGTCTTTTTGGTATGATGGGGAGGCCAAAGCCAGATGAATGCACCAGCTATCGAACCTGTGACCATTTATTTGTGTGTCCGACCCCCTTGCCAGTAAGGCCTATAAAGCATGAGAACTAAACCTTCCTTTTGATCTACTTTTGACTATCGTTTGACAGGAAACACAAATCCAACCACATTTTCCACGCACAGAAACCAAATCGTTCTGTCCATCTATCATTCCTATGCCACGATTGCCTAGCTGGGCTTTGTCTGATGGATGAAAACCCCGTGAAAACTCGGTTTGTGCTTTCAACACACTTCTATCTCTCACGAAGCAAACTCACAGAAACATTTTTATCTTTGAGTAGCTGATATATCAAGCACAGCGATCTTTCAAATAGATACGAATGTAATTTCAAAGTTGAAGATGATCACACAATCCTCGGTTTTCTGTCATCCTAGGCTGTGACTTGCGTGGAAGACGGTAAATTTAAGTGTTCGACTTAAGCTTGACGTTGATTGTGGCGAACCAAAGAGTAAATCTCTCTGTTCTACTTGAGTGGTTGCCTTCAATTCATATTCTATAAATATATTACTTATAAACTTGTTGGGGGTATGCCTAACCCCATCTTGCCAATCAAATTAGAAAAAGGATAAAAACTAAAGAAGAGTTTAGCAGCTAGGACAAACTTTGAAACGTTTCAGGCTAATTATAAGAGAAAAGAATGGCAGAAACTCTTGGTGCAGATCGACAATGCGAGATTTCTTCATGCTCTTCAATCTGATGGGTCTTTTGTTACTAGAGATGGTGATTATGTGAAACGAATCTTTCCTCTTCTTAATAGAGACTGGGAAGTTCAGCTGTGGCATGTTTCCAGGAAAGTAGGTTCTGTTAAGGATGGACGAAGAGATGTTTATGTGGAAGGTGGTTGGACCCCTCTTCCCAAAATATTGGTGGATTGATGTCCAAGGTGATTGGATCGACATCTGTTCGTGTGGAATAGCTCATCTAGTTGACAAATTACTAATTTAATCTAGAGAAAACTGTACCTTATGGTTTAAAAGTGTAGGAAAGATCACAAAAGTGAAAGTATTGAAAGGAAGCAATCTTTGTTTTGAGTTAACTATTAGCAAGGCATATGATCGAACCCTATCAATTCTATGAAAATAAAGTATCTATGTAACCGACTCATGTAACGTAGCCGATCCCATCTAGTATGAAAAAAAACTTAGTTGTTATCACTTAGCCATAAACAGATAACATTATTCTTTTTTTTAAAACATAACATGCTAATGTGACAAAATATTAGTATCACCAGCATTTTGTTGCAATTTTACGCCAATGTGACATGTATAGGTGACATGGTGATGATGTGTAAAATGAGATTATAGAAAATGAAGTTAGAGTGACACATTATTCATTGACAACATATTAGAGTGTCAAGTTATGTTACTTGTTGACACTTAAGTATTATAACAATGCAAATTACATATCATTAAAGTATCAAAAAACAATATTTAAGTGATAATTTCACAAACCACATAAAGGTTTTTTTAATTAATTCATTAGAGTGTTTCCTGTATATGAGATCTGTGTAGATAACTCGAATTGGATCATGCTAACTATTTTGGAGTAAGTAATTTCTAGTCTCATTCGCTGATCGCTTACATTTCTCGCCCTTAGCCGCCTATCACGGCCATATAGTAAGCTTTGCCAGAATATACCAGATTTTCAGCTGATACATCGTAGAACCTTGTGATCATTAATGGACAGTGCTAAACTAGCCGTACAGTTCCAATAAAACGCTCTAGAGCGCTATAGTGGCCACTATAGCACAGTATTAATAATATAATAATTGTCACAAAAAAAAAGGTAATTGACGCAGCGGAATGTACTAGAATTAGTAATCATAGTTCAAAACTCTCAGATCCAATTTACGAAACCTGCCTTGATCTCTAAATTGATTACTTATAACCATAACAAGCCATAACTTTTACTCTGCTTGCTCATGAGTTCCATGTTGAACCCTAGGTGCATTTACCAGGATAAATATATAGTAGAGGCAGCTGGCTATAGATACCATCTAGCTGCTTCCAAGCCATTAAACCTGACAAAGTCGGATCTGCAGATCAGACTGCATTAGATCTAGTGATGGTGGTGACAGATAGATGTATCTAGAGCTAGCTGGTACCAGTGTCTATTATGCATGTATGCATGCGTGCAGATAGATAGATGGATGGGTAAATAAATGTTTTATTTTGTCATTTACATCTGCATCTGTTGCTCAAATTATAATTATATAATTTGCAAATCGAACTTCCATACACACAAAGGAAAAAAACAAGTTGTTGAACACATCACTGTGTTACCAACTAAGCTACACAAGGTTCTAAGAAAGCATCTAGAACATCAAGCAAACATCGCGCTTTACCATGTAGATGATATCATCATTTGTACGCAATTGGAGATCAGGCACTACAGCATCGATTCCTCCTGTAGCATCCATTAACTGTAATCTCCCCAAAGAAGGAAAAATCTGCGAACAGGTTCAGAAAAGACTTCAGTACTCCTAAGAATCATTTACTGCAACAATCAAAAAGATGTTAAAAAAGACATTCATAGGTGAGTGCACCAGCTTATAACTTCAGTTTGGTGCATACCAGAGAAAGGAAACAAACATTTATGTCAATGTGTATCAATGGGTGCATCATAGTCATGACTCATAGATATTGCTCTATGCAACATCTTAGCGAGTAAAAGTAGGGTTTTTATTTTAGATGGATAATAAGTAAAAACTGTAAGGAAATCAACTACTTTTTTAAACATATCCCAAAAGCATTCTAACAAAATTCATGTGCTACTCTTTAGGGATTACGTTTTACTATAATATCATAGGACATCACAATTTGATCCTTTCTCCAGAAGGGCTAATCTAGAATTTCACAAGACTATGAAATTCAACGTTTTCAAACTATATTAGACGTACACTTCTCATAGATGCCATACCAGAAACGGACTCATGGACACGTGTCCATGCTCATGTTGTATCCAACTCAACGTCAAATTTGAACTTTTTTTAATAAAAATGTCAATAATTAGTTCATCATTGACTTTTATAAATCTACAATCTGAAAATGAAGTTTTATCTTCTTTTATCTAATTAAGTCGACAAAAACTTCAGATGCCTCATACATATACAGCATACATCTGTATATATGTATATATGGATGTATTTATGCATATGTACATAGCGCTGCACCTTTACCCCAATCTTTAGGTTGCCATGTCGGATGCTTTGTACAGCACCAGCACTCGTACCCATGTGACAGTTTGCAAAGTTCCAAAGGAATGTCTTGAAAGGTTTTCATATTAACGGAGCCTAACACAGTCCACTTTGTACTTGATTTTTTTCTCATATTGTCAATCTTCCAATCGATGAAGAATTAACAATTGATGCGAGTCGTTTTGTCTCATATTTTTGAATAATGAAAAGCGACTACAAAGGAGGAAGACAGGCTGACCAACTTGGTTATCCCAATGTCAGGATCATCCCACATAGAGCAGTCACCATGGCGGCAGAATTCTTCAAATATGCTACAGTGCAGCACAATTTAAATTAGCGGATCAATACAAGATTACAGCTTATGTGTACTCAAAGAATACGCACAAAAATAGAATAAACAACGAATTAAATCTTTAACAATTTACCGGGTCTAGTGACAAGTGGTCAGGCAAGAACAACCTAGCATATATCTGAACTAATCCTTCTTTCTGAAAAGAACCTCTGTTAGTGTCATTCCCATGTAAGGCAAACATTTGGCGTTCAAGCAAGAGATTTCCTTTTCAGATAACATCCTAGAGAATTTCTCTCTAAAACTTGAAACAGTAACTAATGCCCTGAAAACCAACCGGGAAATTTTTTAGTCATCCATGAGCTACAATTGAACATTGAAACTTCAGGGGCATCAAGCATTACCAGAATTTTGCAGCAAAAGACAATGATCAGATAATTTCCCCAACAAACTATCAGTATGAGATCTGAAATGGCACCTACAGTACAAAATCCAGAGAGTTATCAACCAAGGTTTTTATTATTCCAGCATGCTGGATAAAGGGAATAGAGATCTACACATAAAGGATGACGCTAGCTGATTAGCCAGCGCTGAAAAACGTTTTACAACGATCACTGTCTTGACACAAGCACCAAGTAAGAGCAACTTGCCCCAAGAGAAGTTTGGAAATACAAAATGAGTATTTCTCACAACGACCTTCAAAAGTCAAGAAAAAGTGATAAATAAGACGGGAATAATATAACGATGACCGCTTGAAAGAGATCCTCAAATGGAAAACTTACAATAGCACCAAACCTCAATGCATGAGGACTTGAGGCTTGATCTGTGAGAACAAGCCAAACTTTCTAGTCTAACTCGACAATCATTCCTTGCATGAAAAATTCCGTTACTATACCAGTATACATCCCAATAAAACCCTTCCCTTTTGTGGTCGTCCTCTTCATCAATGACACCCCCCCCCCCACACACACACACACAAGAAACATCCTGTTCTTTCCCATACAAACAAATGCATGTTTTCGACATAAACACCAAAACAGGAATAGGTTTACCATCCACGACCAATTTCTTCTTCAATCCAACTATAGACATAAAGCTACCCACAAGTTTGGCAAACACTGGTAGCCATTTAACAGCCGAACCACATGCATATACCTCCACTTTATCATTGTAAATATGGCTTGGAAGCATTTCACTACCACATTCAGAACAATCGTAAACCAAAAACTCTGCAAGGAATCCTTTCAAACTCTCTAACCTCGATCCAGTATTCATGTCAGAAGTTCAGCTCTTTAGTGTACAAGGAACGCCAAAAACTGCGGTAACGGAATTCAATTGCCCGCACACCCGATCCCGACCGGCACTGGAGGACCACGAAAGCAATGAATCATCAATCCGGAGGGTACCAATCGATGAATCCAAAGGAAAAAATCCCGATACCGTGATCTTACTACTCGAACAAGAAAGGATTTCCATGAATTCCCATTTGATTATCTCCAGCAACCCTCGGCTAGACTTCGAAGGAATGAAATTCCAAGCAAGAACACGAACTCGCCTCCCTATCATTTCAAGATCCAAATCAAGAACGTCGCAGCAAACCCGAGCTTCGCCATCAGTAAATACCAAGCAATCGCCCTCGGAACACCGGGATCGTTGATCACCGACGCCGATCAAGAGATCAATGATACCGATGAGAAGCACGGGATGGTTCAGAGGCGCTAAAACTCTACTTCTCTACGGACGGTCGAAATTCACAGATCTCGATTCTAGTGTTTCACCAGAACGGGGACGCTTCCCCTTTTGACCCGGCGAACGAACGGAATTTCTAGCTGGATCGGAAGGATTCCAGGGGGGACCAGAGAGAAGAAAACCACAAGTGACCGGACCGGACATCAGAAGGAGGCCGGAGACGGCGAGTGTTTTGACGTCCGCCATGGAAGGGCCCTTTCTCCTTTTTGTTACAACTGGAGGCCGAAGCCGTGCACCCTCCAAGAGTCCAACTCTCGCCTGCAGCAAGGGCGTCAGAGCGCCCTCCTGTTGAGCTTCCGCTCTGAGTGCAGGGGCATTTCTCCTTTTAAGCTAGAGTTGATGGAAGGAGGAGGAGGAAGAAGCCATATGATCTATATGGGAAAGGGCGCGACGGTTTCCAATTTTGGGATCTCCGAAAGCCGAAGGCGGGAAGTTCGTTCAGGCAAAATGGCGGAAGGGCACGACGCCATTATTAACGGGAAAATAACTAGCAGGAGAAAATAACGGGAGGAAGCCAGATTTCACTTATTCGAAAGACGATCAATGCCCTCAACTTTAGGATGGTCAACGGGTCGGGTCGGGTTCCATTCTAGGTAAAACCGGGATCTTGATCCGGTTCACCAGCAGCCTAGTACAAAAGATGGACCTGAATCTGGCTAGAGTTGGCCGGCTTGGACCTTGGAACTAACTAACATGGCACTTCGACACTAGCCGAGGACCGAAATGCCTTGGAAATCGATAAGAACCAAAACCAAAAGAACTAAAAAGTCTAGAATGATAACGGCAAAAAAAAAACCGGGCCCCTAAGATTTGGTTCCAGTTCCACCTATCCCATAATTGAATTGGATTCGGCAGTTCCAAACCAAATTTTGGTTTCGCATTTCAAAAACCCACATTTATTTCATGTGCTTTGCAAATGAAACCAGGCCTAAAATGAGAACCGGATCAGGAACCAGCAGCACTAGAGGAGGGCTTTTTCAGTTCCCATTCAATGTCACAGTGAAACCGGAACCGAAATTAACGGTTTGAAACTACTAGTCCAGGTTTCCTTGGACCCAGTCAGGCCTAGATCCTGTGGTGTCGGCATTGAAGAAAAACATCACCATGTCCTCCCACAAAACAACATGCAAACCCCATCCTGGTCATACTCAGCTCCTTGTCTTAGTTCGATCTTTTCGATTCAAGAGATGAACTTTATTGGGCGATTTTGGTGTAACATAGAACTTGTATGGATTTTGCATAATCTGCTTAAGACGATTTGGGCAATGGGGCTCCATTAAGAAGGTTTGAGATAAACTCTTCAAAAGACACAAATATCGGGGCAGGCGTCAAATATATTAAAAGAATATAATAAAGTACAATATTGTTTCATAAAATAAAATGTTAGTATGACCAAAGAACAAGCATAGATGTTAAGGAAAATCGATTTATTGGAGTAAATATAATTGGCACAGAATACTGGGGGAGTTCATCGTTCAGTTTGGTTCCGTTCTAACCTCAACCCAAACTTCTATTCTCTGTCTTAATTTTCTGAGAATGGAACCAAATCGTGTCATGACTAAACCCGAACTGACAGTTCCTGTTTAGTTTGGTTTTTAGGGTTTAGTTGAATAAAAAGTATCATGTTGTTTGGATTTACTGTCCATATATGCTTCTATTCTCGGTCTTAATTTTCTGAGAATGGAACCAAATAGTGTCATGACAAAAACCGAACTGACAGTTCTTGTTTAGTTTGGTTCTTAGGGTTTAGTTGAATAAAAAGTATCATGTTGTTTGGATCAACTATCCATATATGTGGTTATAAAACTCACACACACACACATATATATATATATACTCATAAACTTATCAGGACCTATATAGTATGTAACATTAATATACACACGTACCACCTTGTTCTAACTTATTGTAAATGAAAATATTAGATAAATTAAGGGAATTTTGTTAGGTTTTTCTTTTTTTGGATTACAAGAGGAGGTCCAAGCCTAACACACACTCATATATCCCTTGGGAGTCGAACTCCCCATCAATACCTTCAATGCCAAGACACGTTGTCGTTGAGCTAGGTGTTATTAAGAAACCGAACTGATACGCGCATACTTTTTTACCGTAATTCCGATTTTGCTGTTGTTAAAATTACATACTTCTGGCGGGTTCTCCCCTCACCTGGTAAAAGGATAACGAATAGTTCGTGGCCATGTTCAAGCAATGGCTGTTCGGCCAACAGTTGGCCCGGCTCATTAGATTAGGGGTTCGTTCGTTCGTTCCGCTACATCAACACTCATATTCATGGTCAATTACACAGAGTTCGAGTGGTGGTTGTAGGCCTATCATTATCCAATTTGAGCAGTTTACGTTGATAAGAGGATTTCTTTCACAATGTTCCTCTGTTCAAACTCATAGAACAGAATCAGAACAAAAAGCAACATATATGGCCAAGGGTAGATTCACTACTTGTTTCTTCAGAGGAAAGAGCAGCATATGTAATCGAGGAGGCTCTGTGTGCAATCATAACAGCAAGAGCAACTGCATCACAGCAAAACACACACCATGCACAAAATTTGCACCCACTTAAACTATAGCAATGCAGAGAGAGAAAGAGAGAGAGAGAGAGAGAGAGAGAGAGAGAGAGAAGAGGTTACCATTCATTAGTCATCTTATCTTGGTCATCTTCAATCTCAATCTTTCCTTCAAGAGAAATCTGCTGTAGTGGCGGTGGCTCCATCTTGAGGCAGAGCAAGGAGAGAACTGGATTCTGTGACTTTGGGGAGAAAAATCACTCTTCAGAAGAAGAGAAAGAATACGAAGTCCAATGTGGAGCACGCCTTTTCTTTATTGAGCAGCAGCAACTTTCTTCGAGTGGCTCTCCATTTCTTTGTCATTCTTGAAGTGTACCATAAAGTGCCTCTGCCCAATTGCAGAAAAAGGCCCAGTTTATTCCAAATTCATGTTTTTTTCTGCTCCTTTTTCTTGTATGTCTAAAGGAATAAGTGGCAATCTTATACACCACCAAACAACCCGCAGCCGAACTAGAGCAGGAAAAACTGTGTCCAGGTCAGGGTTTAGTCAGCCTGGGTCGTGTCCAGGTCGTTCTACAATGACCCGACAAAATCTGGATCAGGCCGGGCAGATCCAGACACAACCAGAAAATGTTTAGATATAATGTATACCAATATTAGAGCCAGCAAGAAAATAGAACAAAAAAAGCCAATGAAGGAAATTCCAAGAGTTGATAAGTAACTTGGACGTGAACACTTTCTGGACTACAATCCTCAGGGTTCTTTGTTTCCCTTGTTTTTGTTTGAGGACTGGGTTGGGCAGGTCGGGTTTGCACATTTAGGTAATAATCACACTTTGAGGTGCTAATCGACACTGTGTCGGGTCTACTATGAGAAAAACCAAAAAAATAAGAAAAATTAATAACAATACTCTAATCTGTAAAAGATTGTAAATCATAGCCAGATAATACTCTTAAATTTAATAATTAGAAAATTGCTTTTAATTTAATTTTTGAAGATTCAAGTTGGATTTAAGTGAAACTCCTATATGTTCGTGTAGAAACATATTAAGCTCCATGTATTCGTCACACCTTACGTGTTCAATCTGTGGAGAAAATGGATCAATTCTTTCGTTACCACACTCTGATCATACCAGGCTTGTATGAATTTGGTTTGGATCAAACCCTTTTACCCATACCCGTACCCTTACAAGATCCATCTTCTGCCCATTAGAACTTGACGTGCACACACCCTCTCTCTCAATGTACTTCCATGCAAAATCTAACACGACTGCCTCTTTTCATTAACGTGAATATGCCCATTTTATAACTAAGTATTACATGAATCTCTCTAATCACATGGACACTCCCATGACACCAAACTGGACCCTATCATAATATGGATCCGACTCAAATCCAACTGCATAAGATTGACATAAATAACTATGGATTTGATCCATAATACGATCCAAATGCATATAAAGAACCAAAAAAACTTTAGACGGATCTAATACAAATATAGACTCAAAGGGAAACTAAACTCAAATCAAATATGGCGCCTCCAACATAGGTGGTCGCCCCAACTGTACTTTGCGTAGTGGTCTTTAGCATTTGGTCGACATCTCGTGATGCCCAGACTCAACTTGAGTTTTTTGAGCTGAAGCTCCAAGCAAGTGACCTTATTTAGTCAATGGAAAATACAAGAAAAGCAAATATAGATTATGACAAAAAATTCTTAAAATCTCTATACAATAAAAACCAATACTCTTATATATTGTAGGAGCCAAAATGTGAATAAAACTTAATTACACGAACACAACGATGTGACACAAATGAAAAAGAAACTCTTAACATGAACACACCAAATGTGACACTATGGTACTAATGTGGATCCCAGATAATCTGGATCTAAATCCAAATCTACAATCTAACTACAACTCAATAACTCTAGATGAACCCAAACGAGATTGAAACTGCTCTAAACCAAATCCAATCTAAATCAAGCATAGCAGCTACAACTCCAAATTCATGTTTGGTGTTATGGACCTCCGGTGGACGTCCTATGACAAATTCATGTTTGAGCTTGTGTCTCTTTCTGCTCATGTTCAAAACATTATCCAGGTAGCAAATCCGTGCACACGAGGGTTCAAAAAAGTTTCCAGTAGATATCTAAAAACGGTGAATTATAATGAAATTGATAATATCTCTTATTAACTAGCTCTAGTTTTTTAAATATATGATATGAAGTACTTGGTTTCTTATAAATTATAATACTTCTAAGACATATTTAATCATGGCGTGACATATTTTATAACTGATCATGTTTAGACTAAAAAGAATAAGAATAAGTATTTCTATGTACGTGCAAGCATTGATTGAAAAATATTGAAGATTAATCTACAAGTAAATGAAAACAATTTCGACAGGACAATTATGCATTTTTTCTTAATAAACATTAACTAAGATGTGTTTCGTGTTACATGTGATTGTTTTCATGTCCATGTGTGGGGCTCCATGGGCCGGCCCTTACTACGTTGAAAATCTGCGCAAGGACTGACCCATTCTGGCCCTAATGCCGCAAGTGCCGCCCTGTTTGGACACGTTGCAGGCCCAAATAGATGCCCTTTGGTTTCTCAAATGAGTTACCATAGGGAAAACGGGTTGGCACGATCGCGCTTAGGGCGTTGCTTTCCACCCTGTTTACACCGAACCGCCTAGCTGAGAAGCAGGCGGCGGATAACCTGCATCTTCATGAGTTTGCGGTCACAAAAGGAATGTAAATGTAATGAGTGCTTGAGATTGTATAAAAAAAATATGGTTTTTGTAAATATATATATAAAAAAATAGAAAACTGAATCATATGTATATCACTCATGTTTAAATAGAGTATGTTTTCAGATTGTATTCTTTTCTCAAAGTATTTTGAGGAGATGTAGTAACTATAACTATATATATATATATATATATATTAAATAGAGTACCTTCTAAGATTGCATTCTCTATACTATATGAGATATGGTTTCAAAGAAAACCATACCTTAATAATCTCAAGAGATAGAGATATATTACTCATGTAAAGATAATTGATGAGACTACGGATAAGCTATACACTAAGTGCTTGAGATGTGTTTTTATTGGATACCCTAAGGGTAAGGGTTCCAAAAGTTTTAAATTTTATCACAATGACCATAATTTATTAGAGAGTAGGAATATTGAATTCTTATAGGACACTAAGAATGACATTCTTGAAAATGATGATGAGTACATTGATAATCTAGTGGATTTGGATCCATTTGAATTCATGGATTCTTATCCAAATAACTTTCTTGAACAAACTTAAACTTTAAATGAACATAAAAAGACCTAGAATCACACCATCCCACTTAAAGAATTGTCATACTTACCTTATTGAAGAAATGTGAAATTGAGTGGATTTAAATGAGTTGATTGATAAGATAATATATCAACAGAATATTAACTCATCTAAATCAACGGATTAAAAAACAATGGAAGAAAAAATTGAATTCATTGAGAAAAACAAAGTCTAAAAATTAACGGATTTGCCAAGAAGAAGAAAACTCATAGGTTATAAATGGGTTTTTAAAAAGAAATATAAAGTCAATAGAATAATTGATAAATTTAAAGCGAGGTTGGTTGCAAAGAAGTTTTCGCAAAAAGGATGAGATAGATTAAGTAGAGAGAGATTTCCTTGTTCTGAAATTTATATCCATTAGGATTATTATATTTATTTCTAAATATTATAATTTGGATTCACATCAACTAGATTTAAAATTCATTTTTTTAATGGTGATTTAGAAGAAATCATTTATATGGAACAACTAGAAGTGTACTTGTTAAAAGCCATGAAGATAAAGTATATAGGTTGAAAAAATACATGCCTTAAATAGTGACCTCGTCAGTGGTATTTGACTTTTCAAAATATTATTTTAGAACTTAGATTTGTGATTAATAAACTTGATCATTGTGTATATGTCCGAAACGGTAGGAGTCACTTTGTCATTATTATATGTAGATGATATATTATTGAATAAAAGTGACAAATAAATGATTGTCAAAACTAATCAAAGTTTGAAATAAAGGATATGAAAGATTCATCTTATACTCTGGGTGTTAAAAGTTTCTCGTGATAGATAATCTAAACTTTATGTTTAGGTTAAAAGAGAGATATTGATTATATCCTTAAGAAGTTTAGAATTGATGATTGTAAACCTTCAATTACACTCATTGCTAAAGGGATTAAATTGAGTAAGGTTGATTATCTTAGTGAAAGGAGGAACATTATGTAAAAGTTGTGGGTAGCTTGATATATGCGATGTTGTGTAAAAGACCAGGTATTAGTTTTGTTTTGGTCTTGTGAGTAGATATCAAAGTAATGATGGTTGACAGCATGGTATAGTTATGAAGAGGATCTTGAGATATCTTAAATAAACAAAAAAATTAAAACTCTATTTTCAAGTAAACTAACTAAAAAAGGTAGGATACTAAGATGGTGATTTTATTGAGAGTAAAGATGACACTAAGTCAACATTCGATCAAATATTTTTATTTGGAGGTAGTTGTATTTCTTTGGCTTGTAAGAAACGGTATTGTGTAGTGTTGCATACACAAGAAACTAATGATGCTCTTTGCAATATGGCTGCAACGAGTATTGTTTTGATAAGTCATGTCATACATGATTTGAAGTTGGATATAACCAACGAACCTTTTATCATTTATTGTGACAATAATACAATAATTGCTCTTATTAAGAGTAGAGCTAATAGCTCGGGAAGCAAGCATATAATGGTTAAATATCATTATGTTCACGAAATGTTTAAGAAGAATGAATTAATCTTATATGACAACTAATGATATGTTGATTGATCCCTTGACTAAAGGTATGTTGTATATGAGTTTTAGATATGCCTAAAATTTTTAGTATGAAAATATACTATGATAATTGTTATGCAAAAAACATATATTGATTATAAAAAAATCACATAACAAGTAAAAGTTTAAATTAACTTTTAATTGTAAATGATACAATTTAAAAAATCATGAAATAATGAAAGGTAAAACGAGTGTATCATAAGTTAGCTCAATTAGAAAAGCGAGAGTTGTAGGTCATGAGTGGTGGCGACTTTTGGCCCTCACTAAACCACATCCATAAAATACGAGAAAGCGATTCTAAAAGTAAATTTAAAAAATGAAAACTGATTTACTTTTTTGAAATATTACGAAAATCTCACACTTAGTATGGTTTTAACGGAAAGGTCAATGTGGAAATCAGCCGAGCGTATAAGGTTTATGTACAAAAGAATAAAAAACGAAAACGAAAAAAAAACAACTTCCGTCTAAAAACCCAATGTGGGGAACCGTGGTCTACTTTTCTTCCTCTGTTTATCCTTGCTTCCGGCTGCACGCGTTTTCTGCTTCGACTTTGCTGCTCGAGGTGCGTCTTCAACTCTACAGAATGATCAGATACAGTAGGAAAAGGGTACGTCTTCCCATTAATGATGAAGGCGATTAATGATTATGCTGTTAAAGCTTCTCTTTATATTTGTCCTATAATTTATTGCCACTTGTTTATGTGAGAGATTTTTCATGTGATTGTAAATTGTGATATATGATTTTTGAGGCACAACGCTTGTTTGACATGTCAAGGCAGACCTAAATTGAGCATTTATTATTCTATTAATGTCATCTTGCAGCCTGTTCACTTGGAATGTAGTCATGTAAGGTGAGCTTATAGTATTCGTGATAAGTTATGATGGACAAATGCATCAAAAAGCAAGAAATTTGTTTGATTTTTGCATTTGATCCCAGGGGGAAATACATTTGGAAAATATCGACTGATGAAATGCTTGTTGGAGCAAATGATAATGGAGAACGTCTAGATATGGTTTTCAAACTTGAGTTCTGTTGGTGTCCGCCAGAATGTTATCTATTCAAATGTTGACTTTCACTTTTTTTAATGTATTCTGTACAGTTTTCTTCAGTGTCACTTGCCATGTTGCTCGCTTGGGAGCAATTTTACAAATACACGGATGAACGAGATATTTCTGCGTCCATCATTTGCTAATCCTTGAGGACATAGGGATTATTCAGAATTTCTTTCATTCATAACATATGAAATGTTATTTTGTTTGAATGACATGCTTTTTCAATAGAAGGCAAAGATGCCTTGCTTCCTCCTGAGTCAAAGGATTACTACCAAAGTAGATGTGATTCAAAAGGATCTTCTATTCTTTCACTTCTAAGTGAGAGTGTCTGTGCACCCTTACATGAACATGTGCACGAGTTTCAACAAGTAGCACTCCCTCTTTCTGCTGACCTTGGCACAGACAAAATATTTAAGCTTGCTTTCAAACATAAATCGATTGTTGATATTGATATTACAAGCCTAGTAAATTCCATTTTCAATTTAAAATTCAAAAAGTTCGTGAATCAAGAGGACCGTATGATGTGCAAGGGACTTTAGTATGAAGAAGCAGTGGAAGATTATGTGAAAGATCCATTTTATTTTCTTCAACTACTAGCATTCATCATTTTTGTAGAGACGCAATCAAGTGCCCATTTATTTGCAGAGGAGGTTCTCCTTGAAATGGTAAAACTTTTGTACCCAATTCGTAAGACATTGGGTAAGAGAATGTTAAGAGAATATGTGAGAGCTCTATTAATTGCTATTAATGGGTGTGGAGAGAGAATGAGAGATAGAGAGAGGGAGAGAACTCTCTGTTAGCTTATCTAACAAAGAGGCCTGTCTCTTCATGATGTCCCTCTGTAGCTTAATTGACAAAAGAGATGACAGGGAGAACTGCCTCTCTGTCAATGTATAGACTAATTGGTGTAGATATTCTTATCCAGCTCAGAGCAAGCACATGAACTTCTGACCCTTGCTACAACTTCTTGATTGACATGGAACTAGCTTTCACATTTTACTTTATTTTCTAATCCACTGAGGTTGCTTGCTGCATTATTAGTGTCTATATTTTAGGTGGTAATAGAAAAATTCATGATCCATGATTCCATGTGCATTCTTGCAACATTTCATAAACTTAGTGAATGACCTACTCCACACCGACAACTACTGGATGCTCATCTTGTTTGTAAACATATTGGCCTATCAAAAACTATTCTTCTGTTCTCATTGGTAAATTATCCCACTGATACAATGAATTTTCCACTGGGATACAGGTCTGGGAACTATTAGTTTTTTCTATTTCAGTGTTGCAATTATCTTGATTGAGTTTTATGATAATTTTAGTCAAATAATTATTTGCAGAATTGCTATTGTAATTTATAATTAGGATAGTTTTACTATGTACAGACTGTATAACAATCTATCAGATGGCAGAGTGCTCTCAAGTACTTAAAAATTAGCTTTTAAGGATGGGGGAACTATTCTGTCACATAAAATTAATATAAGTTGGTTAAAATAGAGATGTATTAGGTGTTCCTTGTACTACCGCCTAAGAAGGTAAACACTATAAATTTCTCGTATGAAAATGCCATATGGCATACAGAGTGTTTGGACAGCTAATCATCAACATTTGCTTTGGTGATCATCAAGAAGATATTCAAGTAGATGTACGACCATATAGGGAAAGATCAGATATTTAGTGAGACTATTAGGGACAAAGTTGGTGCGACACAAATAGATAAAAAAGAGACACACACTGGAAGATGGTTTTGTTTATCTACAAAAACAGCTAAATGAAGCTACTTTATAAATGTGTGAGAAGATAGATGGTGAGTATGATAAAGGAGGTTGAAGGTCTCAGAAGTGTTGGAAGAAACTAATAGCATTTTGGAGTATTAGGGTATAACCAAGATAGAGTACGATAGCCTAATCATCCATGTAGCTGACACCACTTAGCATGGAAAAGGGATTGATTTCATTTTGGTTTGGTTGGTAAGTATATAACAGAAATCATGCTATGATGATCATTAGTTGAATGAAATGAAGTCATCCTACATTGCCGTTTGATGTTAAAATCTGGGAAAGTGATTGACTGAATGAAGCTACCCGGCACATGGGCGAGCCATCTTCAATTTGTAATGATGGAATCAAATTGTGCATTCATCTTCTGGTAATACCTCTTGCATCTTGCAAAATGCTGCTATTTCAGGAAAAATAGTCTCTTTGCTCATGAACATCCGTCCAGATACCAGGACCCCCTTCAGAAGTTGCAACCTTAACACAATCTCGGATTAGAAGGTTACACGCACAGATCTACAAAAATGTGATTCCAAGTCATCTACTAATACACAGTCGAAAGGCCATCGTTTCATTTCCTTACTAGCGATCTGGTCAATTAATGCTCTTGAACCAGACAGGCAATATGCTCAAACATTATTTCTGGCTTTCACTATGTTGAATTTCTAACCACCATCATGCAAACCACCTATGGACCAAACTTTCCAGATAGCGATATGGAAAACAAGGTTCAATCATCTCTTCAGCCACTTACTTTGAAACTGGCATGCCTTCCAACTTTCTTAATCTGATAAATTATGTAAGCTCAGGATCTCTCCTGCAAACTTAGCCACTATATATTCTGAAATATTAGACGTAACAGTGCATCTAGAGAACAAATGGTTGAGATTCCTCATTCTTCAGTTGGAGGCAAAAACTGTTAGCGAGTTGGAACTTTTTCTTCTGCAAATCTATATGGAGGTTGCAACTTTTAAGATGTCACCGTACCAGATCAAAGATTTCCATCTCTTGACTTGGTATTTCTGCAACTGCCACATGTCTTTCTAGCATATTTGAAAGTGGACCTTCCATCCCATAGAAGTGTCACTACAAGCAGAAGCAAAAGTGAACCTATCATTGCACAGGATTTCTTCACTAGCATATGAAAACGATAAATTCCCGATGCTGCCAATCCATGAAAGACTTTGACCAGCGTGGAACAGCAATCAGCACTATCTAGTACCATCAGGGCTACTTCTGACTGGCAATGTGACTAACCATTGCATCCATTGACAAGAATCTGACGTATAAAGCATGTACTGCCCATATTGTTGATCCTATTCATGGCTATAGATCACATCCACTTGACTAAGGCATGAACCTCCCAGTGAAGGATCTGTCCAAAATTGTGCAACTTGCCCTTCATTCATCATCCTCTAAGATAAAAGGCTCTTTCTGAACCAGGACTGGGCTTCTCTCCCCATGTATGATCTTCCTCTTCCCTCTGTGCCCATTAGTTGCACTTTAAACGTTTATCATGCATCATTTCAGCATGCAGAAATCAGAATAGTTGCCTGCAATAATTTAGCTGGCGAACTTCAATTGACATACCATGATGTAATTGATGACACCTGAGGCAGTTCCAGTGTGTACCACTAGGCGACAGCAATTTAAGGGCCTGTTTGGTTTGTTAGGATAGAAAAGTGTGTTGACGAAAGAAAAAAATGATGATAAAGGGAAAATTCTCCTCTTTTTCCAACTAAGAAAATGAAACTAGAGAAAGAATGAAATCGAATGAGAAAGTTGAGTTACATGTAGGTAGGAGTAACTGAATTTTCTTGTCAAAGCAGTCATGGGTCAATCAGAAAGAAAGTCTGTTGTCACACCGCTTGGGCCCTGTTAATTTCTCACTTGAAGTGTTGCACGAGAAAACTAGCAGTTTTGGTAGGAGTTAATTCTTCTGTAAAGGATCATGAAACGTACCCGTTAAATCAAGTGTGTGTTTGCATGAGTTGGAGATTTTCTCAGTATGGGGGTTGTGCTTTATCATTTTGATGGGAAAACATCTTTTCCTATCAGAATTTCTAATTTTCTTGTGAATGTGTTCTTTTATGAATTTCGACAGGAAAATTCCATCTTTTCCTATCAAAGTTGGCATTATTTTGTCATTGAGAATATATCAATTTGTAGGGCCTAGGAGAGATGACAGCCAACTTCTTTTTGACCACCTCATGACAACTTCTTAATTTCATTTGTCATTCTTTGTCTTTTCAACACACTTCCCCTCTCTTACAGGAAACGAATGTTGCCCAGAGATACCGAATGAATAAGAATCTAATATAAAATAATAGACCTTATTAATCCTTGCTTAAGAAAAATTGGCTGTTCTGCAAAAATCCATCCATCTTCCACCTCATGAGCTCAAAGCAAAGTCCATGAGAGTCAGCTTCCAAACAAACGGAGGAAGGCCAAGGTATTTTGATGTGGAGTTCCACCTTCGACCATTGCAGCATGCAGCATTACTCTCCTAACTCTTAGATCTTTAAGATATGACTGGGACGGCTTCACGTTATTGACAACCATTCTAGTGGTTAAGGGGAACTGGAAAGTAGACTGTCTGCCAAGTACTATTCGCTCACACTGCTTTGAAGAGTTGGGGCCGCTCATGTGTTTCTCAAGCCATCTAGATAGAGAGAGAGAGAGAGAGAGAGGCATTTGTTTAAAACTCAACTTGAGAATGCTAACTATAACGAAAAGCATTTGCAATGTCTAAAACAATTTCTCATTGGTCATTCTTCTAGAATTTTTATTTTTCAAATTGTTCTTCATCCAAAATTTGCTTCAGAGAACAAATGCTGTAGATGCAAATCAATAATTGTCTGTTATATTTTCTAAGAACATAATAGTGCTTGAAAATCAATGATCAAGTTGATGTATGCTGTCATCCAATATGCTTTCCCCTCTTCTATCTGATGCTATAGCTCTCACTTGTTTTGAGTACTTCAATGGTTATATTGATGCCAAACAGGTATATTACGAGGATGGTGGTTTTCATGTCACTTGTTCACCTCTTAGAACAAACCGAATACAACAGCATAATACTGAAGGGAATAAGTGGCAGTTGTCCACCATTTCTTGCACAGCACCAATCCTCAATAACTGCAGCTGGACGTGTTGAGAGGTAGCAGTGGTTAATTTGATTTGTTGGTTGCTGAAATACTAAAAGTTGCATACACGTATTCTGTTTCATCTCTTTTACAAGCTAACTTTCCTTTTAAACATTCAATATCAGACTATATCTAATGACAGAAAATCCCTTGACAAGTTGCCAAAAATCCTGATGGGTGTTTTAGAGTGAAATGCACTTGATGCACTCTAGCAGGATTTCTTTGTTTTCAAGATATTTATCATGTGACTAATTACAGTGAGAAACCATTTATTGGTGTTTCTGTTCCTTGTTCATGTCCTCAATGAGACAAACACATCTTTCGTATATTACTAGGAAGAATAATTGCGTAGACATTGCAAATGTAAGAAGGTAGGATTTGAATCTGGAAGAATCCATAGTATATGCCTATACCTTTTTTCCGTTGAACACTGGAAGCATTTGAATCTCGCTTGGCACCTCTAGGTATCATGATTCTACACCAACATGCTAACTGAACTGCAGTAAAGAACTAGTTGAAAATATTTCCAAGGTGAGGAGGTGACGGGTGAAAAAAACACCTTCACACAAAAATGATGAGAAAACTTGTTAATCCATGTGAAAATTGTTTCAAGTCTTTGAATTGATGTCAACAATGGGTGAGATGGTAGGTGATGGTGAGAATGCATTCACACAAAAGTCTGGTCAATTATGAGACAACTTGTCATCCCATGGTATTGAACCAAAATGGGTGAGCTCGTACAAAACAACGCTTAATTCATGAAATAGACATACCCTTGGGTTGATTGATTCCTGTGACGGATCTAGAAATTTTTTTAAGATGATGGCGAGTAGTCCATGGTGCTTTTACATTGTTTGTGTCTTATACTTCACACTTACAATGGATTGGTGGCCCTTTTCAGGAGGTGTAAGATAAAGTGATGTCCGACGATTATAAAGGTTTCTCTGAGTGAGTGAAAATTCAGACAATACCTTATAGCGTAGACCAAGGGCACTTGGACCTATACCATAAGTAACTCGTCATGTGGCAACAATATCAATGGTTTGAAACGACGTCACATTCAGAATTTAGACATTCATCCACCTTTCTACCCGTATCATATATATATATATATATATATATATATATATATATATATATATATATATATATATATATATATATATATATATATATATATATATATATATATATATATATATAGAGAGAGAGAGAGAGAGAGAGAGAAAGAGGTGTCTCTCATATTAGACATTACTTGATCATAACTATCATCCATGCGATCAATCACACGGTAATAATTATCTCATACCGTATTTAATGCAATGTTGTATAATAAATAACATTGACTATTGTGTCAAATGGCTTAATTTGTATTGTTCGTGTGATTATATGGATAGTAGAGATCATTAAGTCAGGAGAATGTCTAGTAACTTTAAATTTTCATATATATATATATATATATATATATTCGATCTTTGACATTAATATTAGAGATTTGAATTACATTGCATTTAATACATTATGCGTATTAAATATAAAGTATATAAGTACATTGGTACTTTTAGTTCAAATCTTTACCGTTAATCTCAAAGATTATGCATAAAAAAATATTATGCATTTATTAATTTTCTTATAAACAGTAGTAAATATTCAAACCTCATTCATGCTAAAATCTATTTTATCATCTCAATCGTTTGATCTTTGAAATATTTAGTTTAGATGATAATTAAAAATCATTGAATGCACATGGTAAATTAAATGTAAAGTATAAAATATAAAAGTATTTTTAATTCAGATTTTCACCATAAATCACGGTGTAGGACTTATTAAATACAATAACAAAATGCAATCTAAATCAGGTGTAGGACGTATTAAATACAATAACAAAAAGCAATCTAAAACAAATGGATGTGCTTTACCTTCCTACCTAACAAAAGCATCCAAAATACCAAGAGATTTGGTCGTACTGCTTCCGGATTAAGAAACACATTATAATACAAAAATTCCACTAGTCCAAATGGTGGAGGACGAATGCAAGTACGTGCTGCTTTTACTTTTTGCACCTAGAGCGTTGGTACAACGGCAGAGTGCTCTAATGCCGCTTCTGCTGGGGGGAGTTGGATTTTAAAAGGGTGCATATGTGGGTGCGTCTGTTAGGCTTTAGTCTCCTTTTGTAAAAAAAAAAATTACGACAGAAGAGTAGCACCTCTTTTTCACTCTCAGTGGAATGCTGAAAAGTCCAATGCCATCTTTTTTTTCTAAGCAAGCAAAGCCTATATCATATTTGTTATTACCAACTTCGATACAAACTTTTGCTGCTCTTGTTCTTTTATAAGCATTTTTTGGTAGGTAGCTTTTCGCTGAAGTGACTAAAACGAATGGTCATGACAATTTCCCTCCTATCCCTCAACTATTGGGGGGAGTTATCTACTTAAATACATTTTCCTCGAGCTTATACCAATAACAACTAAGCTTTTTCCCATACTAAACGGGGTCGGCTACATGGATTCTTTGTTTCCACATAGCTCTATCGCGTGCCTTGTTAGCAGTTAACTCACAATAAACTAGATCATTCTTTATTGTTTCTTTCCAACACTTTTGTGGTCGTCTTCTACCTCTTTTAATACTTTCCAAATTTAGATTTTCATAAATTTGGCTTATGGCTTAAAAAATATTTTTTTATTGTAAAGAGATTGATGTGAGTAGTTCTCTGTAGACAAGGTCAGTTTGGACACACGGGATGCGAGTTCTAATTCTCGATCCAACCAGAACCGGTGGTTCCAACTATATTTTGTATGTTCCAGTTCTAAAATCTCTCTTTTATTTTTCAAATGAACCCAGACATGAAACCTGGATACTAGACAAAGGGAACCAGAACTAGAACCAGTGATTTAGAGAACCACTGGTCTCAGTTTATCCGTAACAGGCCAGGTCTAGTTGGCTCTGGTTTGAAGAAACGATAGAATAACTCATGTATACGGCATGCATAACGGGCCAGGTCAAATTGTGATATATAATTTCTTTCCCATCTTCTTTCTCATGAAACAGAATAACTCATCTATACAGCATGAACATCTCTGAAAACCAATTATAGGATTAGCATTGCGATGATGAACCCGAGGAAGGTGAGGATGACATCGAGCAAGTAAACACCTGACAACGAAATATCAGATTCCTAATGAATTAATAGTTAAATAAAAAATTGGTGCAGTAGAACTGTACTAGATCATAGTGATACAGCCACGACAGCGTGTGAATTTAGAGAAGCGAACAAGTTGAAACTCTGATGAGGTGTTAGAAATTAGATGATTAACACCTAAAATGTGGGCTTCAGAGAAAACAATAAGCATGCCTTATTTCTTTTGGAGATAATGTCTTGGCAATCAAGGAGTCTATGTAACAGATACCGTTTAGCATGGAATAAGGCTTGGTTTTGGCTAATATGGTTCATTTTTCAGCTAAATTTGGCGTACTGTGGGCCTTATGTGATGTTTCATCCCTTTCAAATTGGTGTTTAGTATCACAATATAAAGCCAAATTGTTCTTTGGATCTTTGTGATGACAGAAAGCATGGTCCTACTTAATTTAACAAGGAACAGAAAGCAAAAAGGAAATGTAGGTGCTTGGTTCTAGTAGTTTCTGCTGATGAGGAATGGCCTCGATCTCTTTCGAGGCTGATAGTGGTCGTAAGATGATGGAGAATCCACTGTTACAGCAGCACTGGCGAACCCAGAAATGCTTTTTTTCAGCCACGCGAAGTCTGGTTAGGTAAAAATTCAAACGATATCAAGAAAGAATATACTTGACAATATAAATATGCTAAAATCATATTATGGGGCTGCGTACAAAATATACTTCACAAGATCAAGAAAAAACTTCGTTACTAAAAGCAGCAACGATATACATAAATCACGACAAATTTCATATTATAATTTAACGTTGGATCACATACACTGACGATTAAGATATTGTATCTCTTATTGGCAGCATTATTACCTGGTATTAATTGACTGGAAAAAAGATGCGTAGATTACACTCCAAAGTCATGCTTAATTCTTGCACGAACAGCAATAGGCCACCTGGGTGGGGGTTTTATTCACAATTGAACATAATGAGTTCGATACTCGGAGCATGCATCTGGCTTCGGCTCCCCATATCATGCTTAATTCTTTTTCTTCTTTTTGTAAATGTGAATGCAATTTCAAATGGCTTTTAAAGCTTGGTAGATTGAGAGGGAGAAAAGTTAAGGACATTAATTACCTATGAAAGCTTTAATGAAGTTCAATCTCTTACGATAACACAAAGAACAAACGTAACATGGCGCTGGTGGCGCTTAGCACTTTCTGCGGCACATCTGGATAATGTGCACACGAAAATGTAAAGCACATACAAGAGACATATACATGGTCTGTCACTATCTTGGGCTCTCGTTTCTCCTTGCATCTTGAAAGCTTGCGTGCACAAACCTAGTGCTTCTAAGCAAGTTGGAAGCACGTGGAGTACCAAACAAAATGCACCATTCGATATGATCATACAATTCACTTCGAGAGAGAGAGAGAGAGAACTTAGAGTACGGAAAACTTTTCACATAAGCGCGTAGTTTTCATGACAAAACAAACTACCAACATGGAAGGATAAGTAAGATGATGCACTGCAAATCTACAAGATGCTCACCATTGAGCAAGTGGTATAATTTTTTTCATTCTGATACGTGACTAGGTGGAACTGAAGACTAGTGACGTTCACCATCGGCGGAAGCACTAACTTGGGGAACCTTTTTCCCCACAAGCAGACATCATTCACACTTGCTGCTTTTCTGTAGGATGAATAAGACACAAGCAGCAAACCTTTAGGCAAATGGGGCCAAGCTCTCGTCTGCTAAAAACTTCATATACTACAAGAGCACGAAGAGCAACCCGGCTAGGGGTCGACTCATCGGTTGAAGGTCTACAAGTGGAGAATTCTGGGGTTGTTGAGATTTTCTGTCTCAAGGTCCTCCCAGTTTTTGATCCACTGCATCCTTCTGCGGCTGGAAATCATAGGAGAACATTTTCCTGCCCAGTTTTTTAGCGTGTTTAGGTCAGCCACACCACTATCCGTCGTGGAATCGCTTTCCATCTAGTGGTGGGCCGTATATGCTTATCCTGCCCCGCGTAATCTTTATTTTTTTGAGAAACAAATTATAGAAAGTGACACTAGAGTTTATAGTGGAGCACGAGTTCATATCGTGGATTTCACTGGCTGTTATGCAAGATGAAAAACCCACTAAAAATGATTAAAGATCAGGTCACACTATGGGTTTCGCAAACAAAGGAAATGGAGAAAAGGTGAAGCGTGAGCATGACGTGACGTGATCTAAGCAAGTAGCTAGGTGAGGGGTTAGATCAGTCATCAGGTGATCTGCATAATCCGGCAGTTTAAAGACCTTAATGATTTTACGTTACCACGAAGCTCCATCATTGATATCAAAATATTCTAACCAGAACCAAAACCGGGCCATCCCCCACCGACACTAAGTGGCAGGTCGGCTATATGAATTCTTAGTCGTCGTTGTGTTCAATCTAGCATTTAACAGCGAGAAAACAGGACAACATTTATTGATAAGAAACAAGAAAAAAGAAGGTGCAGACTGATAAATGACTCAATTAATTTGTATATGAAAAATGATTCAAGAGGTACAAAATCAAGAGAGAGAGATTGCTCGTTAGTGTAAAGACTTCAAAGTTTAATTTATCATAACGACCCAGCACTCCTACCTAAGGCAGTTTCAGCAACCGGTCCATTAGGTCAGCATGAATATCCAAATTTTCCCGGCAGACGCTTTGTGGTATCATTTCTCTCTTCTGCTAAGTTTTGCCAACCACATTCTCTAAGATCTGCATTTAAATGTAGCTTTCTCTAGATGTTTTACAATGATATCGTGTTGTAATCTTATACTATAGGTGGACAACAAACAACAACAACAACTAAGCCTTTTCCCATACTAGACTGGGTCCGCTACATGGATTCTTTGTTTCCACGGATCCCTATCTTTTGCCATGTTAGCAGTTAACTCCCAATAAGCTAGATAGTTCTTTATTGTTTTTTTCCAACACTTTTGTGGTCGTCCTCTATCTCTTTTAATACTTTTCAAATTTAGTTTTTCTAACCTTCTTACAGGTTCTTCTTTTGATCTTCTTTCTATATGTCCAAACCATCTTAAATGATGTTCTCTCATTTTATCCTCTATTGGTGATACTCCTACTTTGTTTCTAATAACCTCATTATGTATACGGTCTTTTCTTGTATGACCACTCATCCATCTCAATATCTTCATTTCTGTCACAGACATCTTTTGTACATGTTGATGATTAACTGCCCAACACTCAGAACCATAAAACATGGCAGGCCTAATTGCTGCTCTATAATATTTACCTTTTAATTTTAATGGTATCTTCTTATAACAAAGAATACCTGATGCTCCTCTCCATTTTAACCAATTAGCATTAATTCTATGTGTAACATCTCCATCAATTCTTCCATCACTCCGAAAAATTGACCCTAGGTATTTAAAACTTTCCTTCTCAGGAATGCAATATGTGCCTATTTTAATTTCTATGTCCTCTAAAGTAACCAAATGATCAAACTTACATTCCATATATTCTGTCTTTGTTCTACTAAGTCGGAGGCCTTTGCTTTCTAATGTTTCTCTCTATAGTTCCAATTTTCTATTAACTTTTTCCTTAGTCTCCTCCACTAATACAATGTCATATGCAAATAACATACACCAAGGTACTTCATCTTGAATATGTTTTGTTAACTCATCCATCACCATTATAAATAAGTATGGGCTTAAAGTTGATCCTTGATGTAACCCAATATTAACATAAAAAAGTTTGTCGTTCCTTCATGAGCCCTCACACATGTTTTTGCACCATCATACATGTCTCTTATAAGGTTAATATATGTCAATGGGATACCTCTTTTTTCCAAAATTCTCCAAAGAACATCTCTCAGTACCCTATCATAAGCTTTTTCTATATCAATAAATATCATGTGAAGGTCTTTCTTTTTTGCTCTAAAATGTTCTATAAGACGTCTCAAAAGGTGAATCACTTCAATAGTAGATCTGCCTGGCATGAATCCAAATTGGTTCTCTGTTGTACTTGATACTTGTCTTAACCTACGTTCGATAATTCTTTCCCATAATTTCATAGTATGACTCATTAACTTGATACCTCGATAGTTCGCACAATTTTGAATGTCTCCCTTGTTCTTATATATGGGTATAAGTGTACTTGTTCTCCATTCCTCGGGCATCTTTTGGTTTTTTCATATTTCATTAAATAGTCTTGTGAGCCAAGTGATTCCTATTTCTCCTAGTATTTTCAAACTTCTATAGGAATAATATCTGGTCATACCGATTTACCACCCTTAATATATTTAAGAGCCTCTTTGACTTCATTCTTTTGAATACGTCGGTAGAAATTGTGGTTTATATACTTTTCTGAGTTGGCTAAATCTCCTAAACTAATACTAACATCTTTATTTTCATTAAAAAGATTATACAAATAGTTTTTTCATCTATTTCTTATATCATCATTTTCCACTAGAATTTTTTCATCCTCGTCTTTTATGCATCTAACATAATTAAGATCTTTAGTTTTCTTATCTCTAGCCCTAGGTATCCTAAAAATATCTCTTTCACCCTCTTTTGAGTTGAGTTTTTTATATAAGTCCTCCCAAATCTTAGTTTTTGCTTAACTAACGGCCTTTTTTGCTTTCTTATAAGCTTCTAAAGTTTCACTAGTTTTCTTAGCATAATGTAATTTGTAACATGCCCTCTTTGCCTTGATTTTATTTTGTACTACTTCACTCCACCACCAAGCTTCTTTTTGTACTGATACACCTCCCTTAGATACCCCTAACACATCTTCCGCAACTTTCCTAATATGTATAGCCATATTGTTCCATATATCACACGGTGTGCCAACATAATTCCAAACATCTCCTTGCAGGACTTTATGTTTAAATATATCTTCTTTCTCGCTTTTGAGGTTCCACCATTTAGTTCGAATAGCTCGATGCACTTTTTTCTTCTTTATCCACTTTTTTATTTGTAAATCCATAACTAAAAGTCGATGTTGGGTGGTTAAGCTTTCTCTTGGAATTACCTTACAATCTTTACAACACGCTCTATCTTTTTTTCTACAAATAAAGTAATCAATTTGTGTTTGTCATAAGCCACTCTTATAAGTAATTAAATGTTCATCTCGATTTTTGAAGATTGCATTGACTATAAAGAGATCAAATGCCATAGCAAAATTTAAAATCTCCATACCTTCCTCATTTATATCCCCAAAACCAAAGTTTCCATAAATCCCTTGATATCCTAATGCCTCTTTACAAACATGTCCATTTAAATCTCCTCCTAAACAAATCATCTCCCTTTGTGGAATCTTTTGAAACACCTTATCTAACTCTTCCAAAAAAACTGTCTTTATACTATCTTCTAGTCTTACTTGGGGTGCGTAAGCACAAACTATATTCAAAACCTATGCTCCTAACACTAATTTCAACGTTATGATTCGGTCATCATATCGTTGCATGTCTACTACACTCTCCTTTAAATCTTTATTTATGATAATACCAACTTCGTTTCGAGCCTTTTCTTTTCCTGAGTACCATAATTTAAAACCTGTATCCTCTACCTCCTTTGCTTTTTCTCCAACCCATTTTGTATCTTGTAAACATAGAATATGAATCTTTCTCCGAATCATAGTATCTACCACCTCCATTAGCTTATCGGATAATGTTCCGATATTCCAAGAACCAATACGAATCTTATTATCTAGGACTAGCTTCCTTACCCCTCGCATCTGTCCATAATCAAAATGCGGAGACCCTTTCTGAAAATTTTTCACTACATTCGGGCGGCAATATAGTGGGACTAACTTCTTTACCCACACCCGTACATGATGTGGGAACCCTCTCTGCAATTGATTCACTACATTCGGGCGAAAATGTAGTGGCCCTTGCTTACTTTTTACTGTATTCGGGCTCTGCAGCACGTCGCTAGGCGGAAACGCCCCAAAGCAATGCTCATAATTTTTGTAATCCATGTTATAAAAATCCGACGAAGTTTTACGCTAGCTGTCGGAAGCCTAACACAGTCCTCCTCCTTTATCCGGGCTTGGGATCGGCAATGTAAGGGTAATCCTTACATGAGCGGAGTTTTATACTATAGGTGGACAGACACGATATAAATGTGAGAAGATAGTTTTGCTATAATCTTATACTATATGTGAACTAAGACACAATATAAATGTGAGAAGATGGCTTTGTTTTGGCAAGTTTATAAAATATTTAGAAATAACCATAAATGCTGAATGGAATACACGAGGCATATACCTTGTCACTACACAAACTGGTGGGTCACATCAGACAATCAGACAATTGTGCCATATACTTGGTCGTAACTTTTTACTTGTTTAATTAGTTGCATATGTGAATTTTGTGGATCTGCTAACATGTGGAAAGAGAGAGAAAATACCAACTTAGCAACGCAACTATTAGTCCTCCCCCACCGCCACCCAGGACTCTCTCTCTCTGTCACACACACACGAACGCACGCACAGGGCAGCCACTTAGTGGTCACCATAGCATTACTCATCACGTCCCACAACGTGCCATTTCTTTATGCCTTAACGAGAAATATACATTAAGGATATACAAGTATGTAGTTTATTATATACTGCCCAAAAACAAATCAAGAGACCTTCTCTACTGGTTCTCCCACCTGCCCAAGTGGGCGCCACCCTTTGATTGCAGCTCAATGGAGTTCATAGGTATCAATGATGGACCTTTAATTGCCACAATAACATGAGGGGCTTCATCATCACAAATTGGATTAATTGTAGAATTATGTTGCGACTTTACTGTAATGGTCTCTCCGGTGATACCACTCAGGACATGACTTTTGAATCCGGCCAGGACAGAGAGCTCGTCGACAGCCGAGATGATGCCCTCCATTCTGCCCACTGTCTCTATCAGTATAGAAGCAACGGTTGCTAGGGGAAGTATATCTGTAAGAGCTGCACTTGTAACACTCTCTTCACTCTTGTAGTAAAAATGCATGAACTTCAAGTTAGTGTGCAGCTCCTCGATGCTGGTATTGATGGAATCAATCAACGAATCCATGGTGGATGGTTTAGTCATGGTGTCAATGCTTGTTGATAGCTCCCTCAGAATCATTGATGACATGGAGCTCACCTTCAAACATGAGTCCTTCAGTTGTTGACGTAAAGACTTGTGCCCCTGCACATGCATTAAACCGTCTGTCATCATCCTTGACACCTTCAACTTCGTTCTTTCTAGGAAATGAGCTAATTCGTCGATGTTTCTATCCTTTTCGTCTTTTCATAATGAACCTCTTTGAGGTAGACCCAGCTGATTACATAACCACCACGTTTTGTATGCCCCACCAACGCTATAGCACTCCCATGCGGTTTAGTCTAGGGGCATTGGCAGTCAGTGCCTTGGTTCACACCCCCTTTAATGCGGGTTCTCTCTCTCTCTCTCTCTCTCTCTCTCTCTCTCTCTCTCTCTCTCTCTCTCTCTCTCTCTCTCTCTCTCTCTTTTCTTTGCACTCTTCTTACCGCTGATAGACACTAACCATGACCTAACCAGTTAGAGTCACTAGTTTAATGGCAAGACAAAAATTTACAAAACCAGTCTGCTCCAGAAATTAGAATAATCTGGCAAACTTACGGTATATAAGAAGCCACTAAAAGCTTCTTAGTTATTATTTAGCAAGTCAGGATCCAAACAGACACCTGAATGACCCTCATTGATCGAACTTCTGACCTTCTTGTCCTGGCCAATTCATGCGCACCCTACTCGTACAGCGGTACAAGCATGCCGGATCTTTTGAGTAGACGCTCATGACTTGGTTTATTTATGATTAATAGGCAGCAGTGTTTCGTTGGTTCCCTGAGAACCTACTCCTGTTCCCTCGAGAACTTCTACTTCCCTTTTATGTTTTTTGGTGAAAGTTGATGATTCTACATTAAGAAACAATTATTTCCTATTAGAGAGAAACAAATATTGATGGTTTGAGTTCTTCTTGCATGAGAACGGTGTGCCTCAAAGTGTGCTTGAAAACCGTAATTAATAGGCTCTTCTCACTGTCTTAAGTATGGATCTCAAATTATGAAATTTATGGTGGAGAGAGAAAGAGAGAGAGTAGTACGTTATGTTCCGAGGTGATACAAGCATTGAGTGCCTCGATACAACAAGCACAACTCCTAGTCATTGCACCAATCTTTAAATACTGCTTCCACGGATGACGAAATCCAAACAGCCCATGAGGCGGTTCCCATCTTGCAAAGTTTGCCTGTACGTTCACATTGATAGAAGATTAATAAGTAAAAAGGTGCATCTACAACTCTATGTATGTACGTATGCATGTGTGTATTAATTAGTAGGTAAATAAGCAAGAAGGTCTTTATATTTATACATAAATATTTATATATATAAATAGAGAGAGAAAGAGACAGAGAGAGGTTTCATTTTGTTGAATAAAATTAAAAATTAAGAGGCAACAACTGCATGGACAAGTTAGCCTCCGTGTACGCAAACAGAGAAAGTCCTTTCAATCTAAATGCTTTGACTATTCAAGAACAAAATCGAGGTGATAGTTTGCATCCAATCACCAGTGAATGATCTCTATCTCTAGGCTGTAGGACATCTTTTGGCCTTTTTATATCCCAATTAAATGTTACAAAACCTGTAATTTATCTCCATTTTCTTTTTTAGTTTTTTCTGCTTACCAGTGATTCTTCCCTAGTCTTTGAATCAAGCACTATCTTGTATCCAAGGATAGAAGTGTTTTTACTTTGAGCACCTTCTTCTTGCCTCTCATTAAAGTATTCTTCCACGCAACCTGAAAAATACACATTCAACATCTTAAATCGACCTTTCAAAGACACCAACAGATTTAGTTGGATTTAGAAATCTCTGGGAGATTAGTTTAAAGTTGGTCCCTTAGCAGCCTCAAGTTATAGATGGGCAATCAGGCACTCCTTTAACACTTAAATGCATCAATTTATTCCTATATTGGATCAGTATAATATCTATTTCAATGGTTAATAGTTGGCTCCGACCCGGCCGACTGTACACCATTGGCGCTCTACAGCACATAATGTTCCAATATGGCATTCCCTTGTTTTCATTTGACTTGAACCCAGTGAAAGGATATATAAATTAGAATGAGAGATATGGACCTTCCAATGAATCTGCAAGTTTCCTCAAGTTGCCCACTGTTGAGCTGTGGAGATCTCCTCCTGCCCAAACTGGGAAAATCAAAAGAGATATGAGGATACATATTATCCCACCAATTGCTATGGTAGAGAGGCGCTGTTGTGCTAAATCAAGTACATCTACTCGATAGCCAGACACTGCTACTAGACTGAAGGTGAGTATGAATATTAAGACTCCATAGTCATATCTTGCTTTGATCTCTGGGAAGAATCGGGAAAATGTAGCTGCTGCACCTGCACAATTGGTTAAATCTCATAAAAGAACATGTTTTGCGGAAGTGGGAATGAGCTGGAAACCAGGTTGGTGCTTGTTCGTGAGACAATATTCTTATGTACTTACATACATACGAACAAATATATGCATACATGCATAACACACCGACATGCATAGTGCATATGTATACACACACACATATATATATATGGGGTGGGGGGGGGGGGGGTATATATATTTATATGTGTGTGTATAGAGTACATAGATAGAAAAGATATATAGATATACTGACAACCTTTTAGTGACATTTCTCCCTTCTGGTGCCATAATAGTATATAGATCCCTACTTTTGTGCCATCATGGAAGGGCCAAACTAATGCCAGTAAAAGCTTGTTACTGTAGATGAATTTAGTCATTATATTGTTTATGCATCGATTATATACCAAGTAAGAAGACGAAGGCTCCAAGGATTATAGGCTCCCCTTTCTCCCCTGACAGGCCTGCGATGTAGTGGACTCCAACTCCTAGTGCCCCAGCCAACAGTGTTGCAAATGCCCTGTTCAAACCTTTGCTCATTGTTGCTCCTACAATAACCCAATGCAATACTAAATTAAACACCAATACCTTTGCATGAAAGCTCTATGACTTTGTTTAATTTGTTATGAGTCCTATATGTTTGTCAACCGTCCAAGAAAGCTTGTTGCAGTGGCTGTAAATTAGACTGTTAGCTTTTATGACGGCCAACAACAATATGATTTCACCAACTGTCGAAAAATACTTGTTTTTGTATTGGTGAATTATAAGCAATACGTACACTATTCTTACTACAATTACATACGTAAACAAAACTAGAATTATGTATATTTACCAGCCAAGAACCCAGAACTAGAATAACTAGAATTATCTACTTACCCACTGAGAACTCAAATATGACGACGACAGTCATGACAGCCCACATGGCATTGGCTCCGAATCGGTCGTAAAAGGATCTTATGAAATAGACAAGGGTGATAATGGCGAGGGCCAGCCCCACCTTAAAAGAATGATAGATCCTTCTTGGGTCCTCTCTACCTAACTTCACCACCTTCGCCCACATGCACCTCATCTTCATGAAAAGCTTCGTAACCAAATCCGATGCTCCTTGGAATAGCCGTGTGGTGAGTCCAACTCTTTCCTCCTCTCTGGTATTCTTCATCAATGGTGATGCACCTTGAATGTGAGAACAGCACTGTATTGTGAGATCAAACACTCAATAGGAACACTAAAAGAGGATTGGAGAGAGAGATTGAGGATAGTTCTAGTTATTGCAAGATTAAGTTGATAGGGAATTGAGGAATGAGATGTGAAAGACAGGTATCTTATAGTGCTTATATGCATGATATGAAGGTGGAAAAAGTTCAGTTAGTGCTTTAGAGGATATTTGTCTTTAAAATTCTTGGTACGGCAAGAGGACAGAAGCCTTTTACTCAAAGCAGATCAACACCTTAGTGGATGACTCAACCAAAGTTTGGTAAAAGTGATCTCAATCTATAAATGTGATTATTGCATAGCCCATTTCCTGTTTCTTCGAACTTTTTAATGGCCTCCAAAAGTTCCACTTGAGTCTTTCACCATTCAAAAGATTTAGTTTCTATTCAAGTTCGAAGCCTTGAAACAGTTGACAGGAGAATGACGAGGCATTTAGGGGACACACATAGAGCTAGGAAAGGCTTCATGCTGATTCTGACCTAGACATCTTCTAGTGGAACTAATTACTTTTAAAGGGTTGTATTGTCTATGGCGTTGCTTTTTATGTGGTCACTGTGTTTTTTAATGTAACCTCAAGTTGACCATTGCCATTGGCAGGAACATCAGCATCTCTGAGTACATGCGAACAACCTTATCGATCAGTTCGATTCGATAAATGAAAGCCATGGTTTAAATCCATTATTGATTAGTTTTTATTGATTGCAAAATAACCACGCTTCGAGGGTTGGGGCAGCTTCAGCATCAAACTCTCTTTAATTAAGATCCTTGGCCCCCGATCTAGGGTGGGAAAATAGCCCATGGAACTGTTCAGAGTAAGGTGAAGTAAGTATTTTAGGGCCACAGACTCAATCGTGGGCAATAGCCTTTTGTTGAGTTTTCAAATTTCTGATGGTTCGGATGCCCATCTACCTCAATGTAGATCTGCAAGGAAGTAGTCCCCATGAGCATTGATCACTGGCTGCTTTCTAGCAGCAAAGCCTTGCCAACAATCCATCAGCGATGCTGTTTATAATAGAATGAGAAGTCTTTTCCACGCTACTATACTTTCTATATCATCACATCTTGTCTAATCTCTTTCTTGCAGATGATCTTTCAAGATGGAAGGATAAACTACCACTTGGATCATTGACCTGTTTGTTTTTAAATTTTATTTGATCGCTCTAACTGCTTATCAAACTCCGCCCATGTAAGGGATCACTCTTGCATGACCGGTCCCAAGCCCGGATAAAGGAGGAGGTTTGTGTCAGGCTTTCAATAACCAACATAAAAGTTTGTCATATTTTTATACTATGGATTACACAAATTATGAGCATTTCTTTGGGGCATCCTCGTCTAGCGATGCATTTTAAAGCCCGAATGTAATGAAAAGTAAGCTAAGGATCACTACATTTTTGTCGGATGTAGTGAATCAATTGCAAAGAGGGTTCTCACATCATGAATGGGTATGAGTAAAGAAGTTAGTCCCGCTACATTGCTGCCCAAATATAGTGAATAAATTATAGAGAGGGTCTCTGCATTTTCAATATAGACAAATGCGGGGGGTAAGGAAGCTAGTCATATATAATAAGATTTATATTGGTTCTTGAAATATCGGAACATTGTCCAATAAGCTAATAGAGATGGTAGATACTATAATTCGGAGAAAGATTCATATTCTATGTTTACAAGAGACAAAGTGGGTTGGAGAAAATGCAAAGAACATTGAGAATACAGGTTTTAAATTATGATACTTAGGTATGAAAAAGGCTCAAAACGGAGTTGGTATTATCATAAATAAAATTTGAAAGGATAATATAGTAGACATACAACAATATGGTGACTGAATCATGACATTGAAATTAGTGTTAGGAGCAGAGGTTTTGAATATAGTTTGTGCTTACGCACCCCAAGTAGGACTAGAAGATAGTATAAAGACAGTTTTTTGGGAAGAGTTAGATAAGGTATTTCAAAAGATTCCACAAAGGGAGATGATTTGTTTAGGAGGAGATTTAAATAGACATGTCGGTAAAGAGGCATTAGGATATCAAGGGATTCATGGAAACTTTGGTTTTGGGGATATAAATGAGGAAGTTAGGGAGATTTTAAATTTTGCTATGGCATTTGATCTCTTTATAGTCAATACAATCTTCAAAAAATGAGATGAACATTTAATTACTTATAAGAGTGGTTTATCATAAACACAAATTGATTACTTTATTTGTAGAAAAAAAGATAGAGCGTGTTGTAAAGATTGTAAGATAATTCCAGGAGAAAGCTTAACCACCCAACATCGACTTTTAGTTATGGATTTACAAATAAAAAAGTGGACAAAGAAGAAAAGAGTGCATCGAGCTATTCGGACTAAATGGTGGAACCTCAAAAGCGAGAAAGAAGATATATTTAAATAGAAAGTCCTTCAAGGAGATGCTTCGAATTATGTTGATACACCTTGTTATATATGGAACAATATGACTATACATATTAGGAAAGTGGCAAAAGATGTGTTAGGTGAATCTAAAGGAGGTGTACTAGGACAAAAAAGAGCTTGGTGGTGGAGTGAAGTAGTGCAAAATAAACCCAAGATAAAGAAGGCATGTTACAAATTATATTATGCTAAGAAAACTAGTGAAACTTTAGAAGCTTATAAGAAAGCAAAGAAGGAAGCGAAAAAGGCCATTAGTGAAGCAAAAGTGGGAGGTTTTATATAAAAAAAACTCAACTCAAAAGAGGGTGAAAGGGATATTTTTAGGATAACTAGGGCTAAAGATAAGAAAACTAAAGATCTTAATTATATTAGATGCATCAAAGACGAGGATGAAAAAATTCTAGTGGCAAATGATGAGATAAGAAATAGATGAAAAAACTATTTTTATAATCTTTTTAACGAAAATAAAGACATTAGTATTAGCTTAGGGGAGTTAGCCAAATCAGAAAAGTATATAAACCACAATTTCTACCGACGTATTCAAAATAATGAAGTCAAAGAGGCTCTTAAACATATGAAGGGTGGTAAATTGGTAGGACCAGATAATATTCCTATAGAAGTTTGGAAAATACTAGGAGAAATAGGAATCACTTAGCTCACAAGACTATTTAATGGAATATGGAAAAACCAAAAGATGCCCGAGGAATGGAGAGCAAGTACACTTATACCCATATATAAGAACAAGAGAGACACTCAAAATTGTGCGAATTATCGAGGTATCAAGTTAATAAGCCATACTATGAAATTGTGTTAAAGAATTATCAAACGTAGATTAAGACAAGTATCAAGTACAACAGATAACCAATTTGGATTTATGTAAGACAAATCTACTATTGAAGTGATTCACCTTTTGGGACGTCTTATGGAACATTTTAAAGTGAAAAAGAAAGACATTTACATGATATTTATTGATTTAGAATAAGCCTACAATAGGGTACCGAGGGAGGTTCTTTAGAGAACCTTGAAAAAAAAGGTATCCCATTGACATACATAAACCTTATAAGAGACATGTACGATGGTGCAAAAATATGTGTGAGGTTACACATAATTCTTTGAAGTTAATATTGGGTTACATTAAGGATCAACTTTAAGTCCATACTTATTTATAATGGTGATTGATGAGTTAACAAAACATATTCAAGATGAAGTACCTTACTGTATGTTATTTGCAGATGACATTGTGTTAGTGGAGGAGTCTAAGGAAAAAGTTAATAGAAAATTGGAACTATGGAGAGAAACATTAGAAAGTAAAGGCTTTCGACTAGTAGAAGAAAGACAAAATTTATGGAATGTAAGTTTGATCATTTGGTTACTTCAGAGGACATAAAAATTAAAATTGGCACATATTGCATCCCTCAAAAAAAAAAGTTTTAAATACCTAGGGTCAATTTTTTAGAGTGATGGAAGAATTGATGGAGTTGCTACGCATAAAATTATTGTTAGTTGGTTAAAATGAAAAGGAGCATTAGGTATTCTTTGTGATAAGAGGATACCATTAAAGTTAAAATCTAAATATTATAGAGTTACAATTAGACCTGCCATGTTTTATGGTTCTGAGTGTTGGGCAGTTAACCATCAACATGTACAAAAGATGTCTGTGAAAGAAACGAAGATGTTGAGATGGATGAGTGGTCATACAAGAAAAAATCATATAAATAATGAGGTTATTAGAAATAAATTATGTGTGACAACAATAGAGGATAAAATGAGAGAATATCATTTAAGGTGGTTTGAACATATAGAAAGAAGATTAAAAGAAGATTAAAAGAAGAACATGTAAGAAGGTACGAAAAACTAGATTTCGAAAGTATTAAAAGAGGTAGAGGACGACTACAAAAGTGTTGGAAAGAAACAATAAAGAATAATCTAACTTATTGTGAGTTAACTGCTAACATGACACATGATAGGGCTTTTTGGGAACAAAGAATCCATGTAGCGGAACCCATCTAGTATGAGAAAAGGCTTAGTTGTTGTACGTAGAAGTCACAATTTTCCTTTCCTCTGAGAATGAAGTTACGTACCCGACCCATATGGTACTCACAAAGAAGAAGCAAAGAGAAGTGCTATAGTCTTTACATGCAAGAGGTATATGATGAGTCAAAGTGCAATAGGCAAGGGATTTTATATTTTGGTGAGAGGATCTATAACTGAATAGCTCCAATTTGTTAACCTGTAAGTTGGCAGCATTTTTAGGGAGAATGAAATCATGATGACAGCACTGACAGGAGAGACTTTCAAGACATTTGTAAATTGTAGGATGGAACCTAGAGACGTGTGACTTGTTCAACATATGCTCTCTGTGACATGTCTGTTATGTCAATATGTTTTGGAAACGGTTCCTTATGTATAAGTTGTCACTCCCTGGATACCATTATAAGCAAAAGATCTGGAGAGTTGGAAAGATAGGCGAAGACTCCTGGAGGTTGTTTGTTTGATTAGCACTTATGTGAAGTGCGGTAGGCTTGTACAGAAGTTTGCTTTAGACCATAAAGTGACTAAAAGATGTTGTTTTAGACCATAAAGTGATTAAAAGATGTATAAAGTATGTATAACTCAATACTTGAAAATTGAGACAAGAGCAATTCTGAAATGTGGAAACAAAGAGTTCATGTAGCTGACCAAATCTGGTATAGGAAAAGGCTTAGTTGTTATCTCGTATAGAAAAAGGCTTAGTTGTTGTTATTGTTGTTGTGACTCTTTATCACGCGTGGATGTTGTGTGTGCATGTGAGAATTGTGCAACTTATCTACATAGTACGCACATACCAATATATACATATATATATATATATATATAGAGAGAGAGAGAGAGGCACCATAACTCATGTGAGCAGATCGTCGAGACGCCTGGTGATGGCAACGAACGTGCAGTTCGTTCAGCCCCACTCATAACTCATGCAGGATTCCCTGCATGATTTCGTCGTCTATCCTTCATACCTCTCACTTGATTCTCTCCCTCACACCCCACTAGTCGGCTATGGAGCTCTCACACAGCCTCACGGTGTAGAATGGTAGGAAGAAGAAGACGATGGATGAATGCAACTACGTGAATGGGAGTGGGTCCTTGCACTACCTACTCTATGGCAAATAATACCTAAAACACAAAACAAAATGAGAAGTACTCTGTAAGACTCTAGTGATTAGTTCGGTTGTAACCCAAAACGCAGAAAAGTGCTGGAAATTAACGGTCAGAGCTTTAATGTCCCGTGACAAAGAGAAAGGGAAAGGGCGAGAGGGTTTCTCATCCCGGACACCAACCCCGATCGTCCCTGTCAAATCCGCTCCATGTAGGGCGGGGCCCCATGGGGAGTGGGAGATCCCCTTACGGTGAACATCCCTAGCCATGAATCACCAGCGAGAATTTCTCTTGTTGAACTTGGCAAGGATGATATCTTGCTAATCTATCAAAACGTTTATAAGCTCTTCCCAACACGATGTGAACAAATTTGGCACAATAAAGCCATGACTGACTGAAATGAAAACCATTTCTTCAAATACCACCGACCAGCACCGTGCTTATCTAATATGAGGTCCCACTGTTTCCCATATCCCACTGCATAGTACACCATTGTGGAGAACTTTACTTGAATCCATTTTGGTTTTAGCAATTCAGTCTCCCTTCCAAATTAAGCTTTCCTTATGTACTTGTCCGTAAACTTTTTTAGTATACTAAATTCTAAAGGATCAGAACCAATTTGGTAGTTCCATGTGATTGAGTTAATTCAACCTTTTCTTTACCTTTGCTTCATTGATCAGACACAAGATTCACTGATTTGATGCTAGCTCGAAAGTTAGCATATTAGGGTTGCAATGTCACCAAGTGCCATAAAGAAATTTCGTTTTCTACCTCTCTATTGAGTAAAGTAAAGAGTGTTGATCTGGCACCAACTTGGTTCAAGCATGTACCTGGTCAGCTTTACTGACTGCACCTTTCATGACCTACCCAGTTGTTGTTTCAAGCGTAAACTTATCAATTAGTTTAACTTTTGAAGCAACTGGGTTTAGTACGGGTGTAAATGGATTTAGCTGGATCCAAGCAATAGCGAACCTGATCGAATCGAATCTTACCTCTGAATTCATATCAGATTCAGAGTCCTATTTTGTAAAATCAGTGCTGAATCCAGTAGCTAAAGTACGTTAGGTTGGGATCATATCTATCCGAATCAGATAGACTTGTTTCAGAAGATGTGAAATTGATATAAATCAAACTTTATTTATTGTAATTTATGATTACTGACCCACCAACAATTCCCCTGGACCGGGGGTGGTGGTGATTTTGGTCGACCATAAGCTGGAGGTGGCAGTGGTGGTGGTGAACTATATATTGGAGGCGGGGGTGGTGGAGATTTGTATACTGGTGCTGGTGGAGGTGGACTATACACTGGAGGGGTTGGGCTGTTAATCGGTGGGGGGTGATGACACCTCGTAAACCGATGGTAGTGGTGGTGATGGAACTTCTGGTGGTAGTGGTGGAGGTTCGTAACTCGGAGGTGATGGAGGTAAGAGCGGAATAGGAGGAAGCTGTATAGGAAGGCCCAAGTCTAGCAACAGCCTCTCTGCATTAGCCTGCAACGCAAAGAACGCGAGAAGGAGGGATACACAAAGATAGTGCAACCCTCGTATTGATCCCCATGTAACCCCACTCGGTTCCTGGTTCCCTCGGTAGAAGTGGTGTAAGCATTTGGCCAAGTATCATGTGCATATAAACTTACATGAATTGTTTGAGCAAAATGACATACACAAAATTACGAACACGTTGTGGTCATTTTTCGAATACATGGATCGATCAAGCATGGCTATTTGCGTCAGTGGCACAAACAAGAAAAATAAGTGAAATCAAAACTTCCAGTTCGAGTCATGGAAGATTGCACAAGTTGATCAAAGCTAGACCTCTGATGATCATGGCAAAAGAAATACACGTCAAGCGATAGAATAGAATAATATTTACTTAGGTAACGATTGTCATAACTTTCCTTTAGCTTTGTAAACTACCTAATTAAGCGCATTTTTCAATTAATATTTAATAAAATGATCCAAACTTAGTGGGCTTCTCCTAAGTGAGTACAGGCTTGGCCACCATGATCTATATGAATATAAATAGCATTTACTTGTACCCATTTTCTCTCTAGTGTAGGTTTTGACAGTGACATCCATTTTAGTCAGCTAACTTCGCGTGCTTTGATCCTCCTCCAAACTAGGCCCACACCGATAGCTTAAACATACTTTCAATACCATGAGTGTTCAGAAACACGCGTACACATACACTCGCACACACAGACATACAGTGTGTTTCTGTGTGTGTGAGAGAGAGAGAGGGAAGTGGCAAGGTAATGGTTAGTTTATACGTGCATAAAAACACTGACACGTGTGTGAGAGAGAGAGACAGGTAATGGTTAATGTATGCATGAAGTCGACCCTTCATGATTCAAAAGATCAGATGGTTCTGTCCACTGAATTGGAGAATAAACGTGGGGCGACCATGCATGCTATTGAAGGAAGGCAGCAAGTTGCATCATGTGAATGCATGCAGCAAGCGTGGTTTCTAAATCCGTCTCCTCATCATTTTGGCTCAGTTTTGTGGGGTGCAAATGTTTCCACGGTCATCCAGCGGCTGAGGGAGAAGTTTACTAGGGACGCAGTGGGAAGGGCTGGGTAATACCTAAACCCAGCCCACCTGAACCTTAACGGGACAATATGGGGTGTTGGAGTTGTTGGGTTTGGGTGGTTGGAGGAGTGTCTGGGTTCCCGGCTTGTCGGGTCGGGTGTTTGGGTGTCGGGTCGGCAGGTGTGGGGTGGCTTTGCTTATCCCTAAAAAAACAAAGTGTGGAAAACCCCTGGTGTCCAGCCCCACTTCTCAGAGCGTCGCCAATAAGGAGTGTCAAAAAGCCGCTTTCGTTGTAGTAGTTGTCTGATCATTGTCATGTTTTTGACATAGACACAAAATGACAAGACATGAACAAGGCCCAAACACGAAGTTGCCACCACTAACTCCGATCATGCAAGCCAATATTTAGAATATATAATTCAAAAACACAATCAGGGGCCTGGACCTTGACCAAATTCTTGCGGATGTAGATGGGTTGGATTTGGATCAGATCTAAAAATGATGGAACTTTCTTAATTAGATTTTACCTGGATTAGGAGTTAGGAGAAATTTTAATACTCATTAGCATCAAGATAGTTTATATGTACAAGTAAATTATTTGGCATGTAATTGGGCCTGATATCAGCTTTTGGGTTTGAACTGTGATTCAAATTCAGAGAACCAAAAGTAAGAACTCGTAAGGATTAAAGCTTGATTTGTCGTGATTTTGATACTCAAACCAACCAGTCTGCATTCAATCAGAGAATCCTAATCCAGATATGGCACATCACCTGAAGCACCCACTTCTTATCCATCTAATGATCAAAGAGAAACCCATGTATTGCAAAACACAAGCAAGAGCGCAATGATCAAAAGAAAGGCATGTGATGAACTCTCGGACACATCCGGGGCCTGCAGGCCCCACGCGCCGAGCGGAACTAGCAGGCCCAGGGTGTGACATGAACTTCACTCGTCATTCAGGTGCTAGTACGCGTATTTGCCCATGGCAATGTTGGATCATGTGATCCTTAGTGCCTCTGATGAATGTCTTTTTTTCAGAGGCATATACAGAATGCCACCATTTCCAGGTCATGTAAACTTTCTGCTCAGCTATAAAGAAGTCCCCCTTATAAGAGGGATGCTTTTAGGGTGTGTTTGATTTGTGGTCCTAAGTTTTTGGTATTAGAATTGAAGGCTTAGATCCACATGAGTTTGTAATTATGATTTCATGTTTGATTCTCGAGTAAAACCGATATTAGGGTTTTAATGTAAGATAGAGTAGAAACAAAATGAGAGAAGGTGTATTGGTTTTCATGTGAAGCCTATTGAGTTCATTTCTTTGGTCCACCTCTTCCTAGTGCTCGTGTTTTTTATCAAATTGAGACTTTGGAACCGTAGTTCTAGGTTAATAATAGTTTCTGCATTTGATGCACAACGAAACTTGAAATTGCAACATCAAAAATCAAGATTCAAGTTAAAGTATGCGCTTGAGTGTGCACGGAAATAGATACACCACCGAATTTGATAAGTCTTAGTAGCTTGAGCTACAAGCTTAAGTTTTTGTCTAACTTTTTTGGCTTTAAAACTTGAACAGAGTCCTACCTTTAATCAAGTTCGAGATTGGCTTATTAGCAATGAGCCTTTGCTTGAGCTTCACTTGCATGTTCAGGCGGCTCGGCTTTGCTTCGGGTGTGTTCGAGATGCTAATTTGTTATGCTTACAAGTTTGAGTCAAGCGTAAGCAAGTTCAACAGAATATGTGCTAGAGGAGTTGTTGTGCACCCAAGGTCCATGCTTGACAGACACATGCGCACTTGTGCACATGCACTCGGGTACGGACAATGGGAGGCCGAATCCTGGTACAAAGGAGGTTCTTAGCCCTCGTTCCTCGGGTTCAAGTGTGGATGCGTGTGTGCACCGAAGTTGCGGGCCGTACGTGGAATGCAACTGCACCCACAAGCAAGGGGCTTATGCCATTGGGTGAACGAAAATGCGTCCCAACCTTTGGCTCAATTTCTTAGAGGTTTGCCAATGATAAGGTAATTGGAGAAAGTTTGTGTGTGTACAAAGCTTCCTATTTTTTTTACAAGAATTGAAACATATATATATATATAAGAGAGAGAAAGAATGCTTGTGGCTTATGCATTCAATCATTCATCTCCTTTACTTAAATGGTTATGATAATTGAGCATGATTTAGCATTACTGCAGCCATAATCTCTCTCTCTCTCTCTCTCTCTCTATATATATATATATATATATATATATATATATATATATATGAAAACCGGATCTTGTCTACTTCTTACATACCCACTCATGTTCACTCATTGTTTTTCGGTGTCATGCTCTACAAAATAATGATAAAATATAAATGTGCAGCATCAGTATTGGGCAGGATCCAACCACTATATATCTATGTATACGTGTATGTATGTACTTTTGTGTGTGTGTATATATATATATGTATGTGTGTGTGTATATTACATATATGTATATATGTATACATATAAACGGAAGTTAAGCATTAAAAGCAGGTGGAGGAGGGTTTGGCGTCAAACTAAAACCAAAATAAAGTCTCTTATCAAACAGAGCCGAAGTTGATCATTGTATTCGGCTCGTACAGATGCAAGCCTTCTCCATGCTGACACTTCGCCCTTCAATGGCTACAGTAAGTAAAATGTACATGTTTCTCTAAGGAACACGACTAGAGTATTGTTTTGGACATGAGCTAAACCAAACACTAACACGAGTTCACATGAGCTCAAAAACTTGGCTCGTTATGAAATACCTGGTCGAGAACATATCTGTAACATAACCTATCCGTCAACATATACAAAGATGAGCAAGCTCGTATACGAAATGAGCAGCACCCGCAAGTTCGATCATACTAATAATGTTCTTGTGTTAGAACCAAAAAAATTCAAATGGATCAAATCAGGTTGAGCTTGAAAACATGGCAACTACAGGAAAGCTAGAGAGCTAACGAATCGATCTAACCCAATTCATTTGGTAGATCATCCTGATTAAACCCAAGATATGCTACCCTGTAAAATTATCACACTAACTTGAATGAAGACGAGGAAGAACGAAACACAGTGGATCTTTTTCCAGGGTCTTTTGCGGTATGGTCCATGGCAAAGACTAGCCAGCTACCTCTCCTACACCGTATCTACTTTTGTATCGTGGGCATGAAAACCATAGGAAAAGTGGATACATGGTTGGTTCAGAGTTGCAGCAACTTCACAGCAGGCGTGCAAGAAATATTGATACTTATTGCATACATGAATATAATTTGGTCACCAAATCTTACAACAGCCTTTCTAGGCTTCTCATCATCTCGCATTGAGAATATTTCAATTGCTTAGCACATGGGCATCACCATTCTCACAACCAAATATTACATCTTGTAAAATAATTAGTCGCATTGCCTTAGAATAATCTCCTTGCAAGTTAGACATGGCTGTTTGAAGGTAAACTGGGGCAGGCGGCTCGAAACCATCGCTTCCGGTGTATGCCCAGAACCATGAACAATAACCGAATTGAACTCCAACCAATTGTCCTAAGATTTCCAAACCAAGAACCAGAAGAAAAAGAAAAATGGTAAAAACTTTTTTAGAGAAGAAAAGCTTAAAAAATGGAAACAGACCAGCGATTTGAACTGTCGGTTCTCGTTTCGGTTCCATGGGAGAAGGAACTGTAGGCCAACTGAGGAGAGATGCCCTCTTTGGTTATGGTTTTGGTTCCAAACCATGGGAACGATTCCAAACTGGACATCTCTAACGTAAGTCGTAAGTGTTATTTGAAGCTTCAATGTATGAGAAATTAGGTACTGGAAACTTCAAAACAGGACACAGAGATGCCTCTAAAGAGTAAAAAGAAAACAATAAAACATGATGATCCTCCTCTTTTAGAATCAAATATTAACATGACACAAGATCGAGTACAATTCTAAAGAACCCTCGCTCATTATCTGGTTCGTGTTGGTCGATCACGAGCGAAATCAGCACTGAAAACTATCCTGAAAAAGCATAATATAACAAGAGTAATTTCTCTCCAATATTGAGTCATTTTGAATCGACGTGTATGGCCCCAAACAACTCCCATCCTGGTAAAATTAGTAGGTTCTCAAGAAAAGGTCTCACGAAGAGGGTACACCGCATTTACTCTGCATGTTCCCAAACGTTTCAATTTCGGGTTGAATATATGAAATGATCCCGTGGGGGCCTACGAAAGTTTCAGGTGATGCGGCCCGCATATTTTCCCCAAAAAGCTGAACCTTTGCATAAATGGTTTTGGACTCTGCGGAGTTTCGTGTGAGACACAGCCGGCTCATCTCTACCCATGAGTAGGTCCACTACTGATTGGATCTTTCCGCAATTCAGGATTCATTGAATAAAAGTTCTCAATGGGTCATCCATGATCATCTGGTATGAGTGAACAGTAGTCCAAGAGGCTTTCTTTTTCTAAGGCGAACGCGGTAAGACAGAACCCTATCAAGTACATTAATAACATCATAAAAATGATGATATACATAACGCATCGATGTTGGAAAGCAATGTAGGAGATGAGCCTTTCAATATTTATCAACCCCAAACTGAGCGAGTTTTGTCAAATGTCTTGTCTGCGAAATTAGATCTGTATCTAGCTTTCTCAATTGTAAACATGCACAAAGATACTGTTAAACTATGGCTTAAACCCTAGAGTGCAGCCTCAAGTACTTTTGAGGATTCTTTGTCAGAAAGAAAGAATGAGGAAAAAGCAGTTGGCAAATAAAATTGCCTCCAGTTGGAACCATGGGCAATTTACAGTTACCATGGACCAACTCGAGATAATCCATGCCTCACGCAGGCTTGCCACTGAGCTAATGTTAATTTACAAAGAAGGGGAATCAATGTTACACATCCTCGGGGAGACCACAGGCATAGATTTGACGATCACAGATGGGTCATCTTTGTATATTGTCACTAGGCCTTCATGCCATGACAGGTCAAGCGGAACACGACCTAGGTTTATGTTAAGTGTCATATTGGCACTGGTTTCATGTTAATCAATTACTTTTATGTCAAATTGGGTGGACGTGTAAGTGCGTCTTCCCGCCTAACAACGAAGATCCACAGAGGAATGAAACCTACAATACCTTGCAAACCTCTTGAAATCATCTGTTCATATCTCATTTAGCATTCCGGATGATAATTGTGTTACTGTTTGTTATCATGTTTATTTTTTATCAAACCATATTATGTTGTCTACATCATATATCAGGCATGAACAGTAAAGAGACGTGAGAAACTAGACAGTGAAAATATTAAAAGAAAAGAAAGATTATAAAATATTTAAAAGAAACAACCACAAATAATCTAACCTATCTTGAATTAACCATCAGCACTACACATGATCAAGCTCTACAGAAACAAAGAATCCATGTAAGAAAGGGAAAAGCTTAGTTGTTAATTGTCGCATATACCAAGTGTGAAATACAGTAACTGCATCAGCAGCAATCACAAAACTTTGATTTTAGATTTCGGTTCTGATGGGTCAGTCCTGCGTCTTCCTGTTAAAGCTCGATGAAGTTCACAAAGAGCGATAGCATACATAATACCTTGCTAGAGTTAGACTCACAAACTAAATGTCATGAATTAGATACCTCCGGCATGCATTGCCTTCAGCATTCCCATTGTACCAAAAAAAGAAAAGGAAAAAGGAAAAATTCTGCGTTAATCCAGCAGGAAACCGTGGTCGACCAAGCGACATCTGACTTGCTGAACAATGGACTCGATGCTACCTCCCCCAGTCCTCAACAAGAGCATGCAGCTGGTACTGTTAACTTAGTAAAGCACAGTATGTGATGCAATCTGTTCAAGGAAAGCGAGTAGAAATGGTGCACAATCATTTAGAAGATACAGAAATTCAAAAAATGAAATCAAGTTTTCAGTTCTGATATACTGCCTGTAGTCTCGAGTATGAAAAGGAATACTTAGCTAAGGTTTGAAGCATTTGAGTGTAGGTATGTAACATTTTGTTCATCAATTTGGGTTATCCTAGAAAGCAATTGTCGCTGGGAAAAACAGCCCAAAGTGGTTACTTCTCTTTTTATCTTATTAGAGTCAACTTACTGCCAAACAAAAAAGAAGGAAATATTGTTACCTACAAGGGATTGGCCAGACCTGTTATATCAATCTGACAGAAAGAAAAGCTGATGGACAGAAAATTGTAGTGAAAAATAGTTGTCGCTCCAAACTTCACAACTCGTAGTTAGATATAGATGCCCTATCTATCGTCAATTTACCAGAAGAGACGAAAAAAATTGAATTTTTTCAGATCTCCAAATTGCACTAAAGCAACTCTCACTATGACTAAGTAGCACACCGAGCGTCAACTTCAAAATCACCTGTAATTAAGCTATTGATCCATGTTGCACCTATATCAACATGTTAAATCCTGCTAATCAACCTTTAAAAGATGTAACTATTGGTAACTTGTTATATAACATTCTTTTAAAAAGTGTAAATACCTGATTGCTCCAATTGGTGACTGTTGGCTCTAGAATCCCAACCTATCAATTTTCTAATTTTGTGAGCATAGTATAAGCTGATAAGATGAGCAGATCTGGGCTGCTCATGGCTCACCCCGTGAAGCCATGGATTCAGCTTATGGCGAAGTCTAGTTGAAGTGACAATGAGCAACAAAGAGATGATTATCCTGTCAACTGTTCCTTCACTTACAGCTCACTTAAACACACTCGCATGCAATGTGTTCACGTATTTATCATCAAATGAAGTATATTTATTTACAAGTGAGCCTATCAGCGGCAGTAGATCAAATCTTCTCGAGATATGGCTCTCTATTTTCCATTTAAAATTACTTGTTTAAAGCCACCTTCAAGGTTTACCTTATGAAAAGATACCCTAACATCAGGAAATCCCTCATTTGATAAGACTTTTCCCATCGTATGCGTTATCTATAGATTATATTTCTAGGCCTTTACATGGACCAAAAGACAAACAGTGAAAGACAACCCAGACTGGTGTGCACACTCGCGCGCATGTTTAATTCCACAACTGTCTCTTTGCGGGCTAAAAGGCAACCTTTTCAGAAAACATGAACATCTAGCGGGATTTCCCCTCCTGTTCTCTTGAAAACTTACAAGCTACGTAGAGAATTAGAAATGATTACCTTTTCATCAAAAACTTAGAATATGTAGGTTTCTCTTGCTAGGAAAGGTTGAAACTGTTAATTTCACAGCAATCACACTTATTACACGCAGCATTGACGAATAGAATCATAGACTGTCGATCAGCTTCTTGTGCTCTATCGGCAGCCCCCTCTCTCCCTTTTTATTAATCATATTCACTCATAAGAGTTGAGGCCCTAAGAGGCTTAAATACATCCAGCACAAGGCATATTACACATATGCCATTAATGAAATGAAAATACAAGAACATTTTCAAACGAAAAAACAGAACAGCTGGTCATAGACAATTATAGACTTTGACTGCATGTGGTCGATCCTCTCAACACTCCTCAAGTTGGGTTAAAAACACTACATACACCCAACTTGTCCATAGTCTTCCATAATATTCCTTTTGGCATTGCTTTAGTCAACATATATGTCATTTGATCACTTGATCTCACATGAATTAACTAAAATTGTTTTTAAGTATCTTCTCTCAAATAAAATAACAATCAACTTCTATATGTTTTGTTCTCTCATGATAAATTGGATTCAATACAAATTGTATGACCTTACTATCACAATGTCCATGGATTGGTAATTGTATCTCTTTTCCCAAATCCTTAACAAGTGCCCGAAGATTGATCTATACTCCGCTTTTGCACTTGATCTAGCAACAATTTGTTTCTTACTTTTTCAGGATATAATATTACCTCCAAAAAGGGTTAGGTATCCTATAGTAGATTTCCGGTCTTCGAGTGAACCTATCCAATTTGCATATGTATACCTCTAATTTTAGGTGACCATGTTTAGCATACATCACTCCATAACTTGGAGTTTTCTTTTTTCTTTGATTTGATAGACAACTTCCATATGACATATGAATGGTGCATGCATATATCTCCTCACAATACCCACTATAAAAACAATATCGGGATAGTTAGATAAATTAGTTTTCCCACCAGTCTTTGGTATCTCTCAACATCTTCATTCTGAGATAATTTTGTATTCACTTCCATTAAGACATCACTTAGCATAGAATCCGTCATTTCAATGACCTTTAACAAATCTAAGGTATATTTCCTATGAGTTAAAGAATATACCTTTGCTTGAATAAAGAACTTCAATACCGAAAAAAATAGTCAAGTCTTCCTAAATCTTTGCAAGTTGAATAACTTATGAAGTTTTTTTAACTCTTCAATCTCCTTGACATCATCACCTATAATTATAATATCATCAACATATACAACAAGGATAGAGATTCCTTTACCATGCTTTATAAACAATATATATGATCATTTACACCATGGGAATAACCAAAGTTTATAACCCTCTCATTGAATCTCTCGAACCAAGCCCTGGGGATTGCTTCAATCCATATAATGCTTTCTTCAACTTATACACATTCGATCTTCTTTGTTTGTTTCTCAATCCTCGACATAACTTCATATATATCTCCTATGTTAGGTTTCCCTACGAGAAAACGTTTTTAACATCTAAATCTCAGAGTTTCTAATTTTTGTTAGTTGTCATACTAATAATCACTCTGAAAGTAATAAGTTTTGCTACTGGTGTAAAGGTCTCATTATAGTCCAAGCCATAGACCTAGTTGTAGCCATTTGCTATCAGTCTTGCTTTGTATCTATCAATTCTTGTACTTGCTTTTACTTTAATGGTGTAAACTCATTTATAACTCACTTTCTTCTTTCTTTGTGGTAAGTCCATTATATCCCATGTTTGTTTTTATTTCATAGCTAGCATATTTATTAGCATCCTCAAAATTCCATGGAATATAAATACAATCTACATTTGTAGCAAATTATTTATAACTAAAGGATATATTCTCAAGAAATATACTTATTAATAGGATATGTACATGTTCTCTTACCTTTTCGTAGTACAATGGACAGATTCATATCATACTCTTCCTCCTCTTACGTATCGACCCCTAAACGACCTGATGGGGGTGTACCTTTTTTTATCGTGGTAGTCTCTTCTATTGGTAAAACTATTCTTCTCTCCTCTAACATACTTATTTATTTCTATTTATGATTTATTGCTTATCTCACTTCTCACATGACCTTCAATTTCAACTTCAGTGTCGTCTGAAATTACTAGCATCACATGTGATAATTCTTAATGGTCTTTTTATTCTCTCCCTCGATCACGTAATATAATCTAGATTCATGAAAAGATACATCCATAGTAGTATAGAATTTCTTATTACATGGATCATAATAGTATCCTTTCTAGAATAGGGTGTATCCAACAAATAAACACTTCATAGCTCCGAAATTGAATTTATCTCTCATCTAAGAGTGAATATGCAAATAGCAAACACATCCAAATACTCTAGGTTAAACATAAAAAGGAGATTTACCATCTAAGACAAGAGATAGGGTTTTATTAATAAAGTATATTGATGTAAGAATTGCTTCTCCCCACATGTATTTAGGTGATGAGATCTCAAGGCCAGAGTTCTTGCAACTTCCATAATATATGTTAGTTCTTCCTTCCAACCACTCCATTTTGTTGAGGAGAGTTTGTGCATGTGATTTGGTGAATAATCCCCTTACTCATCAAATAATTCTTGAGAGTAGAGGACATAAATTCACCCCCATTATCAAACTTGAGAATCTTTACTTGAGTTTGAAATTGATTTTCAACTAACTTATGAAATGAAGGAAATAAAGATTTTACCTCATTCTTTGACTTCATCAAATAAATCGTTAAAAATCTTGAATAATCATCAATAAAAATGACAAAATAGCAATTACCAGTAATAGCCAAAGTAGAACATGAACCCCATACATTAGAATGAACTATTTCAAACGGTTTCATTACTCTAAAGTCACTTTTATGAAAGGAGTTTCTAACATGTTTAGTATCAAGATTAACTTTTTCCAAATTCCTACATATATCACGTAGCATAACTTTGAACTTAGATAAAGGTAAATGCCCTAATCTACATGCCACATAGATAGATCTTTGAGTCCTTGAGAGACTATCATGTCCAAAGTTTTATCCCGTCTTCAGGTCCTAAAACACACCGCCAGAAGGCAAGAAGGTTAGTGAGTATCTTGAGTTTCTCACCAAAGAACTGACAAATAATAAATTTACTAAAATATCAGGATTGAACTATAAGGATGTGCCTGATCCAGCGATCATGGTTTCATTCCCTCTAGATTGGTGACGAGCATGATGCATCCCTTGTGGCATGGACTACTACACCATGGACTTTGCCTAGCAATCTTGCTCTGTGTCAATGCAACATTTACTTATGTAAAGGTGAGGAGATTTTCACTTTTTTCTACAAATAGACGCTCTATTTTTTGTTAAGAAACTTATTTTGTAGCAGGGTCAATTATCACTTGCTATGACTGGTGTTTGTTCTAGTTTAACTTGAAGATAAAGAAAGTCAAGGCAAATCCTGCTTCTTTCTATGGGTTTACATTAAACATAGAGTCTAATACCTAACTGGAGAGCGTTTCCTCATTGATTTGTGAGAATATGAGGGTGGGACTATCTCATGAAGCCAGTGAGCATTGGGAGAACATGGGATTTTAATCTTTGTCCAAAGCTACAATATTGCAGGTCTTGATCATGGGCACATCTTCCAAGAGTGTTTCTCTTTTTGTCATAAGGCTCCACTATAGGTCTCAGCAAATGAGCACATTATTTTTTGCAAAAAAGAGCACGGACACCCTCTATTTGTTTGATCAACAACAGTATCCCCTCCCTATGGCATGTGAACAACATGACCAAAGTCTTGGTGTAAAAGGTTAAAGTACAGTTCTATAGAATAATCAACTTCTATAGGAGGTAGCCTTTATCTGACATTGATTCAATGTGATCTTATTAGCTTCTTGACTTTGAGAATTAGCTGTTAGAATAAAAGCCGATGCTCCTTTATGTTTCAATACTATAGTACAGTTCCAAGTATTTTTCTCCAGAATGGTTAAATTTGTTAAATGTGGAGAGGTGTTTGGTATTCCTCCTCTCACATTGATGATTTTAAGTAGGATAAAACTACAGGAAACATAACCTGTCAACTGCCATACAGTGCATGTTCTTTTGAAAATGAGCATGAGCCCTTCAAGAGAATATAAATATTTTTTGTTGGATAGGGCTATGTGGAAACAAAGAATCCATGTAGCTGACCCCGTCTAGTATGGGGAAAAGGCTTAGTTGTTGTTGTATCAGGCACGTGCAAAACAGGTATAACATTTACAAACATTATTTTCAACTTCTCTTTCCCAACTACTGGAATATAAGAATAATTTGTCGGTCGAACATGTTCATTAATATATAGTTTTTCATATTCATATATACCATCACTACTTCCTATCATATGAACTAAAGTTTCTCAATCAATTATCCAAACACGAAGCCCAAAGGAATATATGTTATTAAATTCATAGTTAGAGGTCTTTTCTCTTAACATTGCAGCAATAATTGATGCTTGATGGTACATAGATGTGCTTGCCGTGTTGCTGAGTCAGCTCCCTATCTTTTTATGACAAGTGCAAGTGCTGAATTTTCTCCTTCAGTCTTCTTTTACAAAGGACCTGAAACACAACTTTGTTTTTAAATTGAGAAGGTTTACCGACGAGATCCCAACATTGTTCTATTGTATGCCTATAATGCATTTTAGCTTGTCCTTTTCGCCTCCTTAGAATACACCTCATCCTCTTGTGGTAGGATATCACCTACCTCTTCTACTCAGTGGAGCTCCTCTGTCGATAAATCTTGTTTTATCATTGGCCTCCGAATAGAATTTTTCAAGATTCTTCATGTCTTCTTCTCTGATTAATAGTGAATATATACTACTCATAGATGGTAGTTCCTCTCTCCCCAGTATATTACTTTTTACATTATCATATTCTGATGATACTCAATAAGAAATCAAACACTTTCTTCTTTTCTTCATCTACGTTTCTATCCTTGATACAAGTGATATACTTATTTTTATGATACAAGTGATATACTTATTTTTAAATAGATGTTTTTGCTCATTTCATAGACACTTCCGTTGTCCATAATATTCTCCGATAGTTGTCTCCCTATTTAAATCTTCTTATTTTTTCCATTATTTCATATTCTTTGACATATTCTTTTTTCTTAAATATACCTTTGCTACAACCTTCCAAATTTTAGTAGCGTTGTCTATGAACATAAACGTTTTTCCAATGGAAGAAATCATTGATTGGGTTAACCAAGAGCTAACTAGGGCATATCTTTTGCCCATTTTTCGTAAGCAAAGTCCTCTTTAGCGGGTGTTTCTTGATTACCTGTCAAAAAACCAAATTTTCCTCTTGATTTTAGTGCTAACTCAACTTATATGGCCCATTCTATGTAATTATGGTCGTCTAGTTTGATATTGGTTATCTGAAAAGATTCACCCTTCATTTCACTATGATGCCCCTGGTTATAAACATTTATTTCCTTATATTTTCCTTCAATTTCTCCCTTAATTACAATGTACACCAGACAAAAAATATGTGAATTGTTGTTTGTCCCTAATATGGAGTCTTTATCGCTTCCGAGGGCAACTTAGCTCCTCAACAAATGACTTGATCATTGGCTTACCTCAATGGCAATCGATTGTGCACTATTATGGTTTGCTTCACAATGCCACACACTTTGATTTTACTCTGATATCATGTTAATTTCATGGCACTATTATGGTCTGCTTCACAATGCCACACGCTTTGATTTTACGCCATTAATGCTATGATACCATGTTAATTTCATGGCAATCACACTTAATTATGTGCGGCATTGAGGAGTAGAATCATAGGTTGTCGATAAACCTATTGTGTTGTATCGGAAACCCCTCTCTTTTTATTAATCTTATTCACTCATTAGTGTTGAGGCCCTAAGAGGCTTAAATCCACCAAAGGCATATTACAAATATGCCATTAATGAATTGAAAATACATAGAATCTTTAACAACTGGTCATAGACAATTATAGACTTTGACATAACAAATAGCAAATCATGTATATCAAGCATTTATGTGTGTGGGAGGGGAGGGAGGGAGGGACAGAGAGAGACTTTCACTCATGACAATAAAGGTGATACAAGTCATGAAGAATAAAGGTGATGCAAGTCATGAAGACAAGCATTTAAAATGCAAGGGGAAGAAAACATAACAAACAAATTACCATCTGCTACCTGCTTCAGCAAAACTGCACGTTTAAGCGACCAAGCAAGTTGCTCTCAGACAAGTAATACTGCATTTATGCAGCCATCGTTCTCTGGATTATTCGTAACTTGTGCATACTTACCTGCATTCATCACGTGAAATATTTAAAGTTTTTGCCATTTGCTGCAGATCAATAATCTACAAAACGCTATCCAACTTAATAATCTAGTATACAAAAGAGCCAGTCAAAATTTTTGCTATAAGATTTCATGCATTTATTTGCTCAAAGAGACCTGATTATGGTGGTGTAGACATTTGCACAGAGGCAGGATTAGAGTGCCGTAGAAGAAATGACAAATTAGATGGTGAACACTTTCACTTGGAAAAGAACCGGTCCTGCTTTTCTTTAAGTTAAAGCTAATATCGCTTAAAATAGAGCGCATGGCAACTAAGAATATATGTAAACAACCCGACTTGGCATGGAAGGGTATAAGGCTTTGTTTTGGTCTTCGTTGGTTGGCTTACAATGTGGGTTTAATCTTGAAGTCATTCAAAATACACTCAATTATTTCGAACCAACAAGAGAAGCATGTGAGAACAACAACAACAACTAAGCCTTTTCCCATACTAGACGGGGTCGGCTACATGTGAGAACAACTTCAGAAATTTTAATAAAGATAGGAAAACTCACCCCAAACAACCTTGCCAGCAGGAGTAACCAGACCAAGCTCGCTAACATTTACCTAGAATTTTCAAAACAAACAAAGAAAACAACGTCAATCACATACAGCATACGAGAATAGCAAGTAACAACAGCCACGACCACCTTGCTCCTACCTCAATAATGGATCCCCTGGTGATAACACCAAGAGATGTATACATTGGACCATTGGGGTTTTTCTTAACTCCAATAATTTCAAGGTTAAACGTGCATTTGAGCTCTGGGTGTGTGACATGGGCTTTGGTAAATCGTAACCCCATGGGGCGAATGAACCGTTCATACTTTGGGGGTTTCCTTGTAAATCCGGGTCCCACAAATGTCACTTTGGTGACCATCCGCTTCCACTGCTTAGCTGTAAAAGAAATAAAAAAGCATCAAGCTCTCTCGCAACTAACAAGAAAAATATGTGTTCATAAAAAGACTCAGAAAATACAGCTTCCTGACAGAATTTTGTTTTCAGAAGAAAAATAACTGCTAGTTAGTTCTATTACACATCTTATTGGAAACATACATACAGTGAACATAATCAACTTCCCACATCTTACAAAATCTCACACAGATATTTCAAACAAATTACGTTATCATAAACTGGTCTTCTTGTATAAGACATCGAACAACCTAAATGTCAAAAGGTTTCTTGTATAAGACATCGAACAGCCTAAATGTCAAAAGGTTCAAAGACGGATGACCATGATTTCCTCCATTGGGATGGTGAGCAGGAACATGAAAAAATTGGAAAGGCATTTATATACAACGGTGGAGCTGAAGGCAAAAGGATTAAAGACACAAGAAAAAGGGATGCAACAGTGATGCTGCAGATGTCGAGCTGCCCATGGAAACGCTGATCACTGGATAGTGTATCTACAATACAGTCAAAGGGATAGACTAGAAATGACAAAGCACGAGTATATCTTGATTAAAAAAAATCATGTCAATAAATTTGTTGATGGTTCTCCATCCTGAATGCAAATTGCAGGACCGTTTCACTAAGAATATGTGAGAGGCCTAGACGGTTCCAAGTTCCAGCGGAAGTGGGGGGGGATCCAACCTACCCAAATTTAGACAAAAATTCGGAGCATGGCTAAAGTTGTGGGTTATAAGCTTTATCCCTAGTTATCCCACTACCTATATGAAGGGTGGTGAAACAAAAGATCCAACAGCGCCCTCATGCAGGCTTTCACAGAGGCACTCCCTCCTTGCTGCTCTGCGAGGTGGACATGTCCGTGGCCTCATATCTAGAAAAGATGCATGCAAGCTCACAAGCACATGCAAGAACCAACATGCAGACAAAAAAGATGCCAAAAGGATCAGTATGAGGACATATGCCAGGAAAGATTATCATCCTTCCAAAAAAAAGGGCAACTTGTTACATAAAAATAGAATTAACAGAACAGATGCAGAATCAAGAAAGGAAAAGCAAACGGTAGCATTTGCAATCAAATTGTACTTTCATACAGAAGGGAAAGCATTCAATTCAGATAGCTTATACCATGAAAAATCTGCTTGGAGAACCCATACCATTACCGCAGCCATATTTTATAGAAATATAGAACATTTATATTTTCCGGTAAAGGAACTTACTTTTTCTTTTACCAGAGCGAACTACCCGAAACATCTCATCTTCCGCCACAGGCCTGACCTGATGAAACAAAAGAGAATGTTAGGATACTTGTGTAATCAGAAGATGAGAAACACCAAATGAGCATTATTCAGATGATCATACACTCAGATCATCTAATAAAGTTGTATCTACAACTCAGATATAACTCAAATAGTCTAAGCACAACAAGCGTTAATGTTGGTAATATTGCCTGAAGAAATCTAACTAAGCAGCTTTCTTACCACAAACTTGTTACCAAAGTCACAGCCACGATTTGGTTTTGACAAGGTTCAATCGCATGGCAAATATCAAAACCAATGTTGTAATTAGTGTATTGATACCCGTATCGTATAGGGCACCGATACGTGATAATCATACCGTATAATAAAATATTAATAAATTATAAATCATAAAAATTTTAGTGTTATCTATATCACCCCGTATCGTACGATACGGTGCGATACGTATCATGTTAGCGGTGGCACCGCGAGTCAGTGTCATTGGGGCCCCGGGCGAATCAGCCTACTTCAGGGTTGCAACCCACAAATAAGTTGGGAAAGACTATCGGGTTGCATATCGCAAGATACAGCCTGTATAATACGGGCGATACAGCAAAAGACCCTTATAAAAGGTCCCTGACCGAACAAAAACCCGTGTTTTTGGCTTTTGTTGGAATCTCCCAAGTTGCTCTTTGGTGGCTCCAAAGGTATTAAAGACTCACAAGGTGCTCTACGACGTCTTTGCAAGGCTCTCAACCCGGGTAGTATATTTTTTGCATTTTTCAAAATTTTCTTTGTATTTGATGTTTTTGTGTTTTTCTTTTTTTGAATAACAATATATATAAAGTTATGAAAGGCGTGGATATATTTTTATTATATTCATGAAGTGGAAGACACTCTATTTAAGTGTTAAGTGAAAATTAAAGATTTATGAAGTGCTTTTATTTTAAGATTTTTTATTAGATTGAAATGTTAAATGGAGATGACGGGAAGGAGTCTTAGGAACTCTCAATCTCGGTCCCCAATGATCTTGCATAAGAGTGGGGTATACCACTTAAGGGAAAGTGGATTGAAGATAAAATGTTTGTTTTGTTAGAAGGTGCTCCTTGTACGGGCAGAGTTACGAAATTGCCAAAAGTCATTAAATGACAATATCTACAGCTGATCGAGAGCATACTTGAGAGGAGACAACAAATGGATGATTTAGAGATGTTTGAGGAAGAGGATAATGATGCAGTTAAAAAAGTTAAATAGGGAAGGAAACCAATTTGATTCAATAAGTTTAGATAATTTTGATATATTAGAGGAGTGAATTATGGAAGATAATAAAGCAAATGCACTCTTAATCGAAGAAGACATTGCATGGATTAATTTGAAAGGAGTGCAGCAATAATATCATAAAGAGATGAAGATTTTGATTTTGAAGCCGAAGGAGGTGAGGATCTTTAACAAAGAGTAGATGAAGACTTCTTACTTTATGATCCTGATTACAATGTGTAAATGTATTTTTTTCTAATGATTACAATGATTAAATGTACTTTTTCTCAATTATGAAAGTTGTATTTTTTCTAAGGTAAGAATGTCACGTACTACTTTCAAAATATGTAATTCCTTTTTCAATTATTGAATGGTGAATGATGAATATATATTACATTTTGCATTATATGAATTCTTTGTAATTATCATATTTTTTCTGTATTTTACCAATTTTTTAGTATTAAATTACGAAATGGGACGATATGTATCGTATCGTGAACCAAAACGATACAAGATACAATATGCATCCAACAAGACCGAAAAAATCATCATGTATCGTAATACTCCGCATCTATCATATGATAGAATATCCGTACCACAATGTATCGTACGATACATTGTGATACGGGTGCAATATATGTCTATTGTGATACATGTACCTCAATCATATTGATTCATGTACCGATACACCCGTATCACATATCGTATTGTACGATACAATATTTATAATATTAATCAAAACTAATTACCTTAGATATGAAAGTCTTAGATGTTATTGTACCTTGGGCAGTGGCACCTCCCATTTACCAGCTTTCTCCTTGCGCTTTTGCTTGATGGTATTGCTGAGTACCTACACCACAAATGAAACCACATGCCAATCATATCAACTATAATTATTTAACTGTACAAATAAACTACCGATATCAAACCAGGGTGTAGAAAACCACCTTCGCACGTGCTGTTGTTTCACGATCCAACAAATATGCAGGAATAGCTCCTTCCTGAACATTGTCATCTGTTTTACGCCTTGCAGAGGATTCTTCATGCACAGCAAGCCTGCCCAAGAGGAGGACACAAGTAGTGGTATCACATCCAGATATGCTAGATAAGCAAAACTAAGATATGCTACAACATCCGATGCATAAAATACTACAATGCAACAGTTAAGACTAGCAATCCTTTGAAATAAACTTGTTGAGGTGGATTTTGGTCATATAAGGGAAAGACGTGATCCATAGTGAGGCTAATAGAGAAAATGTTTGTGTGAAACCAACAGAAGATAAAACAAGAGATATGTTTTCATATTTCAATTTGAAGAGATGGTCAAATGGAGCCGCAGTCTCATAAACTATAAGGTGAACAGCATAAGCGCACAAGGAAGCTAAATGTGTTACAAAAACAATGAAATATTGCTTGCTTCCAGAATTGAATGTTAATAATAGAACAAGATTGAGCATTATGGTAACCGACAATAATAAATAAACACAGTAGACCTCACCCGGTGTGGGAGAAGGTTTGGTTTTAGGCTTTTAGCTGCCTAATGCATAAAATCATTTACAAGCCAGGAGATAATGAAATCCCAAGGATAAACTACAACACTATTGATATTTGAGTAAGAACTAAAGCACCGCAAACAACCCAATTATGTATATGAATTATTCTATAAGTTGTGCTTCTTACTTCCCAGGATGAATCTTATTCACTTCATTGTCTCAAACTGGTTATACAACCAACACCTTCCATAAAAAGAACAGTAAAAGATTGCAGTATAAGGAAGCATACGTTTTCTTCATTAAGGCCTTCTCTGCATATCGCTTTTTGGCAAACATTTTGCCCTTAATACCGAGAGCCTGTCACCAAGGACAAAGTGATAAGTAAAGTTGAACGAATTTGTAAAATTGCAAGATTAAGGTTTCAAGCAATTTGAACAAACATTATTTCGATCACCACCATCAGGCATCAACCATCATGGAAGAAACTATAGACTTGGACAAATATAAGAACAATAGCATCTAAAATGGGTGCACTATATGAACAAGAGACACTATTTAAGAAAGACATACAACCGCAAACTGAAAAGGATCATAAACAAGCCTGGCTTCTAAATTGGTAAAGTTCTTTGTAAGCCACAAGAACATCAAGTTACTCTACAAAAAAAAATCATACTTCCCCCAAATTGAAAGCGAAGTCGCAGAGCCGCGGCACGAAGGAAAACCAAGAAGTTCCAGCGTTCACTTCTCAAGATACGGTACGAGAGAGAAGCACGCCTAAGATGGTTCGGACATTTGGAAAAGTGGTCACTTCGCCAGTGAAAGCGACAAGGTGCAGAATTAACTGTGAAAAAGTTAAAATGCTGGAAGGTGCTCTTAAATTAATACGACACAAGATCGAGCTTGGTGAAGGTTTGGAATCCATGCAGCCGATGATCAGTCAGATGTTTGACATATACCTTCATTAGTTCTAAATCCGTTTTCGATAGAGCATCAATCAGTTGGAGAAAACCCAAAATAAGACGAACCAAAACAACCACGCCCATCGCAATTCATTGAAGAAAATTATGAGAAAGAGCAAGTAGACCAAGGTAACGAAGCAGAAAGAACAAAGAAGATTCTTAGCAAAGAACAGAGAAACCGGCGAATGCATTAAGGGAGAGGGATAACACCTTCTGGGCGAAGGCGGAGCGCTTGTGGACCTCTCGCGCTTCCTTCTTGCGCTTCTTCTCGAAGTAATCGGGGCGGTAGCCATGCCGCTTCCTATGAAGCTCGATGTAGTCTCCCTGCGGCTGAATAGAACCAACAAAAACAAGGCACGACGAAGAAAAAGAGTCATCCACCAAAAATTGATGCACCCAACAACAGAAAACAATTGCATTTCTGAGTAGAGAGAGAGAGAGAGCACCATCGTGTAGAACGAAGAGACAGGCGGCAGGCAACCGCGACCAAGGGTTTATCGAGGCTCGCTCGACGCTCTGGTTCACCGTGACACATTCCATTGGGACCGTTTGCAAGTTTCTGTGGGCGAATCATGGTTGATACGAACGAGATACCTGTTAAGTGTAAAAATGACAATAGTTTTTAAGATAAAATACTATGGCAAGATTCTCAACCCCGATGTTGTAAAATGCAAAGTGCGACCCGGAGCCCGTGCATACCCGGCTTCGGCGTCCCGTTATAAAAGGAAGCCCGAGTAATATATAATTAAAAGAAATTATCTTTTACATTTTATATTTCGTGTATCCTTTGGTCGTTTACGTTTCCCCTTTTACGTACTGATTTATCTTTTCCATAAATAAAAGTAATTAAGTATGGGGAGTCCCACGGCCATCAACTTAAGTCAAGCTCCAAGGCCCAACTGAGCTATTTCTCGTTGCGCATTGAGCTATTATTGCCCTTGTTAATGTCTTTGTTTTCACAATCACGTAGCAAAAATATTTGTCATAGACTTGATAAATATTTGAAGAAAGAGAGAGATGAAATATAGCGATTACCTCGCTAATCACATAGCAAATATTTGTCATAGACTTGATAAATATTTAAAGAAAGAGAGAGAGAGAGATGAAATATAGCGATTACCTCACTAATCCGTATATAGTTAGCAAGGAAATCCTCATGCACATTTATTTACTAGACCTGCATAAGATTGGTAAATGATCTTCAAAAACCATCATGATGCTTATTTAATGGAACTATGATCATGATCTTCTACAAAACCCCAAGTTTAATAGAGCCAAAGACTGCCTTCTACTTTAGATTTCGATTTGGCTAATCTTGTTTAGCTTGGGTTTACTTGACTAAATTTCTTAAGCTAGGCAAGCTTCAAAAGTAGCGAGCTTCCTACTCTAGAAGCGCTTCTAAAGAACAAGCTTCTCACTTACATTATCAAATAGTGCATAAGAGGCGCTAGCTCACCTGGTTAGAGAATTGACTTGTGAGTCCTCCTTGCGAAGTGATCCATTTGGCTTGTGGTTCAACTATCTAACCAGGTGAGCTAGCGCCTCTTCGTGCACGATTTGATATATTCTGTCTACTGTATCTATAGAATAACAGAATTGTTGGCAAGGATCCATGCAGCCTGGAAGTCAGGATCCTCCACTTGAACACCTCGAAGGAGCTGAGGCCAACCAAAACAAGAAAATTGTTAGCCCAGATATGGCCGAAGACGAACTAATATACGTGATTTATTAAAACCACTGAATTATCACTGTTTTTTTTCTTCTTTTACAATGGGGAGGCCGAAGCCATATGCAAGCCACAGATACCGATCTCATGACCTACAACTTGTGAGTCAACCCCCCAGTCCAGTGATCTAGGGCTTGATGTTAGTCTTTGCTTAGATGGAGAATCAAATCTTTAAACTATCTCTTTCGGTCCAAAACTCCACTGCTACTGCTACCGTTTTTGTTATAGGCTTTGATCGGTCGAATAATCAATATTTCTATTTTCAAAATTCCACTGCTAGATGATGACACTTAAAAGTAGTGTAAAGTGCTTTTGTTTTTCATTTGTTATATATATATATATATATATATATATATATATATATATATATTATTTTTCCTCTTTTCTAAGTTTTAAAGATTTGTTATTTTTAGTATATCTCTTCGTTTTCATTTTCATTTTTTGTTTCCGTGCAACAACATAAGTTTTATGTTGTTATTTAATATATTTGAAGATTTTATCAAGTTAACCCATCATATAAGTTTCGATAATTTACAAGCCGCAAAGAAAAAAGTAATTTGAAAGTGGCCTAAATGTCACATCAAAAAGAAAATAACACCTGATTACTTTCAAGAAATGACGTTAACCATAATTAAGCTAAGAAATATTTTTTGAATTTAAGCATTTGATAGACGTAAATCAAAAAGATAGAAAACTATATCTTATAAACCATAAGATATGTTGCTATTACTAGGAATGTTCATGGGAGGGCGGGGCTCCGTTTCAGAACCTTGTCTCCATCTTCACGAGGGAAACCAAAACCGCCCCATTCCCATCCTCGTGTTCTCATGGGTCTCCACAGGCACCCATTGAGAAAAAGAGAAATATTCAAACATAGGTCGGAATTCACTTTTACATATTAAATAAAATATAATTTACGTAAGATACATCTAAATTAAAGCATATTATTATGGAGGAAATGTAGAGAATAACGGTAAGATCATGAATTAAAAAAAAGACGACACTTATTTATTTATTTTCTCTTATAATTTATTTTATTTTTAGATGAACTAATTTTATAGAATCAATTAGATAAAGGGTTGGGATCGAATATATGGAGTGTAGACATGCTATCTCCACTCCAATTCTGGTTGCGGATTTCCTCGCTCTCCCGTCCTTTTTTTCACTTCCCAAATCCTCTCAATTTAAAACGAATCTTCACGAGATCGAGAAATCCCTTCTCCATGAACATCCTAACTTTTAGGTTGCAATAACATTATAGCACCGCATGAGAGAGAGAGAGAGAGAGAGAGAGAGAGAGAGTAGCATTATAGCACCGCATGAGAGAGAGAGAGAAAGACAGCAAATGCTAGGTTGGTGGCCAATCTAGAAAATGAATTTAAGGTAGGCCTAACTACATATTATATCAACCGTATTCAACATTGATCAATGCTTTTCTTATTAATATTCGGGCAGACACCACACCTTCCCTCAACGTAAGATCCACCACGAGCTACGATACACCGTGAACTGATGGCACATTGTCTCATTTCAATTTAAATATTAACGTAATGGTAAACTAACTTACTTGTCCCCTGCATTTTCTTGTCGCCACAAGTCAGTTTTTACTATCCTTTCGGGTTTTCGGTTTTATACAAATAATTATGTTGATCGATAAAAATCTTTGAGCATATACATACATATATATATATATATATGCATGTATCAATTTATTTAATAATTTCTCTCTCACACATACAATATTGATTGAATGGATTTGAACGTGAACATGATTTGAGCATTTACCACTACTCCTTGTCCCCTGCATTTTCTTGTCGCCACAAGTCAGTTTTTACTATCCTTTCGGGTTTTCGGTTTTATACAAATAATTATGTTGATCGATAAAAATCTTTGAGCATATACATACATATATATATATATGCATGTATCAATTTATTTAATAATTTCTCTCTCACACATACAATATTGATTGAATGGATTTGAACGTGAACATGATTTGAGCATTTACCACTACTCCCCTTCTCTCTATATATACATATATGTATATATGTACTCCGATACAGTGCCACATTACGGTGAAATTGACTAAAGACTGGCATTTCGAATATGTGCTTTAGGAATTAGACTGCATGTGAAGAACCAACGACCCCAACACGCTCCATATGGTATGAGCATTTCACTAACGACGCTGCCATTTGTAACCAGACAAGGTGGGTCTGGTCTGGTCTATTCATGTCGCACGACCCGCCTTCAAAACAGTATTATATGGTGGTCACTTATTACTTGACTATCACTTAACTTGGACTTTCGTAGCTTGATACTTGACTATCACCCGAGCCCCGGTATGATGCCCAAGTTAAGGTAGACATAGTGGTCACGTATATCGCCCGTTCAACAAGTGGGGTTCCCTATGGAATTTTAGACGAACATTGTATCAGTATGTTCGTGCGCACGCGCACACACACACACACACACACACACACATATATATATATATATATATAAAGAGAGAGAGAGAGACGTGGCCGGCTCCAAACTTGTCCAATGATTTCAACTGAAATCGAACCAGACCAGGAACCGATTGAAACCAGGAATCACTCGAATTGGTTTTGGTTTCACATTTCATGAAACCAGAACCAATTTCATTTTTATTTTTATTTAAATTTAAATATCTTTGACTGGTTTTAAGCGGTTCTGGACTCAAACCGGAACCACCAAGAAACCGACAGTTTTAAAACTGGAACCAAAACTAGCTTCATACATACCATTTACTTTGCAGATATAAAAAATGTTTAAAAAAATACAGAAGACATATTTTTCGTACTCATGTAATTCAAAAGTAAAAGATAGCATGAGAATATTATGTGAGAGGTGGACAATACATAATATCTCTCTTTATATAGAGAGAGAGCCTTTGGGTATACAATCTTGTGTAAACATCTCCATTATTCGATATTGATATGAAAGATTAAGATTTATCAATACTTTTGATTCAAACATTTATTATTGATCATGCCAATCAAGTGTAAAAATGTTTATGCAATAATGTATGAGAAAGACATTATGTATTTGCCTCTCTCTCTCTCTCTCTCTCTCTCTCTCTATATATATATATATATATACATATCAACATATTTTTTTAACGCTGACAACATGCTGCCCATAGGAATAACCTTAGTTTTTAAAAAACCGTCTTTCTCAAAGAAGATTGAAGCTTCAACAAATGAAGGCAATTAGGATGGTTATGAAGAGGGCGATCAACGAAGGTTGTGAAGCCTGTGCCTGTGTTAGTTCCGAGCGATGCAAGAAGAGCAATTGCAGATCTGCTTTCGCATATCTTTTTGCCAACTCTAATGGGGCAACCATGGGCTTTTTCGTGTGTTTTTTTTAGAATGGAGAGGCAAAATCCAGATGCGTGCCCTGAGTATAGAACTCATGACATTCAACTTGTGAGCCGACTCCTTAGCCAGGTGAGCTACCGCTGGTTGTGCTTTCGTATGCATTTTAATTTTCGAAATAGGCAGAATCTCTGTGCATGAGTTACCCCACCATATTAAGCCTTCAGCAGTGGCCTAAGTGGAACAAGAAATAATTAGAATTATTAAAGTCAAATCATGCAGCATGAGAATATTTAATTATTTTGGAGGTTTTCCAATGAAATTATTGGATCCAGTATTGTTGTTCCCGCGCTTTTATTAATAATTGATTTTGAAGGACTCCTCAACCACACAATTTATTTCAACGATTTCATGGTCCTGTCAAACGAATATTACGCTTGCCTCCCCACTTGCAAGAAGATAAAATATTTTCAAAATACCGTCCGTCATGACGTGAGTAATAATGCACAAGTTGGTTCCATCATCAACCCTCACGTTTTCAAGTCAAAGCATCAAAAGATTGACGTAATAGTTTTTTTTAGTAATTTGCACACGAATCATAAAATAATTACGAGAAAAATGTGTATTTCAATTTTTATTAATTAAAATACTTTATTATCATTTAATGTTGCGGTAGGGTATTGTTCGATTACGAGACGGAGGCTACAAGACTAAAATTCAATCGTTCGTTATCGGGTTAAAAGCAAGATCATACTACGCGCTCAGGCTCACGTAAAAATGTAATTTCAGTTCCACAATCTCAAACCTCATAATAAAAAACCTCTTTTATTCTTGTCTATGTTCTCTTCTTCAAATAAAAATGAATTCATTATAAGTTAGACCTTAACGATTCGGAGTAAACTGCCGGTTCGAAATTGATGGTTGCTCTTTTACTAGAACATGGGACTGAAATGGGTAAATCCCCATCTTGGTTTGGATCCAACTCCAGTTCCATTGGTTTTGAGTCTGGTTTTGATGCTGGATCTATTTTGTAACTGATCAAGCAAACATGAGATTTTAAGCCAAAAAAAGGAAGTACTTATAACTGCATGTTTTCATATACAGTTTTGGTTCAGTTCCCCCCGATAGGTGGAATAGGGACCAAACAACCCTTTCGGTTCCAGTTCTGAGGGTGGTTTCCATCTGATTCAATCCGCGAAAAGGACTCCAGAAGGGCTCGTGATCTATGCTCGTGATTAGGCGGTGAGTCTGTGGCACTCATTTTAAGTAGGTGATCGAGCTCGTGATCTATATGAAAAAGATATAGATGTTATAATTTGGAAGCTCTTATTGTTTTTGGTAATTTACAAATTGAAAAGTTTTTATAGTAAAGGACCTAAATACATAAAATAATATTAAATTAATGTGAAATGAGCGGTCGCTCTTGTGTAAAATGTATAAAAACCTTGTAATTATTTAATCAGCAATGCATTGAAAGCGGCTTAACCTTTACATCTTAAATTAGGGTTGGCATTATCCGCCACCCATGGGGACCTGATGCAACCCGATCTGAATAGGGCGGGTAGTAAGCGATTTGACCATCTATGGTTCGACTCGAGGAAACTGGTATTGGTTGGTTACGAGATAATAGGGAACCAACTATCGTAGTGGGTTTACTTTTTTTAACCAGATGATGATCAGGATAAAGGTCGCATTAGTTTTGTGTAAAACCCTAAGTATTAATAATACTCATGAATCAAACATAAAATCATTACTAAGTGTACTGTTAGGATGACTCGATACCACGAATCAAACACACCCTTAGACTTGATTGGAACATGTTGTACCTTATATAAGAAGCGACCCAACACAAACTGTCTCAAGAGATGAGTCCAACTACGAACAGTCTGTTTATTCAGGCGCTCTAGAAGCCGTAATTAGAGGAGGTTTTGCACTTTAAAACAGTGGAAACTGTTTAGCAACGTCATCGACCCGAAAGTCCTGGATACTTAGCAAAACCCGACCTGTATGAACCCGAGCATGAAACGGGGGCGTTTTCTTTACGACCTGCCAGAACGCCAAACCCTGAAAATGGAGCATCATCATTATTGCCCGGCACCGGCTTATCTGGAACTTTCAAGATATTCTCGGATTTTTGGATAAGTCCGCGAACCCCCTAAATCCCCAGATCCAAACAGGGAAAGGTGAAAAGTTACGTAACGGGAAAGCAATAAACGGGAAGAAAGAACCAAATCCCCAACAAATCTCCGTTACCACGGCCCTCCCTTCCTCTCTCTCTCCAACTATAGAGTAGGAAACCCTATTTTCCACTGGGGTAGGTGGGGTACTCTACAACCTAAGGACTACCGCCCTACGAGGATTACGAAACATCCTTACGATTGAATCCAAAGTACAGTAGGAAACCTTGTTTTCCACTGGAGAGAGAGAGAGAGAGCGCATTGTCCGTGGCGGGTAGGGGAGCGTGTCTGGACTAGTGCCCTGCAAGCAATATAGAAGCACCCTTGAAACCCTCTTTCGCTTGTTTATCAGTGGCTGCTTGCATGGGGAAGGATGGATGATATTCTTCCCTGACGGAAACCACCAAAGAAAATGCGGCGTCTTCCGGTGTATCCGTGCTTCTTGGTTTTGTTGTTTTTAATCGGCGAGACGTCGGCGACGACGGATCCGGGAGACGTGGAGATTCTCCGCGCGTTTCAGAAAGGCCTGAAGAACCCTTCTCTCCTCAAATGGCCGCCAAATTCCGACGACCCCTGTGGCCCTCCCCTGTGGCCCAATGTCTTCTGCTCCGGCTCCCGCGTTTCGCAGATTCAGGTTCAGAATTTCGGCCTGGAGGGCCCTCTTCCTTCGAATTTCAACTCGCTTACCGAGCTTGTGAACTTGGGTCTTCAGCGCAACAAATTCGCCGGCCCGTTGCCGTCGTTCAGTGGGCTTTCTAAGCTTCAGTACGCCTATCTCGGATCGAACAATTTCGACTCGATTCCGGCCGATTTCTTCACTGGATTGACTTCCGTACAAGAGCTTTCGCTGGAACATAACCCACTTAACGCGAGTTCCGGGTGGACGTTACCCAAGACAATTGCAGGCGATGCTCCCCAATTGCAAAAACTCTTCTTAACAGATTGCGGCCTCACCGGTGCCCTCCCCGACGTCCTCGGCTCGTTGCCGTCTCTTTCGATTCTTGAGCTCGCTTACAACACCCTTTCCGGGCCCTTCCCCGCGACTTTCAACGGCTCGCAGCTCCGCAGCCTCGTTCTCAACAACCAGCAGGGTGTTGGCCTCTCCGGCCCCTTGGACGTCTTCGCAACTATGACCTATTTGGAGCAGCTGTGGCTCCACGGAAACCAGTTTTCCGGCGTCATTCCGGCTGCCTTTGCGAATTGCGTCTCGTTGAAAGATCTCAAGATGAACGGCAACAAGCTGGTCGGCCCGATCCCGCCGTCCCTGGGGACGATCCCGTCTCTGCAATTGCTCGCCGTCGAAAACAACATGCTTACCGGCCCGATTCCGGCGTTCAAGATCGCGAATTTCACCTATAGCGGAAATTCCTTCTGCCAAAGCTCGCCGGGTGAGGCCTGCGCCGATCAGGTCACCGTGCTTTTGGATTTCTTGGCTGCGGTGAAGTATCCTGCGACTCTCGCCGGCGAGTGGAAAGGGAACAATCCTTGTGATGGGTGGTTGGGGGTTTCATGCGATACCGATCGGAAAGTATCGGTGTTGAACCTTCCGAAGCGGAATCTTAGTGGCAGCATTAGTCCATCTCTCGCGAATCTAAGTTCGTTGCGCTACATTTTTCTTACAGGAAACAATTTGGGGGGTTCGATTCCACCGCAATTGGCCGGTCTGAAATCGCTGCTCACTCTCGATGTGAGTTCGAACAATTTGCAGCCTCCTATTCCGGCGTTCGCGAAGCAGGTGAAGGTTCTCACTGGTGGCAATCCAAGTCTCTACACGAACGGCTCCCCGACTGTATCTCCACCTTCTTCCGGCGGTTCGCCGCCTTCGTCTGGTGGGGGGAGTTCAACTCCGACCCCCGGGAGTCCATCGGGGAAATCGAATGGAACTGGCACTAGTTCGACTGGCATAGGTTTCAACCGATCGAAGCAGATGGTTGGCATTGTCGTTCCAGTGGCTGCAGTTGCGGGTTTGCTTGTTTGCGCCGTTCCCGTCGCCATTTTCTGCGTTATGAAGAAGAAAAAAGAGCAACCAGCGAGCACATTTGTTGTACATCCAAGAGATCCATCGGATCCTGACAATGTAGTTAAGATAGTCGTGGCAAATAATTCGGAGGTAGGAAGGTCAGCGATGAGTTTGAATGGCTCGCATGGTAGGAATGGTGATGCACAATTGATAGAATCCGGGAACCTCTTGATTTCGGTCCAGGTTCTCCGGACGGTGACGAGGGATTTTGCGCCCGACAATGAGCTCGGGAGGGGCGGATTCGGAGTGGTTTACAAGGGTGAATTGGATGACGGGACGTTGATCGCGGTGAAGAGGATGGAGGCTTCAGTGATCAGCAACAAGGCATTGGACGAATTCCAGTCGGAAATCGCCGTTCTCTCGAAGGTCCGGCACCGGCATTTGGTTTCTCTCATGGGATACTGCGTAGAAGGGAATGAAAGGCTGCTGGTGTATGAATACATGCCTCAGGGTGCACTAAGCAAGCATATCTTCCAATGGAAGAAGTTGAATTTGCAGCCGCTAACTTGGAAGAAGAGGCTCAACATTGCTCTCGATGTCGCAAGAGGGATGGAATATCTTCACAGTTTGGCTCACCAGAGCTTCATTCATAGGGATCTCAAGTCATCTAATATTCTTATTGGAGATGATTTTAGAGCCAAAGTTTCGGATTTCGGGCTGGTGAAGCTTGCACCTGATGGAAAGGGTTCAGTAGCGACGAGGCTCGCTGGTACCTTTGGTTACTTGGCACCAGAGTATGCAGGTAATCTTTGAGGCTCTTCTTTGTACAAGTGCCCTGTTTTTCCCCTTCATCATGGTCTACAGAGTTCATCTAAAGATTCTCCTTGCTATGACAAATGTAGTGAACGATTAGGTGAAACTTAATCGTGTTAGATTTCACAACAGAAGGAACTATATAGCTCTTGAAATGATGTTTTGCAATGATTCACTTCTACACACTAATGTATATTCTACACATTAAAGATTCTCCAATGATCCAAATTAGGATATTGTTCTCTGGTGCTTCCTGAATGAAGATGATGGAGCTCTTAGAGCATTGATTTGAATAAATTCCTTATCTCATACTGCATGGGGTCAGCTACATGGATTCTTTGTTTCCAAATAGCCCTATCATGTGCTATGTTGGCAGTTAACTCAATATGATCATTTTTTATTGTTTCTCCCCAACACTTTTGGATTGTCCTCCTTCTTTTAACATTTTGACAGTCTAATTTTTCAAATCTTCTTACGAGAGTGTTCTTGGGTCGTCTTTGTTCATGTTCTAAGCATCTTAAATGATATTCTGTCGCTTTATCCTCTATTGGTGCATTACCCAAATTATTTATAATAACTTCATTTTGTATACAAATTATGCGAATTATCGAGGTATCAAGTTAATGAGTCGTAATATCAGAATTATAGAAAAGAATTATTTAACGTAGGTTAAGATAAGTATCGAGTACAACGTAATCATGTCAGTCAGATCTACTATCGAAGCGATTCACCTTTTGAGACGTCTTATGGAACATTTTAGAGAAAAAAAGAAAGACCTTCATATGATATTTATTAATCTAGAAAAAACTTATGATAAGGTATCAAGGGAGGTTCTTTGGAGAACCTTGGAAAAAAGAGGTATCCTATTGACATTAAGAGACATGTACGATGTTGCAAAAACATGTGTAAAGACTTATGAAGGAATGACAGACTTCTTTGAAGTTAATATTGGGTTATATAAAGGTCAACATTAAGCCCATACTTATTTATAATAATGATTGATGGCCTTGGTGTATGTTATATGTATATGACATTGTGGTAGTGGAGGAGTTTGAGGAAAAAGTTAATAGAAAATTAGAACTATGGAGAGAAACATTATAAAGTAAAGGCTTCCGACTTAGTAGAATAAAGACAAAATATATGAAATGTAAGTTTGGTAATTTGGTTACTTTAGAGGACATAGAAATTAAAAATATTGTATCTCCAAAAGGAAAGTTTTAAATAGCTAGGGTTAATTTTTAAGAGTGATGAAAGAATTAATGGAGATGTTACACATATAATTGGTTAAAATGCAAAGGAGCATTAGGCATTCTTTGTGATAAGAAGATACCATTCAAGTTAAATGGTAAATATTATAGAGCAATAATTAGACCTGTCATGTTTTATGGTTACGAGTGTTGGGTAGTTAATCATCAACATGTATAAAAGATGTATGTGATAGAAATGAAGATGTTGAGATGGATGAGTGGTCATAGAAGAAAAGACCGTATACATAATGAGGTTATTAGAAACAAATTAGGAGTGACACCAATAGAGGATAAAATGAGAGAATATCATTTAAAATGGTTTGGACATATAGAAAGAAGATTAAAAGAAGAACGTGTAAGAAGGTATGAAAAACTAGATTTTGAAAGTATTAAGATGTAGTAGAAGACATCCACAAAAGTGTTAAAAAAACAATAAAGAATGATCTAGCTTATTGTGAGTTAACTGCTAATATGGCACATGATAGGGTTATGTGGAAACAAAGAATCCATATAGCCGACCCCATCTAGTATGAGAAAAGGCTTAGTTGTTGTGACTTCGTTACGCATACGGTCTTTCCTTGTGTAACCGCTCATTCATCTCAACACCTTCATTTATGCTAAATATATCTTTTGCATATGTTAATCTTCATTTCTATGTCTTCTAAAGTACCCAAATTATCAAACATTCGTTCCATATATTCTCATCCTCATCTTTGATGCATCTAACAAAACTAAGATCCTTAATTTTCTTATCTCTAGCCTTAGATATCTTTAAAAATATCTCTTTCACCTTTTTTGAGTTAAGTTTTTTATATAAATCCTTTCAAATTTTGGCTTTTGCATCACTAACAACCTTTTTTTGCTTATTTCTTTGCTTTTTATGAAGCTGATTATCAATTGTTTGGATGGTATGTGCCAAATATCTCTTTATGAAACACTAGTGGAGCTGATCTTGAGATCCTATTCTCTTTCTTCCATTCTCTCTCTCACCCCGGACACACACATAAACACAAACTTGCACATGACACACAGAGTTCACACAACATATGCAAATTAAAAAAGTTCAAAAGTTAAATTTATATTCCCTCTATTTATAATCTATGCATATATGTTAATATACCATCGAGGTTGTGGTTTGTCCATTAGGTTTTGTTATTTTAGCTAGTTTAAACTGTAGCTTATCTTATCGAATTTGAAGTTGTCATTGATTGTTCTTTGTTTGTCTCTAATTTCTTAATTGAAATGCATAGCCACTTCTGACTGTCTATGAGCATCTTAAATTATTTTGGACACCTATCTACTTCTACTTGGATGTATCACGATTACTTTCATTTATAGTGCACTCTTACCAAGTGACAACTAAAAGTCCGTGTAGCCAGCGCCATTTACCATGGGAAAGGTCATGGTTTTGGGTTTGGCTTCCGTATTTGATAAGCAAGATATGTTTACTATATAAAACAAAGTGTCATAGTCATTTGGATGAGTGCTTTTTACTTTGTGATTTGAAAGCGAACAATCTTCAAATTTGAAACTCCTTCTGTGCATGGGCCACGTTTTTTATTGGCTTATTGTTTGGCCATTGTGTGGTTTCAAATTTCCAATTTGTTGAATACTATTCAAATTACGTATCATATTCATTTTGTTTCCTCTCTATATATAATTTTCAAATTGAGATCCGCATTCTGGAACTCATTGGTGAATCTGGTCTCACATTCCAGTGACTGGAAAAATCACAACAAAGGCAGATGTCTTCAGTTTTGGTGTGGTGCTGATGGAGCTGGTGACGGGATTGATGGCATTGGATGAAGACAGACCTGAGGAAAGCCGCTACCTTGTTCAGTGGTTTTGGCAGATGAAATCAAGCCAAGAAGCTCTGCTCTCTATAATCGATCCTGCACTAGATGTTACAGAGGATACCATCAAGAGCATCTCAACTGTTGCAGAACTTGCCAGGCATTGCACCTCAAGGGAGCCGAACCAGCGACCAGACATGAGCCATGCAGTGAATGTACTATCACCGCTCGTCGAGAAATGGAAACCCACTAATGAGGATGAGGACGAGCTCGAGGGAATCACTTATGACAAATCTTTGCTTCAAATGGTGAAAGTGTGGCAAGCCAGTGAAGGAGGTGCCGGGAACAGCTTGACAGCATCAGATGATAGCAAGGGAAGCATCCCCGCAAGGCCGACCGGGTTCGCTGAGTCGTTCACATCTGCTGATGGCCGATGATTTTCATGTCTTCATTCATCCAGAGGTGGTAAATACCTCTTTCCGTGGTGCATTCGTATGTTCAGTAGATGTATATAGGAAAAAGAAAATAAATCCATAGTTTTTCGTTTTTTCTTTTGGATAGTTGGGTAGTCTCTCAACAATCCTGTTGGATTTTGGAAGAGTACGGTTAATTCATGAATGTACGGTTAATTTCTTTTCTTGATGTTTGAATGGGGTCTTTGAACAGACGCTTGTTATATGTCATTATAGTTCATTGCATCTCTCTCTCTCTCTCTCTCTCTCTCTCGGGTGACAGTTGGAGAAAGTGAGACTCGGGGAATTGATATTAGCTTGCAACTGCTGGAGCTTTGTTTGGAAAGGTGAGCATGAGGAACGATTGATTTGCGGTGGAGTGGGACAGTGTTGGTACACTTTCATGTGCGCGAACTGTTGTTTCCTTGTTTGTTTTTATATCTCATGTGCTTCGTGTGTCTGTCTCTGTGACATTATTGGATGCACCGAAATATCTCAAACAAAGGAAAATCATCGTATGTGACATGGATTCGGGTTTGACAGGGTCGACTGTATGAGAATCAATGGGCACAGAAAGTAGAATGCGGAGATGCATGTTCTCATAAGCCCTTGTTCTTAAATTACCGCGCATTCATGGTTTTCAGTGAAACTCTCTCTCTTTCTCTCTCTCTATATATAATACTTCCTTTGTGTATGTAAAAAGAAAGAAAAAGAAAAAACCCTCAAGTAGTAATTCAAGGTGCAGGAGGATTGCTTGTGAGTCATGAAAGCCATAAATAAAAGCGTACAATGTTTGGTGTGGCAGCATAAAAAGTCAAAGCAACATCGAGTTGCTTTTTGCTGCCCCACATTTCAAAGGGAAAGAGGAGCAGTGCAGCAGTTAAGATTACAAAAATGCTAATGTGATATCACATCTTGTCCGTCCATCGGCTTGATATGCCCCATTTATTTAAAGTGTTTGTGATTCACACAAGCAACTGCTGTACATCACTAAAATGGACGGCAGAGATTTCGTACACATTTGATAATTCATATAGCTTGTCTTCAGAACTGACTTATGACCTCCCTTCATTTATATTTTACCTCTCAATAAAATTTGACAAGGTAAATGCATTTTCAAGGCAGCACACAAAAGCTTCTTAAGTGGTTGCCCTTCCTATTACTTTCCTCGTCTAAGCAAGCACCCTTTTTGTATGGAGGCAGAAGCCAGATGCACAGTATCGAATACTGGTAATAATATCAGCAAAAGCTCATTCAAACTAGGATCACCTTCATTCATACGATCTTATGTAATGTACGGTCAAAAAATAACGGAAACCCTGGGTATCGAACTTATAACCTTCAACAAACAAGTCCAATCGTAGCCAGGTGAGCTATTGCTAGTACTGCTCGTCTAAAAACTGAAAAAGAGTTGCCCATTTGTAGTAGATATTACAATTAGAAGAGATATGTTTAAAACCTCATGAATTTATCTCTTTCCCCTAAACGAGAACTTGTTTTAACAGCTTTTCCAAAAGATCTGGCTGGCAATGTTAGACCCTACACGAACCCCACATGAAAGAACCATGTTTGGATTTGCGGGCCTTGTGGGTTTGGAACTGCAAGTCATCTTATCCTTCTTTGTCTTATCAATTTATCTTATCCATAATCCTATCATTTGTCTTATACTATGTCTTGCAATTTGCATAATGCTGATGATCTTTCACCCGGCATGAAAACGTACTTCCATCACCAATAAAGCAAAGTAAAGCACAAATTTGAATGTCACAAACTAGATTCTATGCCGTTCAATTAGGCGAATGTTGATCCATTATACATCTACAAAACCAGATTTCCAAGGTTCGCCTACAAGCGAATCACAAACACACACTGTTTGCTTTGATGGGCAAGACCCAGCTGCATTATGGGGTTCTTATTTGGATGCTCAACTTCAATGCAATTGAACAAACAAGCTTAGTTCGACATTTGCTCCAAAAGGTTAATATAGCCATAATGGTAGAGTGCCTCATCTACTAATTGGATGATCAGGGTTTCGACTCCGAAACTGATGTGTGAACTCACCCGAATGCCGACGTATGTGGGTGAGGGTCCTAGTACCACTTGTAGCGACCGGGATTTCAACCGTCATGAATAGCCTTGGGGGTGAGAATCCTTGCATCCCAACCCTAAAGCCCGACTAAACCTCATCTTAGGGGTGTATTTTCTGAGATACAAAGGAAAAGGAAAAGGAAAAGGAAAAAGTATTCAAAGATCTAAAACAATCTCTCCTTTTGGGAAAGATATTCAAACCCGAAATCTCCCTAACTCGAATCATTTTTATGCTTTTTGACTAAATATGTATGGAATAGCAAAAGCCCGTTGCTGCAACTGCTATGTTATGGCGTCGACTCAGAAGAACCTTCAAGTTGAATGTGCCAAGTTCGACGCCTGGGGTGTGTATCTGGAATGGCTTTACCTAACTCCAGCTTGTCTGTAATATGTACATAAATGCATATATTCATGCATATACATGCACACGTATTTAATATTTATTTATTAGGGGTGGTAAATATTTGAGAAGCTGTCCCTTCTTAAAGGATGGTGGAGAAATTGCCAAGGGCCGTATTTTCAGTGGCATAATATGTGAGAGAAGCCTTCGTCACATTCAATTGGTTCAGTTGTGGCTTTAATGTTATACCTCTCAAGTCATTCATCTTCACACGTTTGGCATCTTTGAAACAATTGCACTGTCAAGCAGAAAAGCATTTAATCTGGTTGTTGCCAGCATGTTTCTTTTTAAGTTGCTTTGGTGATACTATTAACAATTGGTGGGCAACACTGCGACACAATATGGTTAAATTCAGCCTTTCTCGAATATATATATATATATATATATATATATATATATATATAGAGAGAGAGAGAGAGAGAGAGAGAGAGAGAGAGAGAGAGTCCCCTCTTTTAAGAATCTTTTTACCTTTGGATATGGATCCAGTTCTCATTTTGGAATCAAGGCTTTGCCTAATAAGGGCTACACAATTGAGTTGGCAAGAATCCTTCGATCTCTTGTAAGTTCAGTAAGAGGGTGTTTGATTACAAGCCTTGGGCCTAAGGAATTGGAATTGTAGACCCAATTTGCCTCATAATCATGAACTTCCTTGCATAGTTTCGCCCCACTTTTTATTCGATTACGAGGCTGACTAAGACCCAACTTGTAATCAAACACCTCCTAAAAACACCATGGTTTCCTCAGTGAAAGGCGCATAAGCAAGTACCAGTATGTTACAGACTGATGCAAGGCTTGATTTAGTACAAAAGAGAAGATGGCTAATTGACTAAAAGATAGCTCGAATACACGCACATGCACCTTTTTATCAAAACAGGTCTTAAACATTTTCTTAACTAATATTTTATTTATTTTTCATTTGCCTATCCATCAATCTCTCTTTTGCATAAGGACCACAAAGGATCCAGATAGTTCAATGTGGTTTGTCTGTAATGCGTATATTTCAGATCCATTTATGTAATCAAGAGCCCTTGCCCCATGAAGTGCCTGTCTTCATGCTTCAGCTCGAGCCTCAGCTGTGTTTGAACAAGCTCAGCTCTCTAGGATCCTTTAAGTTGGGAGTAACCAAGATTGACTCCATTAAGCTCAGGCAGAGATCGAGCTCAATGAGCTCGAATCGAATGAAGCCCAACTGAACTTGTGAATCAGCTCCAACTATTATAATTTAATATAATACATGTGTATGTGTGTGTGTAAATCTCAATCAGGTTTGTGAGCTTCAGCCGTGTATTGGCATGCTAGGGCTTGGTTCATTGACCCGATCGAGTTCGAGTTTTTCCGGTGCCAAACTTAGATGTATCAAGTTAAAAGCAGACGTACACAATTTTAACTATGGTTGGCAAACAAGACAAGCTGCTCGTTATTGATCATGTCTTGGTCGTGGTAATTAAATTGTTTCAGCTCGTCTTAGAAATCAACAAGATGAGTAGGGTTCGATCACATAGGTCAGTAAGACAAACTATCTATATGTTGGGTTTGATCGGTTCGGTCATGTAATTGAGTATACCTAAAATATACGCGTATATTTGCTACAAATACAAGCAAATCGAATAATTTACATGGGTGTACCTTTCTTTGCTCAAGACTTATTTTTCACAATAAGAAAATTATCGGACATTCGGGTGGATGCAACTTATATACGATGAGTTTGAATTATATGACATTCGGCACACAAATTTGAAATTGTATCAGGATATACAAACTGAATTTGATTAAGTGAGTCTCAAATCTAAATCAGCCAAGCTAACCTCTAGCCACACAGCCTCTTTTCGAGATGTTCACGAGCAGCTCATCGATCCTTCTACAAACCAAGTGGAACCAGTTGAGGTAGAGTATTCACCTAAAGTCTTCCTTTGTGATAAAGTTAAGAGAAAATGGTTATTCATTTAAGTACCTACATACAATTGAAATGTCATTTAGCCAGCTTTCACAAGTTGAACAAAGATATCTGTGCCAAAAATGAAGATGCTGAAATTGATGGGTGGTCACATAAGGAAAGATGATATATATAATGAGATTATTAGGAACAAATTGAGTGTGACACCAATTGACGATAAAATGAAGCTGAGGTAAGAAGGTATGAGAAACTATATTGTAAAAATGTTAAAAGAGAAAGAGGAAGGCCAAAATGTGTTGAAAGAAAACAATAAAAAATTATCTAGCTTATATTGAGTTAATTGATAGCATGACACATAATTATTACAATAGAACAGAAGAACAATAATCATTACGTGATAAGCGAAGCTTGGGGAATAGCAAACATAATTATTCTCATTTGGTGTCTAATATGATCAATTGATCATATGATTCTTGATAGTAATTTCTAAGAAAATAATAATCATTACTTGAGGATTGAAAAACAACTTGAAACCCTAAGAATCCAAAGATCAGCATGGGACCTCACTAGAGGTGGCCGGTTTGGTCCCACCCAGGGGTTGGATCTGGACCCGAACCACCCCCAGAATGGGAGAACCGGAACCATGGACCCCATGGTTCAGTTCCAATTCTACAAATTGAGGAATGAGAAATGGAACCAAAACTGGTTGTTCCAAGTCGGTTTCTCTTTTCGTTTCTATAATCTCACTTTTCCTCGTGAAATTGTAGAATTAAAATGAAACCAAACGGAAACTGGAATCAGACCAGATCCAGAGCTGGTGGAACTAGAATCAGATCTGGACCTAGAGGGGGGCGTGTTCAGTTCCAGTTCCAAGGTTTGGTGGAACCACAACAGGCCAGGTCTAGATCCTACTAAGATTACACGTTATGGGATCCTTCACTTAGGATATGACAATTTCAGTATTGAGAGAACCACAAGATCCTAGCAAATTAGGATCCGACTGAAGACCTTTATGACTGCAGGACCAACAACTAAGCCTTTTCCCATATTAGATGAGGTTGACTATATGAATTCTTTGTTTTCAATAGTCTCATCGTGTGTTATACCGACACTTAAGTCAACGTGAGCTATCATCTTTTATTGTTTCTTTCAAATACTTTTGTGGTCTTCTTCTTCTTTTAATATTTTCACAATCAAAATTTTCGTACTTTTTATTAGAGCTTCCTTCGGTAATCTTTTATATGTTCAAACCATTTTAAACGATTTCTCCTAATTTTATTCTCTGTTGAGGTCACTCCTAATTTGTTTTTAATAATGATGTTATAGATAGCACAAACAATTAAAAACAAACACCTTACTTGGGATTGATAATGTGACAGTTTCAACAGTCATTCATTCAGCGGCAAACCTCTCTCTCTCTCTCTCTCTCTCTCTCTCTCTCTCTCTCTCTCTATATATATATATATATATATATATATATATATATGTGTGTGTGTGTGTGTGTGTGTGTGCCCGCGCACGTGCTCAATGTGGGATTCTCTTTCTTCCTTTACAGCTGCGATCCATGTAGAAAACATTCTTAAAAGAATGAGGGGGGGTTTCCCACTATTTGAATCAGAAGGAAGCATTCGGATCGTATCTAGCAAATGTTCTGTACCAAACATGCAAGCTAACTAGAAGAGAACTAAGAAAAGAAAGTCTATACACGGAAACCAGAATGGGCATCAAAATGGTAGGGATGGCAATTTCGAGTTTCAGGTTGTGTTCATGTCGTATAATAATAAAACAGGTCAACGTGAACACAATCCAGTTCTTTCGTGTCAATACGGGTGTACATCAGCACGAACATTTCAGGTGATATTTGAAATTGCCACCCTGCAGATCAATGTTTTGATGGCCCTTTATCTTTGCTCTACAGAAGAAAAAAAACAAAGACATGCAGAACAAGGCAAATACAATAAAACTCTGGCTGCATGTGACAAATACAATTAATAAAGTTTGAAACAATAAAATTTATGAGGTTGGGATCCCAAGTCAAGCTAGAAAAGTAGTTTAAGACCACACTTGGTCCTCGTAAAACTACCCCCACCAGATGAACGGCTAGGAGCCAAGGGAACCATTAAGCCACAATTGACCTTGGGGGAGTACTTGCTCAATTTGAGATGCCCAACTCTAAACCTGATCTTTGTGTACAATTTGATGTCAATGTGAAACAATCGTTTAGAACTCTGCTTGTTGAAGTCTCTAACAATAGAACTGTCAAGAACCATTGCAGACTGCCCAGTGAATGCAGCATAGACCATGGTGATGTTCTTGGCTTCTTGGTAGAAAGCCGGAAATCCGACGAACCCGAAGTTTTCTCTGCCATAACACGCCACTGCTTCGAGCTCTTCGTAGTAGATTGAGATCTTCCGATTAGTATTGCTTATGCTGAGAACCAACTTCAGATTGTAATCAAGGACGTTGGTGCTGGTAAGGTTGAATCTTGAGACATAGGCGCTCTCTACCTGGAATTCTAGATTACTTGGTTTAAGGAGAAGCAAGACCGCGAGCACGGCGACACAGAGGATGATGACGAAGAAGACAATCAGCTTGAACAAGGTGCTAACTGTGCAAAAGGCGCTGTGGTTAGAACGGTCAAGAGGTGAAGCACCGAACTTCGGGCTGTAGTAAGCTCCATGGAGATGGCCTTGCTTTGGAGTGATCATGCTTCGGTGGATCCGTCGAGCCTTAGTTTTTGAGTTGTGAAGGCTTGATTTGCAATGGGAGGAGTTTCTGGATGGTAGGGAGAGAAGATTTGAGAGATGGTCTTGTATTATTCATGGTTTTAACTTTGAGAGAGAGGGGGGGGGAAGGGGGGAGTTATGTATGACATGCCTACCATATTATCGGACTCGAGGGCCCCACAAAGGTTCCCATCAAGTGAGATGAATGGGGATGAACGGTGGATATCTAATATGACCAACAGATCCGTTATCTAGAATATCACCTGAGAGAGTGAGAGGGAGAATTATGGTTCTTAAAAGAAGTGCACCTTATGTTATCGGGTCAAGAGCGGTAGTCCATTGACACGCACAAGAGAGCCAACGTTAGCAACGGCATGTTTAAGCTTGAGGACACTTTGATGGACTAACTTCTGTATTTTGGATTGCACCTTGGTTCCCGCACGAATGTGCATGAGTTGAATCAATGTATAGTTTGGTCGAATCATCTTGAATCCATTAGGTGTTTGAGTTCTAGTGTAGTGTATTCAATAATAGACCGGGTTAATACCCGCCCTAGATTAGGATTCATGTAAGTAGTGCCTTGCATTATAAAAAAGAGCTGAGTAACACATAGGAGGGGTTCGGTCATTGTGCTTGGTAAGAAAGAAGGTGAGAAAGAGGTGAGCCAGGTATGAGCAAGGTAGGAGTTTGAGACTCCCTTGCTGTTCGTCTTCTACTTTGATACTCTTGAAGAGTAGAGCCGCGGATTAAGCCATCCAGCGTATTGTCGTGAGGAATCCTCTCCAAGTTTTTATATTGACAGGCCATCATATTAATAAAAAATATGATAAGGGCATGCATGTAAAGAAGAGTATCTTATGTTAGTAGTTGCATCTTCTCTCACTGGCCAAAAGTAGTGAAACTTCGTATACGCATTTTAACATCTTATTTGCACAACGACCAATAGCTGATCCGGCTAGGGAGTCGACTCACAAGTCGCAGGCCATGCATTAGATACTGGGGGAACAAAAATTAACCTCTTTGTTCGAGGGACCCATTTGAGAAGGTTGTCCGCCGTTTGATTGACTAGACACTAGGAGGCTGAAGATCCTCTTTTCATTGTGTTCGTAAGAGAAGCTCCTCTATCCATCCCATCCCACACTTCGGCTGTGGAGTTGAGCAAAATCAAGCATATGATTGGTAACAGTGATAACAACTACTGTACCAGCAAATACAATGATATTAGTAATAAAAGGATACATTCAACCTTCTACATATCTGTGATGCTGATACACGGATCCATGTGTAGCCAATAATCTTCACTCTGCTAAGTGAAACAAAGTCCTTAAAAAGAAGCCGCATGCAAGTTGTTATAGGAAAAGGGAACCAGTTGCTTAACACTGTGATGCAAGTTGTTATGACATTAGATGCACTGTGTATACAAGTATTTAGGTTTATACTATACCGAAATGATGAATAAACAAATCTAAAAGGAACCTTCAGGAACAACAGCCAGCATACAGTGGTGGATTTATTCATGGGAAAGGTGGTGTGGCCACTTCACCCAAAATAATAAAGAAGACCAAAAAACTGTCCACAAGCAGCCGAAACTTTTCGAAAATTATATAGATAGCCTCACCTGAGACGTCACCCCCACTCCGATACATAAGCTTGTCAATACATGTCAGCATAGCACTTCTTCTTGTCTGATATCTAAATGCACATGCCATAGTTCATATATTGGAATGCTTGAAGGAAAAAGTCCTTCTTCGCAGATAGTCCAAATGATGAACCTTACATCGACATTTGATGGAACAATCTTCATGATTCCTCCCACAAAATCTTGCGTGCCATTCACATCAGAGGACGTTCTTTGCAAGTCTTCATGAACAGCTCCTACATCGGTCATTGCATTTGTGTGTGCATCTCTGCCTGATGAATAGACTCGGGCAGATTGGGGGCCAGGGTAGGAGACAGCATTTTTTATGCAGCGAATCAATCATCTCCTCATACCGACTAAACAAGGAACAAATGGAACCTTGTAAAATATAATTGAAACTCCCAATTTTCCATCTAGAGATCTACATAAGAAAGATCAGTTTTCACCTTACAAGGAAAAGATCAATTGGCCCCAATCTTCTTTGAGGATAATCAACAGCCTGCATGCATGCTTTCCAAAGTTCACAGAAAATACTTTAAGGAAAGAGACATGAGCTCTGTCTTCTCCGACAAAAAGACAGGATCTGGAACCTCCAGTGTAGTACCATGAGTTGCTTTGATTGCAATTAGGGTATCCTTCTGAAACCAAGAGGAAGGAAGAGCAAACGAAACAGAAGATTAGCAAACATGATCCAAATCTGAAACTTGGGGATCGAGGACGCATCGGATTAAATGGTAGGGTATTCGACAAACTACCTGAAAGCAGGGGAGCCCCATGATGTCTTCCACAGTTAAATAGAGTCATCTGATGGTTGGGCAACCAAGTCAATAGGAAAAGTACAGAAGAAACTAATAAAAAGTTGAGAGAAAGGAAGAGACTATGTACTTTCTGTTGTTGTCATCTTCACTTAGGTCTCTCAGTCTTTCTTGCATTTCGCTGTTACAAAGGGCTACATCTGTACATGCCAAAACTTTGGCTTCCTCAAGAACCAATAAATTTAGCAAATGATCAAACCTTATTTGCTCATCTAGATTATGCTCCTCAAAGGCAAGTTATTTGACCGACCTCCTTCTACCATTTGCTATGTCCATATATCAGAAAATATCGTACTAACCAAATAGTTCACCTCAAAAAGCATAATTGGAATACCTAACCATCAATGTTTTAAATAAAATAAGCAGCCTAGTGCATGAAAGGATCAATGTTGCTACCAGACAGAGCTGAATGTCGCTATTATCAAAAGCAACACTTCGGCCAGACACAAAAACCACACCAAGCAGCAGTTTTGAGATAACCAATTTGCTCTAGATTTAGCCAAAGATATCTTTTCTTCATTCAAGGAGACTTGACTACATACATCAAAAAATGACATGAAAGACCCAGACATACCCATGACTTTCTACTGGGAAGTGTGTAAAGACATGACACAGGATTAAATTTGGAGACAGTATGGGATTAATTGAAATCAGAGGCATACTATTGTTTTCCAGTTTATATGAAATAACCCAACTCAATGCCCAAACAGCCATTAGTTATGAACAACCTAACCACAGTTTAATCAAAATGATGTAGATAAACAGAAAAAAATATAAACCAACCAATACTTTACAAGATTTGAGAACCAGCAAAAGTGCAATGCCATTGTCAACATCCCCAGACTTAGAAGCATCTAATCCCCTGTAAAATACTCTTACCAAGTAAGCTGACGGCTCAAGAATGAGCAAATCTAGAAGCTTCAATTATCAAGTAGAGACTTATTACTTCCAACGTATTCTGTTCTTTAACTTTTTCTCTATTAGTCCTATTCCCTCCAAGATATTTGTGATGTCATATATGTGCCTTTTCTGAACCTGCATATCAGAAAAAAATGTTAATCAAGTACCTAAAAGTATGTAATCAACAACAAAATCCTCACAGGCAAACCATGTAACATAGATTGCTACCCCCAACATGTCCGCTGCCAGCTGCCTTGTTCAAATCTAACACCATCTTCAGCTTGATCGATCAAATTGATGAACTTCTTAGTAAGAAGACCTATATGAAGTCACAGACACGAGAAAGAATCAGAGAAATCACGAAAAAAATCCCATTATACCGTTTTCAAGTTATGGCTCTTGACTACCCAGAGAGCTATTAGAACGGCATGTTCCAACAGGTGGTAATACACTGATAGAAGGTGATCCAGCAAGTAGAAGAGCTTTCATGTAATGATATTGTGTAAGCTTTTATGTAATGATATTGTGTAAACTATCACAAAACATAGAGAACAGGGGAGGAGATTGTGAGAGAACGATTATGGCTACCTGCATTTGAAATCGGTGTTTGAGGGCCAAACTTCGAATTTTTTGAAACCTTTCCACTGTTGTAACCTTTTTGCTGATATAGGAGTATTCAAGGAGCTACTCGTCAACTCTACATAACCATGACTTACTGCAAAATCATTAGATTCAGCTTCATTTGCTTCAACATTAGACTTCCGCTTCAACTGCCAGAAGCAACATGACAATCAAATATGGGCTTTGGCCTCATCATATAGAAAAACCATAACAGCAAACACGCCGATCAAAAATAATAAATAAGAGGGCAATATCGTCACACAACATTAAGGTTAAGGAACCACACTGCAAGTGAACATATTTACATCACAGAGGTGACAACGAAATTGCGCTACATTCTAGAAAAAGCCTCAGAGAGTAACAATTCAATATTAACGTACTTATGACTGAAAAAGAGCGATGGACATTAGCAGTATGGCACTGGAAGGTGTAAAGCAGAATATCGAGCATTGCAATGTGAATCAGATCCTCTACAAACCCCAATCCTGGCATGCAAACAACAGAACTTCAGATAGTAAATACGTTTAAAGAATCATGTATGCATTTTTATAGAATTGAATTTTTTTTTTTATTTAATTAAAAAATTCCTATCGTTTACATATGAATCAATCATTTTTATACAAGATGGAGAGAGAGGAGAGAGACTCTCCAACGGCTAGTCCCGGTGACAAGGCCACATTGACCCACTCCTCAAAGTGATAAGGGTTGGGCCCTATCCAGTTATATTTCAACACCCCTTCAAACTTACTGTGCCTATACCGAAAGTTTATTTAAAAACAAAAAAAAATGTAAATCTAAGAGTGACGATTTTATAGAACTATATGTGACTATTAAGACAAGGCATCAAGGCAACCAAGGAGAGCACAATAATCGGTGTTGTCTTCCATGTTAGTGCTATGGGAGTTCGATTTTCAATATTCGAGTAGGAGGCACATTTTTTAAATGTCATGAATTCTGCCACAACAATAGTTTGAGTTACTGCAATCTTCATCATCTAATAGAATCCCACACTATTATAGCTGACATTAGCAAGGTTGTTGGAGAGAGACATGTTGAGCGCCATTTTATTCACCATAATAATCTCAACTTGTCATGTGTGAAGCTCACTAAAAAGTGAAGATCATGTTTCTTAAAGACTACTTCTTTCACCAGCATCACTGCTTGTATGCTTGTATCTTTTTTACATCTTTTTTGAAATTTATCTTTTCTCGGTGCAAAGCATACCGAAAGTGAACAAGCAAGAGCCAAACAACCATAAAATAATAACACCAAAGCAAAATTGACACCTACAATTAAATTAACTCCAAATCTCATAAACCAATGAAGCAATTCATGGTTTCTATTCCAACCCAAAATGCAAACAAACCATAAACGAAACCAATACATGGTTTACTCAATTCAAGAAGGTTATTTAATGTAAAACATTGATCATCTAAGTAGGATTGTCAAATATAACAAATAATTTCATAAATCACTACAAATTCGTGACATTATAAAAATGTTTTGGTATACCAAACAAGGTTTAAGGCTAAGCTCAAATATAAATTTTAAGGACAAACTCGAACCCAAACAAACTTTAAGGTTAAGGTCAAACCATTCAAATCGAACAAGCTTTAAGGCTAAGCTCCCCCTACTTTTAATACTAAACTCGAACCATCCAAAACAATCAAATACCAAGGTCCTTAAATAACTCAAATCTCAAAAGTGACTACGATTCCAAGGATAAGAGAATCAATCAAGATGATCAAAATTTGGTTTTACATATACATAAAAAGATCTATAATCTTAATATTTTTCAAGAATCTTTCAACATAAAAAACTTGTCTCAAACAAACAAGAATTCTTTTAATATAATTTTTATCATTCATATAAAATCCTCAAAAATGGCAAATTAAAAGTCAATACTCAAGGCAAAACTCTTTTTTATGTATTATTTTCATTGTATCAAGCACAATGTTATCAAGATAACAAAATATGCATTTTCAACATAGATTTATCTCCAACCAATAGCCACCAACATGAAGCACATTCATCACAAAAGTCTTCCACAAAAGGCCAACAAACATGACATATAGTCACAATACGGAGATCTTAATCACATGAGAATGCAACTTCAAAGTTATAAGATCACAAATTATCAAATAACATTAAGTGCATCTTCAAACATTTACTATTATAAAACCAATAGCCAACAATACGAAGGACCTTAATCACAAAGGTCTTCAAAAAAAAGTTCAACAAAAGTGACATATAACCACAATATAAAGATCTTAATCATTCACAGAGATGCAACTTATTGTCTAACAAAAAAAACAAACAAAATTTCTTTTAAATGAGACACCAAACAATCGATCCAACAAATGTTAAAAATAAACAAGTTGAAAAAAAGCACACTTCGATGGACTCGAATGTGAATACTAGCAAGATTAAATTGGATCCAAACATAGCTAAGGTCTGGATCTGGGTCTAGCAAGGATCTAATACATAATGTGTTTGGATTGGATTCATCACCCGACTGCATATAAACGTCCATGTCTCTATGTTCTCTCTCTGTTCAACACCGAGAGAGTGACCCGCCTCTCTCCCTCTGCAATCACTGCCCTCTCTTAGACTCCCTCCTCGTCCTTCACCTCTTTCTCTTTATCACTCCCTCTCTCCTTATCTCTCTCGCAGCTTGCACCCTGTCATAATGAGTGCATAATCTTCGCCCAACCTACATCCTCACTTAATGGAAGTTTCCCTTTTCAACATCTCTGACTGGTCCAGCGACTGGAGTCGCTGGAGGAAACCAGAACATCTCAGATGTGACGGAGTACAAGGTCTACAAGACGAACTCTCCAGTCGAGTTTCATGCAAAGGCCGTAAACACTTCAATGTAGACAAAAGGTCGAAAAAACTGCGGACGGAGGAATAACCAAGAGGATGAACCGCCTCTAGCCACCTTGTCTAGCCCAAAAACGGACAACAATGATCAGTCAGAGACACTTAAAATGTTGATGAACGAGTGGTGAATCATGCAGGAAATGCAGGAATCGTGTTCTCGAGGAGCCGATGTCGGAGCTTTAGTCCAAGTGGTGAATCATGCAAGGATTCGTGTGCCATATTGATGCAACTCATCTCTTGTGGTTCGCTTTCGATCAACCGGTCCCGCCCACATCGCCACTCGAGGACATTCTTGTTTGGTCCTGTACCGCCTTAGAATATGCAATCGGCGATCTTCGGGTGATGCCTACATGTTTTCGGCTAGAGAAGTACTTCGACGGGAGCTTGATTGAGACCAAAAAAGATCGCAAAATCGAAAGTGACGTCCCTCGACTCAAGCGATCGTTTTCCTACAATGTTGCTAGTTGAAAGCTTGTGAAGCGTCAGGAGGGATGCAAAATTGATCATCGTATTGAGGAACTAATCATTCATCAACCAATGGGTCTCCGATTGCTACGTTAAGTCCTACTGGTTCCGATGGTGCAAACAAATCTACCCCCAAGTCCAGCATTGCCCCTTCTCCGACGAAGAAGATCAAACGATCATCAACGCCCACACCGAATACGACAATCATGCTTCTCCCCAGCTGCACGTACAATGCCGTTAAGAACCACTAGAATTCCACGTAAAAGCAGAGGAGCTTCGTCATGGGGCACCAATAGTTGGCTGCTCAAGGCCATCAACCACTGTCGTCGACCTGCCGTTTCTCTCGACCATAGGGAAAGTCAATCGTCGTTACACTACCGATTAGGCTGTGATACCATCTAAAGAATCTTATATGCATTTTTATTGAATTAAAAAATTCCTATCCAACCAGTCGTTGGAGTACCCCTTCTGGTCCCATTGACGATGTCACATTGACCCAATGACGAAGCCACATTGACCCGGTCCTCGAAATCTGGAGGTTCCTATGGTTATCAAATGATAAACAACAACCAGAAATGTCTTAATGAAATCACAGTTTCAAGATGTTCTGCATTCATCTGAAGTTCTACCTCACGATTAAAGAATAGTTCCAGATGGTAAATACAGAAGATGCATCAGTGTGTAGACCTTCCAAATGCATTTGCTACTCAGTCTTCAGAAAAATGTGGGCAAATCCTTGTAGTATTTTTTTAGCTTATTGCAACCATTGTTTATATTGCAGGCATAGCTGAAATTGAACGTAGAAAATCATGGCAGCTGGACGCACAGGCTGAGATTGACAGCATGTTGCCTGGTTCTTGCAAGGAAAACAAAATACATTGATAAAGTGTTTGTGGAGTATACTGATTAAATCCTTATTGGAATATTTCACTTAAAGGAGTGATTGTAGGAGTGACAATTTGCTTCAGAGATGCCCAAAATGCAAATACCTTTGCGCGACAAGATATGGAGCATGCACCAGGTAGATAATTAAAGACACGTTGTGCAGAGAGTTGCACTCTACTGTTCACAACTAAGCACATCGCAATCTTGTGGCCTTTCAAAGACCTGCATTTCCATAATGTAGGCCTCACAGTTTTGAATTAGTGCGTTCTGTGCAAAAGTAAGGCAACAAGTTTTCCACATTCTAGCCAAGTAACCGTAAATGCCAAAGTTTCCCAAACATATTAAGCAACAAAATAAAGCGCCACCAAAGATCAATGGGCGCTCTTATCTGTGAGAATCCTATTTTCAAATAGCGAACACCTATGCCTAGTTATTTGGTGCAACGCCCAGATCCATTTAAGAACTAACCCTCACACTACTAATAAGGCGATTAACGTCACACACTTTGAACATGTTGTTCAGGAATCACTGACAGTTATGTCAAAAGTCAGGCGTAAATGAAGACTTTTTCCTTTCCCCCCTACCTCTTGTTGTATATTTCATTTACCGCAAAGTCACCACAAGCACACATGAATGCACATCCGTTCGAATCAATAGTTTCATATTCGTCTTCTTTGCCCAAATAGCATCTCCAGTGCCCATTAATTGTCAAATTTTCGGGAAGTATACAAGCTGCAAGTAGATCAGTCTCTACCAAATAACAACTAGCGCAAAGAAAAAAAATGCGGTAAGCAGACACATCCACAATTACAGATATACGTGCCTATGTGCTCGTTCAACACCTCAGGGTTGTCGACCACAGAAATATAGTGCAAGCCCTTGGCCGACTTGTGACAGATCAAAGTTAAAAAGAACCTTTGATCAAAACAATTCAGGAAACACTTTGATCACTTCCACGCCACAGATCCATCTATTACCGGCGTTCTCACAACGATTACACCATCTGGCTCCTCTTCCACCACTACAGCGTGTCCGCTGTTATCAGGGAACTGATGGTAATTGTTCGGGCAGGCAAACGGCGACTTCGAGGTGGTAAAAGGGATATGTCTCTTCAGAGGCCGCGCAATCGCACCGAAAGACTGCCGCTGGAGTCGGCCGAGGCCAGCATGATCAGCCATGCAACCCCTGCCCAGAAACTCCTCAAACCGCCTTGCTCAATCGGATAGCGCACGCTTAGTACCTTAATTCAAAGGATCCCTCATTCTCGTCAGAATTTGAAGCTGAAGACGCGTCCGAAACTGAACTTTGAAATCTGAAGCGTTCAAAAGGCGGGAAAATTGAAACGGAGTAGATCGATGATGACGGATTGACGGAGAGGAAAGTGAGGAGGATCCAAGAGTGAGAACGGAGGGGAAAGAGAGGAGGAGAGAGAAAGAGAGAAATGGAGGGAATTAGGGTTTGGAGGGAGAAGACGGAGGTGAAAAGGGTGAAGAGCACAAAACGAGGGAAGAGAGGAAATTAAAGTTCGGATCAATGTGGAGGGAAGGCGAGAGTTGAGAGAGAAATTTTCCGTTCTTTTTAAATTTTTTATTTCTTTTCCTTATATGAGAGAGAAATTACGCGGGTTTTTTGGGGTTTGTTTAGGAACAGGCCCGACTTATCATCTAATTTACGTATTGCCATTCAATCATATGGGTGTCAACGCATCTGATCTTAGAACTGCTGAATCCGACATAATTTGGATCGGGTTTAGATTTAGATTCGGACTCGGGTTAGGAAAGCAATGTGCATACCTGAATCAAATCCATTTGGACAACAAGGTTGCATTTTTTTTTATGACCGCAAAGGTGAAGCCAGATGCATGCCCAAGTATCGAACTCATGACTCCTCGCTTATGTAGCGGACCCACTTTAGGGCGAGGTGAGAGATACACCTCACTCGAAATAAGAAAAATTGTTGAGCTCTCACTGTTGTATATAGAAATATACAAGTGCTTTGTACACTTCATCAAAAAAAAATCTTGGGTCCACCACTATCTTACTTGAGAGTTGATCTAGAAGCATTTTGTTGGTTGTGCATTACCGGGTTGAATTCTGGATGAAAATAACCCGATCAGGTTCCATCAAATTCAGAATTGAATTGTTGTTCAGATACAGAAATCAAAAGGTTGAACGCGAGTTAGAGTATTTTTATTGTTTACTTCTAACACATATTTAACATTTTTACCATTTAGTTTCTCATATGTTCTTAACGAAGCTTTCTTTCGTCGCCTTTCTATGCATCTAAACTATCTTCAACTTTCCAAACATTTTATCAATTGTTGCTACTTTCGATTTGTTTGTAATAAACTTGCTACATGTACAATATTTTCTTGTATGATCATACATCTATTTGAAGATCTTTATTTTTGCGAGGAACATCTTTTGCATATATCAAAATCATATAATATAGTAATTCTAATTACTATTATGTAATATTTAATTTTCAATCTTAATGATATTTTATTATCACATAAAATACTTAATGTACGTGGCATTTCTAACCAACTTACACTAATTATATTTGTAACATCTTAATCAATTTTTTATATCATCAATTCTAGGTATCTAAAACTTTTCTTATAAGAAATACAATATATACCTACCTTAATTTTATATCATCTATAACAAAATCATTAAATCAGAATTCTATGTATTTCATCTTTGTTTTACTGAGTTAAAAGCTTACTTTCTATTTTTTCTATTTTTATTTTTTATTAACTTTTTCTTAGACTCATTCACTAACACAACATTATTAGCAAATAATATACAGCAAACGGTAATAATAGGAAAAAGGCTTTTTGCAATTCGTTTATATGCAAAAGTTTGCAGATTTGGGTTGGAGCTCGGAATGGGCCGGGTCTGTAAAATTTCGTGGAAAGTCGTATCCGATTTTGTACATTAATCGGATCTTTTGGACCTGTTTCAAATACTTTAAGTAGATCGGTTCAGTTGCCAACACGCCCTCACCGCGACGCCCTGGTATCGATGCCAGGACGTCCAAATCTAGAGTCAAGAACCCTAGCCAGCTAAGCTAACGCACCGAACGCTGGGCATCAATAAAGATTTAGAGACCGTCTCCGCGTCTCTCTCTCTCTCTCTCGTGCTTGAGGATATTGCCGGCTTGGATTACCGCCATTCTCTTAATTTTCTTGCTTTTTTCGGGCTTCTAGGAAAGGGTTTCAATTGTGCAATTCCTGCCATTTTGAGAATCTTATTGGGTTGGATCACATAAGGGAACCCCCTTCGCGCATAGAGAGCCCGACGGTGGCGTTTGTGAATCGCCGAAGCTGAGGAAAAGTCCTAATCTGTGGTAGGCGGTCTGCACTCCGATAGGCTTTGTCAAGATGTCTATGTTTTTGTTTTTTAATCACAAAATGTTATGGCTTCAATCATGTGTTACCGATAAAACATGCTCGCAGTGCATGAGTTTAGGTACAGGAAATGATTTTCCCGCTCGTTTCCTGTAAATACGTGTAAATTTTGGATCCCGGTGGGTTCACCGTTCTTGGATGAAGTTTCTGGCATAGGGTTGAGGTCTCTGACATCTATGTGGGGAGGTATTCATTTGTAGCTGTAGTTAGAATCATCCATAACTTCGAAGTATGTACATATGAGCTGAAACGGGTATAGGCTTTGTACACAAGTATATGAATACGTACAAACTGGGTTCGGGTATACAGAAGTGGGCATCAAGGTTCATGAATGTGTGTGAATCACAGAATGCGTGAGCAGTTTCAAATTTTACATATTAGGTTATCTGTGTGTTAGTGCGTATATTGATCCGTAGGTTGGTGTGTTTGTGTGAGGTTGTTAGCCTAAGGGCAGAATGTGAACGAAATTGTGGGTGTTGCAAACCTGCATGTAGGTGTTTGTTTTTGTAGATGCTTAGGACGTACATACGCCCATGACTGGTTGTGTGTATATCACAATCACCTGTATTGTATATGCTGAAAATATCACAAAAATATTGCCTATATTGTAATAATTAACATGATCTTACTGCCTTAGTTTAAAGGCATTATTACTATCGTTGTTGTTGTTATCATTATTATTAATTTTGATTTGGAAGTCCATTTCCATTCTTTATGTGTTTGGCTTTATAGTTTTTCAAGATATATCCATTATTTTCAAAATAAAATCTGTGTAAAAATCGTTATTTTCTATGCTTGTCACTTTTCTTTATTTATAAATATTTTGAGGCACATGAGATGCAAGAACTAGATTCTTTTAGCAGGTATCTCTTGTGGAAATCTTCACTGTGAAATTGCACAAGAACAGTGATTATGGTGTATATAAAGCAGTGTTATCTGTATCGCTGGGGGCAATAGTTTGCATCCATAGAAACGGTACAGCTGATACGCCCCTTGTAGTAACCTTCCCAGTTTGTCTTTTCTTGAATTTTTTTGTTCATATCGGAGAACATTGGTAAGTTCTTTGTCGATGTTGATGGATGGATCCACCAGGGATTTGATCATGTTTGGCTGGTTGAAATTTAATTAGGCTTCTGGAGTTGCTTCGTGACTGATGATTGACTAGGAATATGGATTTGGTAGTTGGCTGGACTTACTTTTATTTGATACTTAAGCTCTCTCTGGAATATGTATGTATAAGTCTAAGTCTAGTATGTACCTTCTGAGTTTTTTTTCTCAGAACTGTTGTTTGTGATTTAATTTGGATTTAGGCTGCCTTTTGGGATTGACCACCACACTGGACAGATCAATGCAAGTGGACTGCTGAGTGGGGCTTGGTTCTGGTTTGCTGAAAATGTGATCTATTATTCCTTGATCTTGATCTGATACCTATTAGTGTAGCAGATTTCCTTATGAGAATGACAATTGGTTGTAAATTTCTACTATTGCGTATTTTGGTAACTTCCCTAGTAGAGCAGTGAAATATGAAAAATCCCGGACTATTAACCTTTTAAAACACCATTAATTGAGAACCTTCCAGCCTTTGCTCTACACGATTTGTATCTGTACTAATTTACTCGTATTGTGCAATTTGAGTTAGCAAAGGGAAGGGCTTGACTTGTGAAATTACACATAATTCTGATTTTTTTAATGATCTGTCTGTTGTTAGGTGTCTGTTTACATTGTTCGAGCTTATATAAAAGGTGGAAGGAGGAGGATAAGAAGAAGGAAGATCAATATAAGGAAGGATGAAGAAGTATGGATTGCAACTGAGGGCACCGGTGCAGCAGAAGAAACCACAAAATGCAACAGTTGGACGCCCTCCGTTGCTCTTCCAGGATGATGAGGACAATGATGTTGAGAAGGAAATCTCTCGCCAAGCATCCAAGCAGAAGTCTCTCAGAGATGTATGTAGGCCTCTTTTCTTCTTGACAGTTTCCCCTCTTGATGATAAGGGTTCTTTATAATTCCCATTTTCCATACACCACCACATTTATCTTTCATGTCTCAATTCTTGGAAGTTAGGGCATCCTTGCCTAGTCGTTCTGTGTCTGTACCCATTCTTGGAATCATAAATTGGAAAGCTAATTAGAGAATTGAACCATCGAACATTCAAACTATCAGGGCTAAGGGGAACTCAAACATGGGAATTCCATTTACAATACAATGCAACTTGAGTTCGCCTTCCCTCAGATTCATTCTGATCTGATGCAGACTTGTTATTCATCTTAACTAGGGGTTTTGATGCATGTGCTTTTACCCTGCATTGCATTCTTCATCAAAAGCATCTTATGCTGCAGTTCATGTAGTTCTTATTCAAACATATAAAATTGCTTGAGAAGGAGATCATGAACAATAGGAATTCATCTTTGCTCATTGTGTCCATCTCTTTCTTCTTGTGGTACAGGTGTTGGATCTCTATTCTTCTGATGTCCAAGTATTCTTTTTGAAACATATCATCATGTAGTATGCACCATATTTACCATCAATACTCTCCTTTTCAGCCTGGTTCTTTTGGAAGATGGCTCTATAATCTAATTATCACACTGATAATGATAATCTATATATTCAAGACGAATTTCTAATCAATTACACGTGTTTGTTTAAGTGTATGCATTTGTTTTTGTTTCCTTCACATGCTTGTTCGTGAACCCTTACAAGTATCTGATATTTCTTTTCATTTCTTTCACTATTTCACACATATAGGAAGTGCCTTGCAAGTGGGATTTGCAGAATGAATGTGATTGATCTCAGAGAGATGAACGTTAATACTGAGAATAGTGAATATGCACAAAAACTCAAACATCCACATTATATATTCACAAGCATGCATGCATACATGTGTGAGTCTTTGAGATAGAAGATAAGGCTTGCGTTATGTTGTCGTTGAAATGGAAAATAAGGCTGTCATAAATGATAATTAAAATTCAATGTATTTCATATTATTAACCAAAGACAATTTACTTTCATTATGTGCTATTCTAGTATGGATTTGTGAAAGTAAAGTAGCATGAGATATATATGCAAGATGATATTCTGTACTTCTGATTTGCCAAAATCTGTTTTTTTCTGTCATCTGAGCTTTTAGGAGCTATTCTTTTATGTAGGGAGAAATGTTCCTCACGCTATTGATAGTAACTATTAACTGCTAACATGGCATATGATAGGGCTCTGTGGAAACAAAGAATCCATGTAGCCGACCCCGTCTAGTATGGGAAAAGGCTTAGTTGTTGTTGTTGTTGTTGTATTTAGCTTCTTGTTCATATGTCCGTCTTCTTCTTTTGTAAGGTAACGAACAGCAATGTTTAGCTTCTCCTTGAGATGATTTTGCAGTTACTCTATCAATGTCATCAAGTAGTCGTCTTGATGGTTCTCATTTTGATCTGGATTTGTGTTTGTTTTCTTGTTCGTCATTTGTGCTTGCTTGAAATTTAGGTTGAAGCACAGCACAAGAAAGCTTTGGAAGAGGACCCTACAGTTTTTGACTATGATGGGGTATATGATGAAATGAAAGAGAAGATAGCTCGACCGATTGTACAAGATCGCCAGAAGAGAGAGGTGATGATATTGTCCTTTGTCAAATAAGTGAAAACTTCTTTTATATACTTCTCTTATTTAGGTGCTTACTGGAAATACATCAAAGTAGTGCCTCATATATGCTAGATTTAGCTGAAGTAGTTAATATTATAATATTATTAGTGTAGCTCTCTGCTCCTTGATATATAATCCATATTACCCTATGTACTACTGATGTTATAATTCTTGGTTAACATATGGCACCATTTTAGCACATGATTACTTACTCAATTTTTGAATTGGTTCCTTTATTATGAGGATTCAATGTTTTGTAGTGAAGAAAATTTAATTGCTGGATGGTGATAATAAAACTAAGAAGCTACATACCTTCCAAGACATGAGGTTTCTAATAGTGTAAATTAAATGCAGACCATTCATTATAAATCAACATTATGTCCAAGCAGTAAGACTGTTACTTCTATATGATCCTCCCCAAATTGGAAATGTGTTGAAATCTTATAGAGTACTTCATTTTTCTCTGACTTGAAAATCCTTGTTCTAGATATTTGAAATCTAGGAAATGTTTGTACCAAAACTGTTATATTAATCTGTATTTGTGAGCATATGTGCTCTTCAATTATTCTCTAAGTACTAACTCTTTCCTACTTGTCACAAGTAGTACATTGGTCTTGAGCAGGAGATGTGCATGCTACTCTAGTGACCTTTCCCATGACATAATTCTAAAATTGATTTTGTCATGTAAAGTGAGTTAAGTATGCTCTTAATTAATCGAATCATCAAGCGGTTAGCTTTGTCTTGATGTGAATAGGTATGCTAACTTTCACCTATTACGCTTAAGGAACCCACATTGTATTGTCCTGTTTCTATCCGTTTGATCTATGTCATATAGGCACTTCTATAATGGTGTTACACTTGCGTCAGCCACTCTGACACTCGATACCACTGATAATGTGTCCACCACTCCAAAATCGTCATTCAATGCACCTGAGATGGTCAACGTGTTGGGGGTTATTTTTTACAACAATCAACTGTGTTTGAGTCTATACTCATATAGCACAACAACAACAACTAAGCCTTTTCCCATACTAGATGGGGTCGGCTACATAAATTCTTTGTTTTCATAGTACCCTATCATAATTTGTAGAATCCACGGTAAATAAGTCCGACAAAATTTTACGTTGGTTGTCGGAAGCCTAACGCAATCCTCCTCCTTTATCCGGGCTTGGGACCGGCCATGCAAGGATGAACAAAGAAAAAAGTTATGTTTGTTACTATCGATGGGATGGGTGGGGGAATAGATGAGAGAGTGAGTGGATGGTGAAAGAGAAAAAGAAACATGAAAGGAAAGGGGAGAGGGCGGGCATGTAGAGAGAGAATAGAAGTGAGGCGGAGGAAAAATTAAACTGGATTGTGGATGGTGCATTTAGTTTTTAAAAGGGTTTCTAAAATTTTGTTATTGGATATTTTTCTTATAAATTTACTTTATACATTTAAGTAAAAAAATAATAAATATTTATTTCATAAATTTCATTAAAAATATTTTTTAATAATCACACACACATATCCTGCAGTGTTCTCACGTCCGAAAGTTTTCAAAATTGTTGTATCCCACACCTGTATCTGCACCTGCACCCATATCCGTGTGACGCATCCTCTAATTTATAAATTTGAGGCCTATAGATTGGTTGATCAAATTTAAAATTCGTCCATTCTTCATGGGTGTTTGCTTACCTGGTTAGCGAAAGATTTTTTCTGATAATTTTTGTATTCTAGGTAAAATATGTGCATGCACTGCTGAAAACAGCCAAAACACGAGAAAAAGAGCAGGATATAGTGTATGAAAGGAACCTTGCAAAGGAGAGAAGCAAGGAAGATCACTTGTATGAAGACAAGGAGAAGTTTGTGACAAGTGCTTATAAAAAGAAACTGGCAGAGCAGGAAAAATGGCTAGCGGAGGAGCGGTTAAGGGAGCTTCGTGAGGAAAAGGATGATGTATGTATATATCATCTGTTGCTTTTTATTTCTCTTGTATTAGTTATGATACATGCTTTATGTGATGCTTGCAACGTAGTGTGATATATATATATATATTTTCATAGACAAGGTACAGATTTCTGTTCGCCAACAAGCATTTTGACTTCCCTGATTTGTTAGCTGCTGTATCCTTTTTCCTTTCACAATACATAATTCACTCTTCATGTTTTCCAAGTGTATGTTGTTAGTACTAGTTGGCTTTGATCGTACGACCACATTTATCTATTTGTGTCTCTTTTATGTCATTGTAGGCTAATCTATATGATTTAGAACCGAAAACTGAACATGTTTTTTGATGGATCTCTTTTGTTCAAAGGATCCAGACATGTGAAGGTATATAATCTTCAGGTGTTGCCTTAGGTGGGTCTCCTTTTCAACCAACGCTTATTCTTCCTTTATGAAAAGGATCTGACACACAGTTTACGTATGTCACGTAGATATGGATATAGATGTTATGGTCCTATAACTTTGAAACTCAGGTGTTATATACACACATATATGTAGATACATAGACAGTTTATTCATGTCACATAGGTATGGGTACAAATGTTACGGCCCTATAACTTTGAAACTCAGGTGTTATACACATACACATACACATACACATACATGTATATGTATATGTGTAGATACATAGGTAGATGACAGATAGATAAATTGAGGGATAGATGGATAGGGAGGGAGGAAGGGAGAGGCCTATCAATGACCAAGCTACTTTGAGAATACTCCTTATCTAACCCCAACCAAAAGGAGTACGGAATAAAAGTTTTGAAACAAAAGCCAATAACTGAAATCCTAAGTTCAGCTTGGATGAAGATCAGCCCCTGGCAGCTTTTATTACCTCTTCCTCATTGCAAAAGGTTCCTATAGGCACAATTGGTGATGATTATATAATGTCAGTTATGGGATCAGTTGCTGCACACATTACGTAAATTATTGAGGCAAGAAAGGTGACCGAGTAGTGCAAATAAAGATTTAAAGGAGAGTGTAGTAGACATACAACGATATGGTGACCGAATCATGATGTTGAAATTAGTGTTAGGAGCAGAGGTTTTGAATATAGTTTGTGCTTTCGCACCCCAAGTAGGACTAGAAGATAGTATAAAGACAGTTTTTTGGGAAGAGTTAGATAAGGTGTTTCAAAAGATTCCACAAAGGGAGATGATTTGTTTAGGAGGAGATTTAAATGGACATGTCGGTAAAGAGGCATTAGGATATCAAGGGATTCATGGAAACTTTGGTTTTGGGGATATAAACGAGGAAGGTAGGGAGATTTTAAATTTTGCTATGGCATTTGATCTCTTTATAGTCAATACAATCTTCAAAAAACGAGATGAACATTTAATTACTTATAAGAGTGGCTTATCACAAACACAAATTGATTACTTTATTTATAGAAAAAAAGATAGAGCGTGTTGTAAAGATTGTAAGGTAATTCTAGGAGAAAGCTTAACCACCCAACATCGACTTTTAGTTATGGATTTACAAATAAAAAAATGGGCAAAGAAGAAAAGAGTGCATCGAGCTATTCAGACTAAATGGTGGAACCTCAAAAGCGAGAAAGAAGATATATTTAAACAGAAAGTCCTTCAAGGAGATGTTTGGAATTATGTTGGCACACCCTGTGATATGTGGAACAATATAGCTATACATATTAGGAAAGTGGCGAAAGATGTGTTAGGGGTATCTAAGGGAGGTGTACCGGCACAAAAAGAAGCTTGGTGGTGGAGTGAAGTAGTACAAAATAAAATCAAGGCAAAGAGGGCATGTTACAAATTACATTATGCTAAGAAAACTAGTGAAACTTTAGAAGCTTATAAGAAAGCAAAGAAGGAAGCGAAAAAGGCCGTTAGTGAAGCAAAAGCTAAGATTTGGGAGGACTTATATAAAAAACTCAACTCAAAAGAGGGTGAAAGAGATATTTTTAGGATAGCTAGGGCTAGAGATAAGAAAACTAAAGATCATAATTATTTTAGATGCATAAAAGACGAGGATGCAAATGATGATATAAGAAATAGATGAAAAAACTATTTTTATAATCTCTTTAATGAAAATAAAGATGTTAGTATTAGTTTAGGAGATTTAGCCAAGTCAGAAAAGTATATAAACCACAATTTCTACCGACGTACTCAAAAGAATGAAGTCAAAGAGGCTCTTAAACATATGAAGGGTGGTAAATTGGTAGGACCAGATAATATTCCTATAGAAGTTTGGAAAATACTAGGAGAAATAGGAATCAGTTGGCTCATAAGACTATTTAATGAAATATGAAAAAACCAAAAGATGCCCAAGGAATGGAGAGCAAGTACACTTATACCCATATATAAGAACAAGGGAGACATTCAAAATTGTGCGAATTATCGAGGTATCAAGTTAATGAGTCATACTATGAAATTATGGGAAAGAATTATCGAACGTAGGTTAAGACAAGTATCAAGTACAATAGAGAACCAATTTGGATTCATGCCAGGCAAATCTACTATTGAAGCGATTCACCTTTTGAGACGTCTTATGGAACATTTTAGAGCAAAAAAGAAAGACCTTCACATGATATTTATTGATCTATAAAAAGCTTATGATAGGGTACCGAGAGAGGTTCTTTGGAGAACTTTAGAAAAAAGAGGTACCCATTAGCATATATTAACCTTATAAGAGACATGTATGATGGTGCAAAAACATGTGTGAGGACTCATGAAGGAACGACAGACTTCTTTGAAGTTAATATTGGGTTACATCAAGGATCAACTTTAAGTCCATACTTATTTATAATGGTGATGGATGAGTTAACAAAACATATTCAAGGTGAAGTACCTTGGTGTATGTTATTTGCAGATGACATTGTATTAGTGGAGGAGTCTAAGGAAAAAGTTAATAAAAAATTGGAATTATGGAGAGAAACATTAGAAAGCAAAGGCCTCCGACTTAGTAGAACAAAGACAGAATATATGGAATGTAAGTTTGATCATTTGGTTACTTCAGAGGACATAGAAATTAAAATTGGCACACATTGCATTCTCCAAAAGGAAAGTTTTAAATACCTAGGGTCAATTTTTCAGAGTGATGGAAGAATTGATGGAGATGTTACATATAGAATTAATGCTGGTTGGTTAAAATGGAGAGGAGCATCAGGTATTCTTTGTGATAAGAAGATACCATTAAAATTAAAAGGTAAATATTATAGAGCAGCAATTAGGCCTGCCATGTTTTATGGTTCTGAGTGTTGGGCAGTTAATCATCAACATGTACAAAAGATGTCTGTGACAGAAATGAAGATGTTGAGATGGATGAGTGGTCATACAAGAAAAGACCGTATACATAGTGAGGTTATTAGAAACAAATTAGGAGTGGTACCAATAGAGGATAAAATGAGAGAACATCGTTTAAGATGGTTTGGACATATAGAAAGAAGATCAAAAGAAGAACCTGAAAGAAGGTTAGAAAAACTAAATTTGGAAAGTATTAAAAGAGGTAGAGGACGACCACAAAAGTGTTGGAAAGAAACAATAAAGAATGATCTAGCTTATTGGGAGTTAACTGCTAACGTGGCACACGATAGGGATATGTGGAAACAAAGAATCCATGTAGCCGACCCCGTCTAGTATGGGAAAAGGCTTAGTTGTTGTTGTTGTTGTATTGAGGCAAGAAAGGGTGTTTTAGAGCAAGTATTTCATAATTGTCGGAAGAGTTGTTGAGTATTGGAATATGTTAAAAACAGAACTGAAGCTTAGTGACATAGAACCCACTTTGTTACCCTCATTTAATCAAGGTAGTCAAAATCAAGTTTCTAGGTAGAATTGGTGGAGGGTCCACAGAATCTAAACATAGAATCAAAATATAGAATCATGAGTTTCTATGAAAACTGTGAGTATTCCTTCAAAATGTATATATACCTGTATAAATGAACATTAACCATTATAAACCTAAATCAAGGCTAAGCATCATCCCAAATAATGTCTTATAAAACATTAACATGGACATATGATGAATATTAAACAGAAAAGTTACACATAATTCACGTTGGCTCTAAATAAGTCATGGAATACGAATTATACAATTAGTGCATCATCACAATTTGACATTAATATCCAACATATATACATTTTCAAAATCTATACATCATCATTATTAAAAGCAGATCATAATAATCTCTAAAAGCTTAACAAAAGGTCAAAGAAAAGCATCTCTTAAAATCCATATTCATATTCATATCTAATCAAACACATCTATGCTCTTATCAAAATCTCCTACATCATATCCATCATTACCATCCAATTCCAGACCAACATCGTAATGGTCTTCTGGCTCTGAACTTCTAACACGAGAAGAAACCCTTCTACTTCAAAACAACAATGAAATGGCATCTCTTCACCACCTTTATTAATTTGACTTGATTCACCAGGGTCTTCACTTTCCATCTTCATTACCTACGTTGTCATAAGGATACTAAGCAAACTAATGGTTGATGAGTCAACAAAGTAGACTCTTCTATTAACCACTCACCATCAGAAGAGACATCTTCTAGGCCGAACAGGCTTCCTTTATCTTTTTTTCTGTCGACCTTTCAATTTGGTATTGTACATTATGAAACTGAAATTGGTCATCTTATTCTGGTGCAAATGGCTCCTCCTTTTTGTATGAACCTGCAAAATTTTTAATGCACCTGCATACAAATTTTTCTTATAAATCATATATCATTAGATTGAAAAGAATTAAGGAAAAAAATAAGAATTATTATCTAAAAGATTTTATACTTTTACCATTTCAAAGGCACTCCAATTGCGTTACAACCAGAGGAACTGCAGGTCAAACTCAAAATCTGTATTGCAACCTTTTTTAGCTTTGGACATTCATCTCCGTAAGAGTCCCACCAATCAACTGGTTCTTTTTCAGTCCTCACATTCTTTACGATTCCCTCCTAAACAATCCCCTCTCCTTATGAAACATATCAAGTTGTTTATCAATTTTAAGCCTTTTGTTTGGATTGATAACTCTTCGGTCAAGGCAATAGTACAATCCAATCTTGACATCTAAATTGTTATTAAAATCCAATTTATAATGAAATTGCAGATTCAAATAATAACCAGCTACATGAAGAGGTTGATGACGCTGAAACTCCCATCTTTTACGATTCCCTCCTAAACAATCCCCTCTCCTTATGAAACATATCAAGTTGTTTATCAATTTTAAGCCTTTTGTTTGGATTGATAATTCTTCGGTCAAGGCAATAGTACAATCCAATCTTGACATCTAAATTGTTATTAAAATCCAATTTATAATGAAATTGCAGATTCAAATAATAACCAGCTACATGAAGAGGTTGATGACGCTGAAACTCCCATCTTTTGATCAATGATTTGTAAAATTGGATCATAACTAAAGGAAAAAATAAATTTAGCTTATTATGATAAAATCATATAATAAAAAATGCTAAAATTATATAATTAACAAAATCCTTATCTCCTTTTAATATTATCCAATTAGTTCTAATATTTTCCTTATCTTTGGCAATAGCATCATAAATAAACCCCACTATCGGCTTATCTTCTGAATCAACCAAATGAAGCACTTGGATGAGGGAACTTGCAGCCTTAAGACACAAGACAACTTTCTTCCAAAATCCACTATCTAAAGCACTCTCATGCACTCATTCCATCGTGTTTTTGAAAACTTTGTGTCCCTCCATTCTGGAGAGAACATACTCATCAATGACCGTTTCAAGTCACAAAACCATCCTAAAGTTAAGTAAGATGTGGCAATGAATGTAGCACTGGGAGGAATCCAATCTCTTCCTTTGGTAAATTTTCTCAATAATGCAATCAACGTGGTTCTCTTCCTCTCTTGCACACACACACACACACACACACATATATATATATATATGGCAGCTATCCTTTTCCATTGACACAGCATCCTTGTGCACATCTAGCTTCTTGTCAAAATCTTCTAAAATTATATCAACACAGTGTGCAGCACGAGGTGTCCAAAACAACTTACTCTTGGCCATCAATGTCTCACCAGATGCCTTGTAATTAGTAGCATTATCTGTGACTACTTGCACAACATTTTCTTCCCCTACCTTTTCTACAATCTCTTCTAGCATGTCAAATCTTTTCAGCAGTCTTAGACATGTCTGAACTATTAGTACATTAGAAAATTGTACCCTTGGGACTATTGACCAAGAAGTTACATATAGAGCGTCTCTTTCAATTGGTCCAACCATCAAACATTATAGAACAATCCACAACCCACAGTTCCGCACTCTATTTTGTATTTGTCAATCATTTTCCTTACAATTGAGAACTTTTTCCAAAAAAAGTTTCCTTATCTCATGATAGGAAGGAGGTTTCATTCCACAACCATATGTACCTTGCATTTAATCACTAAGGGCAAGCTTGTTTCAATATGAAGTGACTTGGGCTTGTATTAGTCACTTATACAAATTCTAATATAATTTGAAGGAACAATGAAAACACTTTTCCCCTTCTCTATCTGACACACACATGGGAGGAAATATGGGAAGGGGGAAAAGTCACTGTATTAGTTTCCTTTGAGGCTTCTTGTGAACTTGCTTCTCAAGATTATTTCTCGTCCTGGATCCAAACCATTTGAGCACCGTTTAAGGTGCTATTACGTAGTTCCTCCTAGTAAGATATTCAGGAATTAGAGGCTTCATTAGGTGGTGAAAGATATCCCATGAATAGAGGTGAAACATTATATGCATTGAAGACTAGCTAACTCTATATGGTGTTATTATTGTCCAAAAGATTTCAGGTGTAGAGATGGATATATGGTAAGCACAAGCAGATATTGGATCATAATAAAAGATTTCAGAAGGTGTAGCAAAATGTTGGGTTGCAATTTAAATTGAGAGAGACTGCTTAAGATGGTTTGGATATTTATGTGGCAACTTGATGGAGCTTTAATGAGAAGGTGTGAGAACCTGTCGCAAAGACACTGGCATGAGTGCAGGAGAGAGCGGTGTATATGTTTATTTATATCATATTTTTGTATATATACATACATGAATAAATAGATATATAATTTTTAATATAAGTTCTTATTATATTATATATTATAGTAGTTTTTTACTAATATATTTGTATGAAATAAAATAAAATGATTCTGTTCTGTGTAACCTCCCTCATCAACATGTCATGCAGCCCGCCAATGCCTTTTACAAATTACATGCTCCCTTCTCTTTCTCTCAAATATGGTCTAGCCCCCCGTCTCTCTTACGGTGCTCAAGCCCCACCTTCCTTTTCTCTTTTCCCCTATGACTCTCGTCCTCCACCCTTTCTATTTTCTGGCACATGCACCTTCGGTCCCACCTGTTTCCCTATAACATCCGCTCTTCTTTTTCTTTCTCCCTTTCCTGGAGCGCTAACTTAAATTTGTTTCCCTAGCAGCTTCAGGTTTATTCCTGGGGAGATATTTGTATGTGACCAGGAGCATATTTTATTCCTAAGTCTTTCCCTTTTGATGGCATGGTCTAAATAATCACCTTTTGGTTTGACATCCTCATTTTTCTTGACTTTCCAAGGGCAGAAATGACCATCTGTGGCTTTCACTGATCACTTCTAAATTAGGTACTTATGCTTTTCGATGATATCTACAGTCTCTGTTTTCTACGATCATATCACTAATTTAGGGAAGGCACAATCAGACCAGTAAGTTGATCTCCTGTCAATTAGAGGTCCATTGTGGGTCTTTTTACAAAGGAGTCAGGCTTAAGTAGGAGATTCTATAACTGAGATGCTCCGATTCAAACTGTAGTTTAAGCTTGTTTAAATTCTGCTCTGTATTTGCATATGTGCTTTTTCTTGAATGACAACAGAGGTGTGATCCTGTGATTTCTTTCAGCTTCTTGTTTAAGCTTGGTGCACCCAGGCTTGTGTATTTTGGTTGCTCTGCGTGTAAAATTTGGTGGTGCTTTGCTTGGCTGAGACCAGTGTGGGACTTGAGTCTGGCAAACCGAGCACCAACCCAAGTTACAGCAGGAAGGGCTGGGCTCTGAACAGCTCTAGATCAAAGATTTGTTCTATCCACAAATTGCCAAATCTATACCAATTAATCAAGTACTTGTTAAATGTAATTTTTCCTTTTTTAATGTATTTTTGTTTTTTATAATTAAATTATATATTATGACATGACCCGAAGGCAACAGGGCCATTCGGGTCCTGTCCATATGGGACTGGTCATACGGCCGCTGGCACCAGGCCACAAGGGACCTCCCTTCCCTTCCCCTCCCCTCTTCTTCTCTTCTCTCATCTCTCTTCTATAAATTCACTCTTGTACATTATCACTTTAAGCCTTCTTGTAGCTATTGAATAATATTGATTTCCGTTATTATTAGTGCCTTCGTTGCACATATCTGATTATAGCCTTTTCTAAGGCTTTGTGATTGACGATTTGTGGTGATATTTGTTAGTAATGTATTATGTTAATATTTTTGGCGCAATCACTTTGACACTATATATTACCTTCTTGTTTTGTGAAGGTAACCAAAAAAGACATCACGGATTTCTACTTCAATCTCCACAAGAACGTTGCTTTTGGTGCAAAACTATCTAAAGCTGATGACTTCTCACTAAGAAAACCTCAAGAAGCAACTGATGAAAGATCTGAAGTCCCTCAACGTGAAAACACTGGTATTGATGCTCAAGCTACAGTGCCTCTGCAGAAAGTTCACGAAGACCAAGCTGAAACGCCTACTGCCACCCAACCTGGTGGATCTTCAATTGCCACTTCACCGCCTGCTGTTCCTTCTCAAATGGTCGATGCCGGACATGCCTCAACGAGTGATGCCGTGATACACGAACGTCATAAAAGAAGCGAAGATGCCCTTGCTGCTGCTAAAGAACGATATTTGGCACGGAAGAAAGCCAAGGAACTGTAGCTTTTGAAGCTCAATAATGCAACTATCCTCCTGGCTTCTTTTGCCATGCTTTCTGGACTTGAGTTGCAGTCATGAGCTTGACACTTCTCGGTGATGGTCTAGCAAGACCTGCATCAAACCTAGTCAAATGAAGGCTGCCCATGGAGGTATAATTGGTTAGGTAAATGGATTTGGGGCGCCCTTGTCCTATCGGAAGGGTTAATAAAGCTGCTTAACTTCTGTTAGCAAGGCACCCAGAAGGTAACATAATGGATGGTTTTGACTTACCTGCTTGTATTAAATGTGTCTGCTGCACGTGCACAAAATACTAAATTTTTAATTTTAAGTTTTTTGGCTCTGTGACGACACCTTATGTATCAGCTGGAAAGTACTCCGCAATGTTAAGATGATGGCGTATTTGCTTATGATGTAAAATCGTGGATCATTATAGCAGCTTTCTAGCAAACACTGATACCTTGGAAGCCTCCTAGCAAAGTTAGTCCTCTTTTTTTTCCTTTGAATATCAATTAGAGAGTACTTCACCCTGTCAATATGTGCTTAAGATACTGACCTGTGAGTTCTTGTAGCTGGCAGTGGATGTGCGTGTGTTTGTGTGCAGTGGCAGATCTATGTTGAGCTGAGGTGAGGCCAAAAGTTTTTGGAAAATCTCCTACAAAAGAGCAAATTTGTCACGGCCATCGGCAATTGCTTGGCAAAGGTCAGACATGTGACCGATGTCTAGTCGTCCCTGATCTAGGGCATCCTTCACCCAAGATCTCGTTGGTCGCAGAAGCAAGAATGCTTTCTAGCAAGAGTTTGGAAGAGTTCACGAGGAAATAGATAGTAAAGCAGAGCAATTGGAAGACAGGCAACTTCTATTGATAGCAGGGTGTATATTCCCCAACTAGTTCATCCACCCTAAACAGTTTTAGGCTCTTCACCTATGCTAAAAAAAACTAGATCTGACACTGCACGCTCTTTTATGCATGCGTATGTATGTTTTGTGTGGCAGAAAGTTTGAGCTCCGAGCACAAGCATTAAACATCAGTGGTGGATCTACATTGAGCCAAAATTTGAAAAATCAATGAAAAAACTAAAGCACAAGGTTGAAGAAGTGGTACTGCATGTGTTTGTATGTTTTGTGTCGTAGAGAGTTTGAGCTCATGAGCGGTGGATCTACCCAAAATTTGAAAAATTTACAGCGCATGGTTGAACACGTGGGCTTTTCATCCCACCCTGTGGATCTGCTCATCGCCAGTTATAATAGGGATGTTCAACCCCTTTATGAAGATCAATTTTCGTAAAACGATTGAAGCTCCGCAAAAGAATGTATAAATGGACAACGTAGAAATAAAAAATATTGGCCCATTGGATGAGCGTTTAGAGCTCATTTTAATAAGTGTAGACTTTGGTATGATTGTTGGGCAATATCTGTCAGGAAATTGCTTTCTAGCACTCAGACCACTAGCTCGCTAGGGAATTCAGACTCACAAGTTAAAGGTGATGAGTTTGGTGCCCAGGGCGTCAATATATATATATATATATTCCTATTACAAAAAGCAAAAACAAAAGAAAAAAGAAATAACTTAGCTATTTTGAAGTACCAATTTTCCTAATTTAATGAATAGTATGATCGTGTACCTTGAGAAGTGTGTTTCTCAAATATGATACATGATCATACTATTTTCTAAATTAGGAAATTAGTGTACAGACAAAAATGCCGTATAATTGCCATTTAGGGTATTAAATGGATAAACTACAAGTAATGTTATGTAAACGAATGTGAGCTGATATGTTGTTACTCAATCAAGGTATTCACATATGATACTAAATGCGTAGACCTTGCTTTTGTTGGTCACAACTCTTGGCCGTTGGGCTATTTCTTTCACAAATGAAAATTATTTGGTTTTGGTGAAATTGTTGGTAGTTGTTTTAATTTGGTACAAGTTCTTTTTAATGGGCTATTTGAAAAATTTTAGGACCCAAGTTGCTTATGATCGACATGTCTCGTAACTGAACTTGAGTATTAACTGAGCTCTAATTGCTCGGGTTGATATAGATTCCATTTAAGATGGTTTTGGATCATGGAACTGAACCTAATGTATTTGAACCGTTTAATTAAAATATTCGAGATCTGAAACTGTTAACCGTTCCACATACCCCTTCTTGGGACCTTCTTTCTTTTCTGTTTTATTCAGTGTCTCCGTTTCATATTTATGCATCAGACCAATCTGAAAACATTTCAGTATGATGAGTGACAGATCTACATTGAGCCAAGGTGGGAAGCCCGCTTCACCCACAATTTTGAAAACCAACTTAAAGTTTATAGACCGTGGTAGGGTCTATGGGATGTAATACATGGTTCGCCTCACCCTAAACCATTTGAGAGATTATTCGCTCCATCCCAAAAGAGTTTCTAGATCCGCCACTGAGTATGACAAATTTGAAATTAATTAAACTCAAGAACGGACAATCGAATGGATTCGGTCTTATACATACGCGAGGAAGGTAATCAAAAAAAGAAAGAAGATGAGTCCTTCTTTCTTTTATCACTTAGGAGCCGTGTGAGATGAAAGTCTCATGCATGGTTTTGAATGAGAGAAAGACTCTTCGATTGAATGACATTCAAACCAAAGAAAGCTAACTGAATGGAATTGGGATATGGATGAAATATAATGAAATAGAGCCCCTTTGAGGTTCCCTATGAAATGAGGCATGCATGCAAGGAACTGTTTGACCGGGGATCACCTGGTTCAGTTCCGGTTTCACCTCTTAAAAGACCGAAACAAGGTGTTCCAAACGCTGGTTTCAGTATTTAAAAAAAAATCTTATAATTTTCAATTTTTTTAATAAAAGTATCAGTTTCAAACTCAAACAAGAAACATCTTAGAACTTGCGATTGTAGAACCAGAACCGATGGTGTGAAAGCCAGAACCAAACTTGTCTGTGCGCTGCAATATGCTATCTCATGCTCATGCTTTGCAAATAGAAAATGGAGCTATTCAGTGCTAGCTGCTTCTAGCAGCTGCCTAGAGATTTTCACAGCCAAACGCCTTGTTTCCAAGAAAATTAACTAGATTGCAAGTTCTTCCGGCTAGTTTCTAGCAGGTAACAACAAAATGCGGTAGCTGGCGTGACCCAATTATCCAACTTGCTCACATAAATGACAACCATGAAATTGGAAAAGCCAACACACGCACACTCACATGATGACATTTTTCTCTTTGCACTGAAATCCCATCTAAGACACGAATTAATTAGTGTTTGGAGAAAGAGAATTCAGGTCATCTTCTCACCGGAATTCTCATGTTTGGATTGTCTGTAATATTCTTAATTAATTAATTTCTCACCTTGTAAAGTGGGAATCTCAATTCCTGCATACATACAAAAACGTAACAACTAAACATTGTTGGCCACATCTTTCAATAATTGGAGGCATTGGAAGATATGATATGTTCATAGTCATGATGAGGGTAAATTCTTTTTCCTTCTTCTTTTCGATAGATCTACAAGTTGGGATGCACACGCCGAAGTATCCATCACATACCCTTCAACTCGAAGTTTCTTTCCAGCCGACCCCCCTATTCGCGAGCCTTGTGGCTCCTTTTGTAAGGTGGGGAGGTCACAAGGCTCTCAGGAAAGGCTTAAACTTACATCAGTGGCAATGGCTTAGCCACTGCTCCCTTACAAAATGCATGAGTTTTGGCTTTACTTGGTAATGTTAATGAATTCTTTCTTTATATTTTTTGGATATATATGCATGGTGGGTTTATGCAGATTCCTACGAGTTACAATAATTATATACAAGGAAGTAGGAAGAATCCTTTTCAATTCAATAACATTGTTTTGGATAAATGTTAATGAATTCTTGAGAATTCTTAGCATGGAATTTCTAATTTCTTAGTGAATTATAAAAAATTTATGCAAAGACACTTCTATAAAATGCGTCAGAGAGCCCTACCAGTTCAAGACGAATACAAAGGACACGAAACGCAGTTGGGCAATTGTTTTCTTTTTTGCTTCGTTATTTAAGGTTGAGAAATTTCCATGTCTCCTTGGTCTTCCACAAACTGACGTGCACAGAAAGAACATCACGCCTTCCAACTTGCCAAGACGAATACAAAGGACACGAATAACAAGCCAAAGAAAAAGCCAAGCCTTTGATTATGACGTTGAATTCACCACACCACAAAAGAAATCTAAATTTTGATGGAGCTTAACGGAATTCCCTCCCACTCCCTCAGTAATTAGCTAGTGCAGAGAGAGAGAGAGAAACAGTCCTCTCGTTCGAAACAGCAAAGGCTAGTCTATCGCTAGTAAGCTTTGGATTAGAGAGGGCAACTAATTGCTATGCATTAGCAAAGGGAAACTCCTTCGACGTCAAGAAAAGAGGGGAATCGCGTTCTCTCTGTCTCTCCCTCCCCTTCCGACTAGTCTGCGTCGACCTAGCTACTCGCTTGCGCTATTGCACTTCTCCTGCACGTCGACCCCTGCCATCTCCCTACTGAGGAGTTTCTACGGTCAGTACGAGGAAGACGGCCACGATAAAGCATTTACCTTGCAGTCAACTTAAAGGAGTTTTTTACAGGTTTCACTGACAGCGGCTGTGTACCCAATGTCGACAGACACTTGCCTTTTTTAAAATATTGGACTGATAGCCGCGAGGTAGGGTTAGCAACATGACAGACAACACGAAAAGCTCAACTGACATGGGCCCGTGTCAGTGTACAGGATTAGCAAGATGCCAGACGACACGAAAACCCAATATACCTGTATGTTTTGACCTTCGACTTGATTGCTACTAACCATGGAATATCTTAGAATGGACTGAAGTTCTTCCAGTTACTAGAAAGACAAATCCACCACCACACAATCAAAGATAATTACCGTAAACTGGACATTAAGTACACCCACTTACTAAGAAAAAGTAGGATAAATCAGGAAATTTTATCTGCAGCAGAAACTAAGTTAACTGCAACAAGATACATCCTCTGATCCATGAAACAGGATAAATCAGGAAATATTATCTTGATCACCAACATAGTTCCCAGTTTGTCTCGTCCTTTTTTCATCTAGAAGACTTCCGCTCAAGAAGAAAAAAATAAGCGCAATTTTGTGCAAATTATAGAAATGGTACAATTCATTGTGCTTCAAAGTTATACAAACAAGGCACTTATCGAGCTTTCCCATGAACAAAAGAGAAGGAAATATACAAAATTAAAATTACAAACAACCTATTCTCCTCCTGTATGTAATCCCAGCTTATCCATTTCCCCTTTATCACCAAATTTTCATCACCATGCCATACCCTACATCGAACAAAATACCCTTATGAGAGAGAGAGGGAACTCTCCATACTTTTGCTGATTTAATCCTGCTTGCTTCCTTTTCCTACCACTACACTCCAACTTCTTATTGACGAAAGTATCCTTACAACCAGAGAGAGAGAGAGAGGTGACTGGAGAGAAATTAAAACGAACGTACTGGAGAGCGCGAGGCTGCAGGGGCTGCAGCACGGTGGCTAGATGTCGGTATAGCAACGCGAGAGGGGGTAGAATGCCTGGGGGTTTCCGCTACGTCCCGCCAGGGAAAGGTAAGCGTCGCACTGCACGTACAGGTGGTAGTGTCCGGACGTCCACGTCCCGACCTTCCAACGGAGGCTGCCGTCGACGCGCACCGAGATGAAAGCTGTGCCATAAGACTGTGCCTGCGAGAGGGACGCGGCGATGTACGGCGCCACCGGGACGCTGGGTCCGGAGAGGAACGGCGCCCAGACGATAATATCGCCGTGGCCCTGGTAGGTCGGCGGCAGCACGGTGCGCAGCGTCACCTGTTGGTTCAGGTAGGTCGCGAAGACCTCCAGGCGGTCGTAGTAGATCCCCACTCGGTCGTTCGGGTTGCGAGAAGAGAGGGTCACCTGCACGTTCGTATTTAGAAAGTTTAGAGAAGTCGAGTTGAATTGGACGACGGTGGCATCCTGAAGGACGAAAGACGGCTTGGTGGGCCGGACCACCAGCCAGAAGATGAAGATGATGAAGAGGATGATGACAACGAAGGCCAGCAGCACCGCAAAGAGCCGGCGGTAGAGTTTCTCCTTGTCGTCTCCGTGGTTGCCACAGTCCTTCTCAGACATGGTGGTGGTAGTGGCAGCGGGTTCCCGGCAGCAAAGAAGAAAGAAGAAGAGTGGCCTGTGCCTGTTAGAGAGCAACGTAAGGACGGGATTGGAAGTGGGGTGGTGGTGGGAGGGTGGCGATCGTTGGTGAAGCGATTTAGTCGCTTAGTAAATGCTGGGTAAGGGGTGGTCTTGGCCTGTGCCGGTCGCTTTTAGCGCCTCTATCTCAAGAACGCTTTTAACAAGGTGGTGCATGCTTGACACTCGGAAATTAGAAAAGAAGAATGCAAAAAAAGAAGAATACGTTGCATTCAGAGTTGTTAGACATCCAATTTCAGATACGATTGGATTGGGTATATCTGAATACTTGGAACCTGAATCTGAATTCATATTTGTGTCTTTGGATATGGTTTTCTATACCGGATCTGGGTCAGGTTCCAGGAATGTCCGAGTTCATTGACGTGCATTTTCTAGATATTGCTTTGTACAAAGCGAAATGAGACTTAGGGTAGCATTTTTGCTGTTTGGGGTTAGGGGTGCAAGTGAACCGAGCTAGTCGAACTTGACTTTGGAAAAAACTCAAACTCTATTCAACTTTGTCGTGCTTGAGCCAAACTCAACTCTCTCTCTCTCTCTCTCTCTCTCTCTCTCTCTCTCTCATACACACACACACACACACACACACACATATATATATATATATATGAAACCACAAGCTAAGTTGAGCTTGAGTTTGTTGATCTCTATTTAGAACTGAGCTTATTTGAGTCAATCCTGATTGCAGGAGTTCCTCTGTTCAATCCTTTACTTCTTCTTGCACCCAGCCTAAATGAACCTAAGAGAGCCAAACTCAAGCTGCTCGAACGAAACTCCAGCTCGTGCTCAAACCTAAATATAGAATCACAAACAAATTGGAGGTCAAGACGAGCATCGTTTGATGAATCGAGTCAAGCTTGCTTGTAGTCGAATTCAACAGTATTTTGGGTGAGTGAATATTTCTCTCACGAATTGGTGATCTCGGAAAGTCTTTTCTAGTGCCTGTGTGGGGCAGGGGCAACAGGGCGCCCCACTTTCCTTTTGGACTGATCTGAAACGTCACGCAAGAGTTAACAACTGGAGGGAGGCAATGTCACAGTGACACGACTAAGAACGATCATACATGACTCATTTACTGTCATGTAAATTTTAGATTATTTTTGCACCCCGAGCGTTAGCTCAAGAGCGACGGTAGACCTAGAATTTTAGGGTGAGGTGCATTTAAATTTCACATCGCTGTCAGACTCGAGGACTTGTATTCAACCTACGAAACCTAGACTCATCAACTCAAGAGATATATTCTTCCCTAGATTTCGGGTGAGGCGCATGTCTCACCTCACCTTAAAGTGAGTCTGCCACTATGGGTAGGACACTCTAAGACAGTTGCTGTTGGTGGGAAGTTCGACTCCCCAAGGTTGCAGGTGTGTGTTAGATTTTGGCATCCTCTCGTAACCAACAAAAAACAAACAAGATTATTTTTGATAGATAAACCTTATGAAAACTACCACTCACAAAAATAATGCCAGGGCATTTAAAAGACAAGGGATTCCTCGATGCTGATGGTCTCTCCATTTTGGTTGTGTAGATTGGGGTGAAAATTGAAGGAAAGAGAACTCTCCATGCTTGTTGCATCAAATTCTTGTGTTTGGCTGGAATCTCTTGGATGCCAAAATCGAATTGTAATTCCTAAAGCCGCAAACTGTTTTTGATTGTTAGGAAGACAACCAATTAGATATACAGGCTGAGGGTATCGAACTTTAGACCTTTAAATAGAAGCTGTTTTTCCTTTAATTTTCTTTGATCTAAAAGTTTTGAAGAATGTCTTTATGTTCCTTCTTCATCCGAGACAGAAGCAGTATCGGCCGAGAGGAAGGTCCTCAAAATTGGAACGAACATTGTCCACATCAAGGTTGTTTCGTGGGGTAGGAAATTTCCTTTCTTTTCAGAAAATACCAAAACGCTTTGTATCAAGATATTGTGTTGAAGATCAGAACGGCGATATGCGTGGTTCATCATCTTCTGTTGAGGATCTTCACTTTTATCAAGCCTGCTATCAGCCACCTTCTTTATGTTAAGATTTTTCGAGTTTACAAGGTGAATTGGTTTTTGTTTCATGAGTTCTGATCTTACTTAATTTGGAAAGGTAAAAATTATTGTTTGTGACTATATAACTTCGTCTATGGCCGGACGGTATACATCCCATTATCTCCATGGTCTGAAACCTGGGTATTGAACTCATGACTTCCAACTTGAAGCTTCTTTATCCCGTTGATCCCCTGGTCCGGAGACTTGCAGCTCTCTCTCTCTCTCATGTAACTTAATTTTTCATTCACAGACCTGTTAGATCGGATGCCTGCTGCTTTAACGGTACGTTGCATTGTAAGTTATATATTTATTTCCATTGATAAATTCCACATGGAGGATACCCGATCCGATTTGCACAAGAGGTCTGCCCAAACTTCATCTCAAAGAGAACGGGCAGTAATTATTATTCTATAGCCTGAAACTAGGGTTGCGCGTATTTTTAATATAAATTGTTTGTTCGGGCCATTCCTTTGCTTAACGGTAAAGCGTTTGGTCCACACACCGAAGTGTAAAGAGTTCAGTGCCGGTGCAATTGTATGTGTATATATATACATATATACATACATACATACATATATACATATATACATACATACATACATACATACATATATACATATATATATATATATGTATATGGATTCAACTGCCAGCCATCACCGCACCTTACCACTATTTAGATCCACCAATAAATTATATATATATATATATATATATATATATATAGGACCAAATCCTAACAAATTGAGTAGTTTGAGTCCATGGGTTGGATTTCATGGACACCCATATGCACATGCGCACATATTTTGGGGAAAAAGGACGTGTACACATTCCGGTAAAGCGTTTGGTCCACACACCGAAGTGTAAAGAGTTCAGTGCCGGTGCAATTGTATGTGTATATATATAGGACCAAATCCTAACAAATTGAGTAGTTTGAGTCCATGGGTTGGATTTCATGGACACCCATATGCACATGCGCACATATTTTGGGGAAAAAGGACGTGTACACATTTTTGTACATGAATGAGGTGTGTGCGTATACCATACCCTATATATATATATATAAGTATATTACTAAAAAAAAAACTGTCTGTTGAGCCAAATGCATGTGGCGCCTTCTCTACTCTCGAACAAAATTGCCCCTCTTTGAAGAGCCAATTGCCTCTAAAAAAAACTACATATTTCGCACAAAGATTGGCTCACAAGCTAAACATCATGAGTTCAATACCCAGGGCGTGCATTGGCTTGGGCCTCCCCATTGTACCAAAAAAGAAAAGGAACACCGATCTCGGATAACCATAGGGATGGCCATAGAGCGAGGGAACCCCACCCGGCCACGGGTCCCGTTGGTCTCAAGGTTCAAAACCCACAACCGATCTACTAGAGCCCTCCGTCCCCCAACACAACTTAAAAGATAATTTTTCATTCAAAACTTTAGTTTAATATCAATGACTACATTATATAACACAAAAAGAATCCATAGAAAGGGTATAGCAGGACAGAATTACCCTAACGCTGCCTTGAATCGGGTTGCCTCGCTGTGAGACGGGTTCCCAACCCTCAGAACCCGCCCTTGTAGGGTCGGGCGGTCTTTCAGCTTCCATCTTTATTTTCCCGATATAATCTTGGTGGTGGTTATGCTTATGATATGATCTGTCTAGTAACGAAATGAATGGTGGATGTGTAATTGTCAAAAGCAAGAAATCATGACTGGTTAGAGTTTTGTAGTGACCGAAAGGTTGTTCAATTTTTTAAGATCAATAATTTGATGGTGTACCTAACGTTGTCCTTTTCTTCTCCTTTATTTTTTCCTCCATGTTCTTATTCATAGTATGTTGGTTTGAAATTTTGGACAAGGCAAATGATTTTTTATTCATAACTCAAAAGAATATATGTCAAGGGATTAAAATAACCCAATATAAAACTCTAAAATAAGAATAATGGTGGCAACATAAACCCCACAAGCAGGTACCCGGCCCCGCCCAGCCCGGTTAGGTGGGTTGAGAGCCCTGCCCACATAAGGAGTGGAGCAGGTTCTATTGTGTTTGTCATGATCAACCCATCTGACCCTAATGTAACTAAAAAAAGAGTAAAAAATCCACTAAAAAGCTTTGAACGACAAGAATTGTAAAATAAATGGAATTAGATAAAAATGTGGAATATAATAAAAGTGGCTGAGTTAGGTTCAATATATTAAGAAAAATATAAGATAAAGACTGGTCGTCTCACTGGAACCAACCCGGCCTGACTTTTGCTGGGTTGCTTCGGATTGAACCAGACCCTGCCTAGTTAATTACGATGAATCACAACCTGGACCCAGATTTTCCAGGTCGGGTCCAAAATTGACACCCTGCATATTCACGCAAGTGGTCACATAGCAATCAGCTAGTCTAACTTTAACTTTTCTTTTACATTGAATTATTAGAAAGTCAGTTAGTACTCCTCACGGCCAGGCAATGGAAAAGGTATGAAAATTATGGAGGTTCAATACTAAAGTTAGTCATCCATTACGCCAACCCCAAAAGGAGATGATGCACGGCTAAGTTGAACATTGGATGAATGATGCATACTTTGATGATTCCAAAGACCCATTAGATCCATCTTATAGCAAGACATTCAGTAGGGTAGGGTATTTGTATAATACTAAAGTGAAATACTAAACATTCATAATAAGTTTCAGATATAAGTACTTGGAAGACTGCTAAGAGTAATTATTCCACCAAACAGATACAAGAATAAAGTGAAGAAATGTCATAATGAGATTTTCAAAGTGCAATAGGGTGGAGAGAGAGAGAGAGGTGGGTGGCAAAAGAGATAAGATAGAGGGGAACTTGTCGATTGTGAGATGTTTTTGGCTGATAAGAACTTGGCGGTATATGCTTTTTGTCCCTAAAAACTTATGTGTGGTGAAGGAATAAAGAAGAGTAATGGTAATCATGGTTCAAAGGAGAAAAGGGCTGATTCTGCTGGTCCTGTGGAAGCATACGAGACATTGATTCCTTACTGATATGCATGCAACAATGGATCCACGGGCTTCTATGAATCCTCTCAATCCAGGACTCAAAGAAAGGAGTATATGTTACTTCTCACATCTTACCCTCATTGTTCTTTGATGAATATCTTTAATTTGTTCTTAACAGAGAACCTTCTTTTAATAGAACATATTACCGGTAGCTCTTGATTTTATTACCCTAACCAAGCTTTTTTATTCTTGGTGCCAGGCTCTTGGGACTACAACTACAGTCCTCCTAGACTCCCATGGGCTTGTAAGGAAGGTCCCAAGGAAGTATGGTTTTGTGCTTGATTGGCGAGTGGCATTCACAATTGGGTTTTCGTGTAAGACAGAATAGCAACATGGGAGAGGAGGCACTTGGGTTCTCGTGTGAAGCTCACAAGTCCAAGTCCTGTGGCCCACCTCTCCTGTAGTGCCGATGTTTTTTACTCAATTTGGTTTTATGGAACCACAATTTCACTCCAGCAATAGGTTCTAAGTTTGATATACAATGGAACTTGGAACCGCAAGCACCAAAAATTGAGATCCAATTCTCCTTGGACTTTGTATCAGACATCCTAATTGGACATTCTTTCTCTGGCTTGGACTAGATATGTCAGGGTAAATCCTTACCACAGAAGAGTATCATTGAAACCTTCATTTATGACACGAAAAGCTAGATTGTACGAGTTACCTTAAGATGGGTCCAAGATTCTTATGCTTTATTCATAGAATAATTCCACCATGAAATTGACGCTTGTTGTCTCCATGGATATGCATCTCTCAAAAGTTCAGATACTACTACTAGGCCAAGCCTTGTCGTGATACTTGATCATCTTACAGTTGGCATTAATCCATAGCTGTGGCATCAGTTATCTTAGACAAGCTTCAGACCAATAATCTTTTAAGAAACCTTTTGAGAAGTATTTGACAATTTTAATATGTTTATGAAGTTAAACTACTTATAATGAAGTGTCAGATAAACGTGAAGCTTGATTCAGGATACATTTTACAGAACTTTACAAATTTTCATATATTTAAGACAGAAAGTACATGCCTGTTTAAGCATCTAACAAACTACTTGTTCGTTTGACTGCTCTCATTTCCTTCATTGACATTTAAACTCAAGACCGGTGTTGGTGCTGTAACCCAGCGATGAAAGTTTGTATTGTTTGCAAGGGTGTTTATGTGTGCATGTTTTCAAATTGAAAGTGTTGAGGAATGAAAGCAAGTCTATGGAGATAAAGAAACCTATTAAGATCTGCAGGTTTATGATTTGACTCGGAGGCATTTTATGGTACATGCAAGTCCTTGGTCTAATTCGGGTTCACGTGGAGCTTTACAGGAGGTCCAATGTAATCATTTCAAGGGAGTGCAACACTTAACTCTTCCTTTCTACAACCACAGCTAGTCGCCCCCAAGTATGGCATGCTTTCTATGCCATTTGTTAAGTTTGCTGCTTTACTTGTGGGGAGATCTTTATCATGCGATGTTGTACAATATTTTAGTTCTCTCATCAAATTCAGTGTCTGAAGGATATCCATACTGAGCAAGTAGTCTTAAAGGCACGCATCTAAGCTGCCATCTCCCCAAACATTCAAACTAGTGCTCTACATTCAACTGTTGAGTAATGTATATGCCATTCAGAATCCACTAGTTCCAATATTGTGCTTGTACTTGGTTAAATTCATGGGCATAGGCCACCCACACTGTGTTTTCCATAAAAGGTAGATATGGGCCTGCTGTATGTCATCAACAGGGTGCAGTAAGCATATCCCATCGAACCAATGCGAGCTCCATGCACAGTAATCACTAGGTCTTGTGAGTGAACCCAGCTGTTCATAGTTCAGCTTGGGTCGGGTCATCCCTGGTTTCATGTGTTTAAGCTTGGTTTTGCTCGTGAAAGCTCGTTAGATGGCATTTTAAAAAAAAATTGTCTTAATCATGATCCCAGGTAATTGCATTAGGGTATATAACGTAAATGAAGGGCCATTTTGTTCAGGGTGTTTCAAGGGAATCACTCTCTCTCAACTTGGTTTAGGTTGGCCTATAGAAACATGGGGAACTGTTTATGAACAACTTGGAACAAGGGGTGGTTCATCCAGCAGTCAGCTCAGCTCTTTCACATGGAAAATAAGTCCAGCAACAAACAAGGGTTGTTCATTTCGTTCAACTCGTTTACAGGCCGTTTGCAGTTCTATTTCGATATTCATAACCAACATAAGCCGAGACAAAACCAAAAAAATATTCAGTGAGGTGGGGGCCACCATCAGCTAGTTCCTGACACCTATGAAAAGACGTCAGAGTTAGAAGCACAAGAAGAAATTCTAAAAACAGCAGCAAGAGTGTAACCCAACTCATTAAAACAGCAAATATAGACCATGTTCACATAGGAAACATTTTTAAACAGAGTGCATGTAGAAATCCAAGTGAAACCTTTGTATTTTGTATTAACAGCAGCACCTTAATAAAATGATAGCAACAGGTGAGGGTGAGATAAAAGGATAAAGATACACCAAATGCTAGAAATATTGAATACTGCCATAAACAAATATTATTCAAATGAAATGGATTTAGATGAATTTCAAACAACAAAGGACCTGAATCTAGTTATTTGTGACAATAGTGTACATTCATACAAAAGCAATAAGACCGAAATTCACCTATGCTAAGATTCAATAGGATGTTTCCCTCGTACATGAACAAGTATTTACACAAAATGAAAAACGGCAGCATACATCTCTCAAATGAAGTCAATATTAGCAACACTATACGTACATGCAGAAATTATGACCTGAATCCATCCAAAACTGAACAGGATTAACCAAAGTGCGAACACTGGTTAGCATGTATTTACAAAATTACATCGAAGATTTAGCAACAGCATCTTCCTCTCTCTCCCATCAAATTTCACAGAAACATGATGACACTAAAGGACTCATGGTTCCAATACTTTGCTTGTGAATTCTGTCTTGGGTTTAGAATGTAGAGTATCTAGAAAGGCTTCTCACTGAGGCTTCATTATAGCAGTCCTGCAATATTGTAATCTGACCCTCCTTGATTAATATTTCTTCCTCAAGCGCTTCAACTCTTTTGCTCAAAGAATCAAACTCAGATTTTTGTAACGTGCTCTTCTCATTGCAGAACTTCACTTGCTCCCGCATTAGGTCTCTTTCTCCTGATACCTGAGTTAATATCCCCTTCAAAACTATAAGATTCTTTTGATACTTCAGCAAGGTTATCTCAAGACTGGTTACTGTTGCATTCCCTTTTGCCACCTGACCATATTATTCCTCTCCACATAAGATACAAATGATTAAGGCACTCGAAACAAATAAAGGAGTATCGTCTGAGACATTACAGAATTAAATGTAATTCAGTTACAAGTGCAGCAGGAATGATGTGCGAGTAGAACAATAACATAACCATTTGAAAGCTATAGTGCTAAACATTGTTAACTTTTGTGATATAGTGAAAAATGAAAATTCAGAAAGCATATCCATGTATAAGTAAAAACTCTAGGTTCTGATGAATTGTTTACCTCAAGTTCAAGATCTTCTACTCTGTTGGTTAGGTAGTATAAAGAATCCTGCAGTCTGTGAATGTCTGCTTTAAGAATGTAATGAAGCCTAATAAATGAAGCAAACTCAGTTCGAAGACATTCTAACTCTCTTTCCTTTGACCACAATTTTTCTCTAAGTACTCTTCCCAACAGAACTTCAGCCTCAAGTTCAAAATCTGCATTTACCTGAAACAAGCAACGAAATGGGTGAAATCTTATAAGTTGTATTTTTTATAAAAAAACCAACAGAAGTATATCCTAGCAAAAGTATAGACAGTTCAATGTTATGCAACCATGCCCTTTAAGCACCAGCGCTAAATCCAAAAAGGTGCCGCCATGCAAGAGTCCTGGTTCTATTGGAAAGTTATATATTAGAAAAATCAGCATAGAAGTTATTATAAAAGATCGTAGACACTCCAAAACACCAAGAGGAACTCAAAGAGTGGTCTTTGTTCTACAACTCCTAGTACCATGACACCTTATAAAGTGGTTATCATAACATAATTCATAAAGTGAATATTGAATATAGAATGTCAAAAATCAACAAACATGACTTAGATGTCCTGTAAGGCTCAGTTGGTTCTGTACTCGCATATGATTGATCTGATTCTGTACAATGGACAATGAGTTGCACAAGCATGTTTTTAGTTATAGACATTGCCAAGGATGTCCATGTTGATTTGTAGACGTCAATAAATAGGACTCGAGCTGAAAATAGAAGCTTAGAATAGCCACCAAAGAGTTTACGAGATTTAGAATCTAGGAAAGCATTTGCATAATGCTTAGTGCAAAATTTAAGAACTAGAAGGAACTTGTATTGAGCACTACATGCAGTACTGATTGAGGACTTTCAATTTTTGTCTTTGCCAATTCTATGTATCCGTAATTGGAATAGGGATAATAGCACGTGTCACTAGCTGATATGATAAATATACATTGGTTATTAGCTCCACGGCAATGACTTCTTGTGAGAATCACACCATACTGTCATCTAATTGCTGCAAAATGTAGAACCTTACAACAAAATAAAAGAAAAGAAATTTATTGATGTTCTCCTAATTGGTGGAACAACATATCATGGATAGCTATGATTTCTAGGGTGTGCGGCTCTCCCAAGACTAGACATGAGTGGGACTTTGGAAAACACCTTCCACGGTAAAAGCAGAGTCAATGATAAACCTAAGAAAAGAAAAAGTGTCACCTGTGATCTCTGTAACTTCATCCCTAGTTGACATTCATTGTCATCGGCGTTTACTCGGCAGTCATAAGGTATAAGATCATGCCTCTCGTGCAAACATCCCTCTGTTATATGTACACTCATTTTAAAGCTTGCAAGTTCTCTCTTTAACCTTTGGATTTTCATATCAGTTTCAATGAAAGAATAGTCCAACTCATATGCACCTTCTTCTAAATGTTCACCTTTCCCTAAATATTTTTCGTCTAGCTGGCATTTTACCAAGTGTAGTAACTCATCGCAGACCTTGCTGCTTTGATCCAGTAGAGACAGTCCTTGGTCTTGCAAACTCCTAACCCGAGTATGAAGTTCTTGATCAAGCTTCAAGATTGATGATCCGCTAACATTTTCAGAACTTTGCAATCTTTCCAGAAGATATGTGTTCTCCTGCCTAAGTGACTCTGCTTCGAATCTCAAGGATTCCAACTCACTCCTCGGTGTTTGATCTAGGTCAGTCAGTCTCATTTGCTCCATCTGCACTTTGCAGGTATGGTCGGTCTTATCAACTATTCCCTTCCCAATATCAAGGTCCATGTCTAATCTTAAACCACAGATCATTTTCTCTTGGTCATTGCAAGTTCTTTGTAATACAATCACCAGTCTCTGTAGGTCCTTACTCTCCCTCTCCTTTTCCTTAAAATTTCTTCTGACAAAATCTCTATCAGCTTCCACTTCTTTACAACGTTCTCCCATCTTAGTTAGGTACTGGCAAAGACTAGAATTTTCTAATTTCGATTCTTCCAGTTTTTTCATCAAGTCATTCAGTTGAGTTTCATTCTTTCCTAATGTTACTTGGTTTTCTGTCTCTTTGCTACTCAAGAAAGCAACTTCCCTTTGAAGGGATGCGTTTTTCTCAGCCAAATCCTTTAGATGTTCCTGAAGCCTCTTTGTTTCCACCTTAAGCTTCTCACATTTCCACGACCAATCACAGAACTTCATGTCTAATTCCCTTTCCAAAAATAACTGTAGGTCCTTTTTCTCCTCCTCGATCTTACTCACCAAGGCCTCTTGATCTAACTTTTCCATTTTACTTTCATTTTGAATACATGCATTCTTCATTATCCATCTTTGCAGTTCCTCAACTATTTCAGAAGCCAATTTTCTCCTATCACTACTGACTGACTTTATCATGTGAATCAGTTCATCTGACCCCAAAACTTCGCTTTGAGCAGGCTCCTCAGATTCATCTGAAACATTCCTAGGTATATCTTTTTCCACTCCGCATTCTTCTAGCAATTGGTTATCTTCGTCACAAAGTTTCTTTGATTTTATAGATATGCTATCTTCTTTATATCCTTTGCATACAGAAGAAGCCCCAAGAGAGTCATTGGGAAATGGGGCATGACATGATTGCTTGTCTGCAGACGCACATGAATCAGGTCTCAGAGCAGGATCTTCCTTCACGTGCTTATCAACATGGTCTTCCACGGTGGACGTTATTTCCTTGTTGGACTCCTGATATTTCAGCTTCAGCTTGTTAGGCAGCGCAATCAATAACTTTTCTGCAGTCTTCCTTGTATTGTTGTAATTAGGTGGACAGTATGAAACACTTTCAACTTCATCTGTCTTTGGAAAAGGGGAATCTGCATTACTAACTTCTTCAAATGAACAAGACCTCGGAACTTTCTTATATTTTCTTGATGACTCTGACCGTGAAGAAGGTTGCCTTTGAAGTGGATGATGCTCCATGCTCCTCAATGTTTGATGTTCTAAGAACTGATCATTTTCCGCCATAGAAGAATAGCCACAATGATCCTGCTTGGACTTCATATCCCTGTCATGTTGCTCCCTATCAATATTCAGGTCCAAAGTTCTACTTGAAGCATGGTTAGGACGAGTAGATCTACATCTTCGCAGCAGATGAGATGAATAAGGAAAGCTCCCAGAAGATTTCGAATGACTTCTTGACGAGGGACTCCCAGAGTTCGTCCTCTCCGCACCGTGAAGCTTTGATCCCATCTGCTTGATTTCTTGGTGTTCAGTTGCCCCTCAGAGATGATTTACTGCAAAATGGAGCAAGGAATGAGCACAACAGTGCAAAGTACAACTCCCACATCTTTTCTCCCTTCAAATGTGTGTTCTTGCGTGTGTGCACAGTGGGCGAGAGAGATTGAGAAAGAGCTTAGGAAATGGACATCTAGTGCAAAGAAGCATTCTTTGAAAAAGTGATGCATAAGGCAGAAACTAGAAGGTCAAACTTAGAAACAACCACAAGAAGTATGAAACGGTATACATTTTCTGAATTAAGAGCGCAATGGTAAGCAAAGGAAACGTGTATGCAGTGACACGAACATACTGAAGCAGTATGAAAATGACAAGAAGCACTGCAAAATTAAGCATCATAATCTTTCAGCTTCTTCAAGTGTGGAAGCTGTAAAGACACATTGGGACTAGTGCCTTCGTGCCCGATTATCTGTATGGAGTTGAAGTAGCTTATCACAACAACAGGAATCACACTTAGAGGGTGTGAAGCAGAGGTTATAAGAAGAAGCTTCACAATCGGGAAGCGTTTTACTTCCCCTGGAATGAGTTGTTCATGCTTCTCTGTTTTCCTTTTGATAATTAAGAAGAATTTATTATCATCACCAAGATGGTGCACCATTTACATCATAAGAAAGACTAAAAGACTCAACAAATTAGTAGTCCATGGTTCTCTATTTCTTCCAGATCGATATGATTTGTTTCCCGCTTTCCCTTTTCTTTCTTTTGCTTTTTGTATTACTTTATCTTATACATTTTTTTTTTTATTTCAAGTTAATTTTCAACTTAACAGTCATTTCCATGATTCTCAATTACCATTAATGTGCTCCCATGTAGCTTCCTGTTCATTGACTTTGTTTACAACTCTTGTTCGGTCTTCTATTTTTATTAAGAGTATTGCTTGATTAAGGAACTATTATAAATATTATGTAGCACATGAAATAAGCTGCTTTAGAAGAGAGAGCTTCCGTTTTCAATTGAGGACACGAGGGGGTTCCTCCCTCTAATTTGTCATGGATCATTGTTGCTCAGCAAATAAAGCTGGTTCCGTCTTCCAATTGATGTAGGCTCAACATCTTGGCCATGCTCCAAGTCCAAGCCACCTTATATTTGGTGAATTTGTTTCTTATTCTTCCTGATTCATCTTTGTTTGATTTGCACTTTGCTTCTTTTTAGATTTGATTCTTGTTGTTTTGCGTTCTATATCAGTTCTATATCTCTACTGCTTTTAGTCCCCCATATGCAAGAGCTTCGAAAACATATCCTACTTTGCTCTTCTTTCTAATTTTTAATGTTTGCTTCGCACTGCCACTAACTCTTGTACCCATTTTCATTTCCTGTTGTATATGCTCATAACTACCCAGTACTTTCAAATTTATGAGGGCAACAACCATCTATCACCATACATCAGTGATCAGAGTGGTTCACAATGATGCTAAATTGCATTCGAGCAATGAACCATGATTAATGGTGGTGGTGGCGTTATAACCAACTGGGATTCTCAAAATTTCTTTTCTGGTAGGTAAGGCCACAAAGTAGCATTTTATGAAATGCTCCAGAGGTTTGTCAGGCTCTAACCAAGTGGACCCAAATAAAAATAAAAGACTAATTTACACCCAGAAGATCCCAAGTTTTATCTGCTTACTTGAATCAAAAGTACTCGCACAAAGATTACTTGAGAAAATTACTAAAAGGCACGTTAATTGGAGACTTCAGAAGAAACACTAGGGAAGTCTTCCAAGTCCACACATACAAACTCACCGTTAAGTAAACAGTGAAACACATAAATCAAAATCAAGGACTTCAAATTAAAGGTATGTCTACGTAATCCATCTGAATCAAAGTCATCATTCAAAAAAGAACCATACCATCGATTTAGCGTGAAATTTTGCATTATCAATCCAAAATTTTCACTGAAAATTATTCGATATTTCAAACAGAAAGATACAAGACAGCAGTCTATAATCAAACCCATTTATTACTTCAGTAAAGCGTGCAGTGATGTCTAAAGCTCGGATTAGCAACTTCTTCTTTGTTCAATAAGAAATACAAGTTGTTTTACTAATCAAGTAAAAGCAAGCAAACAGAGAAAGTAATTATCCATTAGAAGGATTACCAAAATGAAACAATCAGAATCCCACGAATTTGCAATCGTAAGTACCTAAACTCCGAGATGTTGAAGATGCTGACGATTCTTACCCTGAGGATAAGAATTGAAGACCAGGACGCCCACTACGACTAAAACCGACGGCAGGACGAATCTCTTTCAAGAGTCCAGAGAGATGACGCCGGTAGAATTGGACGAGGAGAAGGAGAAAAGAGGAATAAAAAAGAGTCGACGGGAATCGGAGAGGTCGATGCCACTAGCCACTGGAGTGGGTGGGAAACAGAGGTATCGTCGGCCAGCCGGCTCAGGCCTGGACACGAAAATACAATTTTGCCCTACGTAGTTACAACATATTACTGCAAAAAGAATTTCCTACGTGGTGTGGAGCTGCCAAATGACCGGAACTGATCCAAATACCGCTACTGCTCATGGGAGCTGGTATGGATCTTGCATGCATAGGGGCGTAATCAGGCCAAGTCAGTATCATGGCACTCAATGGATCTTGCATGCATGCACACAAACTAAGGCTGGTAAGTGAACAGGGTGGGTCACAGTTTGGCTTGATTTGTTATGAAGGTTGGTTCATTGGTTTAGTAGGCATCCAATGATTCTATTACTAATATCATCTACTTCTCATATATATATATATATATTCGATCCTACCCACAATTAACACTATGATGTCCGACGATTACTTTTTTAGGTAGAACTATAATAACATTGTTCTTTATCAAACTGTTACAATTGAAATTTATAATTATTGTTCGAATTATACACCAGAGCCTTTTGATCCACATTTTAAACATTATTTATTTGGATTTTGCACTATTCGTACCCATATTTTTCCTAAGGGTTTACTTCACGGAACCAAACTGTTACAATTGAAATTTATAATTATTGTTCTATTATCTACTTCATCTTTTGCACTTTAAATACGACAATCTTTTAGAATATAAATTTCTTGTGAGAGTTTGCTCGCTGCTCTTCTTCTATTAAAACGTTTGGTACAGTGCATTAAGATCCACGCAAACTGAATCTGGATTTCCAATGTGCTTCACTATCACAAAGCCAATCTTAAGCTCAAATCCAAAATTGTGTGTAAGGAGTTCTTTGGATTGGATTTTGGGCCTCAAATGAGAATGCACCGGACCAAACAAAGTAATGGGTCGGTCAAGTCAGGGGGTTTAAGAAACAATGAATGGTTATTATCTGGATAAGAACCAGATCCATCAAGGTATGCGTTGGTCAAAAGTTGGATTTAAATACGGGATGTGACCGAATGGCCCACCAGTGGCGGTTTGGTAGTTATAGAGCAATAAACAGGCATTTTTGAAGAATGTCTAACGGTAAATAGCCGGTAGACTTTGATCGTGTTGGCGGGTAGTGACTGGTATTACCGGTCGTTTGAATTTTCTTTCGCAGGGCTGATACCGACCGCCTACCGGAACTAGATTCCTTCATAAAGTTACATAAAAACGCCTGAAAATGATATGACAGATTGCACAGAGCGTTAGCTCACTTGCAGGTCGCCAGTTCGATCACTGGAAGTGCATGCGTGTGTATGTGCTCTGGGCTTTGGCAACTTATTGTAACCAAAATAGAAAATGATATGACAGATTCCTAATTGGGGTCCATCTATATCAAGTGGATCCAGATTCCTTCTCAATTTTCATATTCGAACCGAGTTAGGTGATTTACATATATAATGCAACTCTATTAACTTGATAAATTGGATCTGGTTTCAGGGCATTTCGTCCAAGCTTGGATCCAAGTGCAATTATACATGTGATTGTTTTGGATTCAGTAATGAAGCTAATGTTGTATGTGACACATCGACATTACTATGTGGAATTGGGTGGGTCAATGGGTTGAATTGGATCCAATCCATATATATATATATATATATATAACACAAGCTCAATCATTCCTTTTGGGTGATATGAGTGTAATTTCTAAATTTTAAGAAGCTTTTAAAAAGTATGAAGGGTATTTTTATTATACTTGTGTCACTCAAAAGCAATAGGTAGACATAAGTGGTAGGATCCAATCACTATATATATATATATATATATAATAGTTTGTTAGGCCTACTACTGGTAAACTGTATCCAATATATATATATATATATATATATATATATATATATATATATATATATATATATATACACAAGCTCAATCATTGCTTTTGGGTGATATGAGTATAATTTTTAAATTTTAAGAAGCTTTCAAAAAGTATAAAGGATATTTTTATTATACTCATGCCACTCAAAAGCAATAAGTAGACATAAGTTACAGGATTAATCACTATATATATAATAGTTTGTTAGGCCTACTGTAGGTAAAACCATGCCAAGAGTACAATTCCCAAGACAGTCAAATTAGATCCCATATCATAACTCACAATTGCATCAAAGAAAAGTTATTTTTGAGATCCTTATTTTAGAACTTTGCAGATCCTAACAGAAGTTTGGATCGAGTTGGGTATGATTTCCAGATTCACTTCTGAAGTGTGCGTGGTACGAGCGCAAATTGAAGTGTCCAGGTGACATGGGCTTATAAGAAGTGTAGCTAATGAAGGACGAATGGAGGTTTTTATTAGTATTTGGTGTTGGATTCCATTAGACCAAGATGTTTCGAGGTAATATCTCAGTGGAACCATGACAAGGTTGGGTCGACGAGTCTCGGACCAATGTCAGTCAGTAACACACACTATACAACTGCAGGCTGTCTGGGTTCACAAATCTCAGTGTCAACCTTGGATCCCCCTGGGAAATGAGAGAAGCTGTTAGTGGTCAGCTTGGTTCTGTGCACCCTGATCTCATGTGTTCGGTTCAGCATGGTTATATGAAGAGCGGTCTAAACCAGTGGTTTTCAACATGGCTCTCATAATCTTTTTTTCTCTCACTAAAATTAGAACTTCTTTCAAAAAGACTGCGGCAAGCACAACATAACTCCACCAGAGCATAAAGAGCCGGCTAATACCCCAAAATTGCTGAACCATTGATCTATTCCTCTCCGCACTCTCTTTTTCACCTGAGAGAGAGAGAGAGAGAGAGAGAAGTCAATCTACCTGAAGCCAAACAACCAACCCTAGGTAAAAAAATCACCTCATATCTCCACTCATATATATATATATATATATATATATATACAGAGAGAGAGAGAGACTTAAATGACCAAGGTTTTGTGTTTGCGTGGGTTCGCTCAGATTTGCATAAGCATGGATTCATGCTAGTTTGGATAAGTAACAAATAAAGTCCATAAGAGTCTTCTTTGTTTTGCTTGTTTGATGAATACGGATTTATGGATGGAGTTTGAGTGAACCTAGCTGTGAGTCAAGTAAAACTATGAATATGGTAAGCCATGTCTGGTCTAACTCATGCCAAGTACTCAATCGAGCAAATTCTGTTGTAGCTCTGGTCAATCTAGTTGCAAATGGATTCGGTCGCGTCTGCATCCAAGATTTTGACTTATAAATCAACTATTTCTACCAATGCCAGTTGTGTACATCATTTTCTCTTCTTTAATACCTCTAAATGTCAGTAGAATAATTATATGGTCTTTGAAGCTACATATAAATGTTCTTGGACCACTTTCACTTTCCTGAAATTAGTGGATCCTCGGGCCAGCTTCGTCCTGATCTTTCTACCAAATCCACTATTCTGTCCCCTAGAAAGTGGGCCTGTGCATATGATTGAGGCTTGTATTTGAAGTTTCCCGGTATCGGCGAAGCGACGAGAAGAGGTTGATAATAGTTTTGGGGGATCAGCTGGAAAAGCAGCACAAGGATTTTCATGGATCTTAAGATGTTGCAGGCAATGTTCAACAACTATAGGAATTTTTGCAAGCAGTATAAAACCTACAAAATTTATGGGGTGAGGCAAAATGCAGTTGGGAATATAATTCATGTGAGATGGTTTATATAATCTTTTATAGAATCTGGACTGCTTGCATTGGATTTTGGATCATAGTAACAGGTCCTAGAGACTGCACTTCAGACCGAGATCTTATTATAAGAAAGAAAAGAGAGTTCTTACACTTGTTCTATCTCTCATTTCGAGCCAATCGTTGGGTTAATATTGTGCAAATAAAAGACCCTACAAAGGTACCCAGAGTGATGGCCCAACGGCAGTGCGAGTTGGAAGTTATGGCCGCAGCAGGCGTTCAACTCCTGGTGGGTACACGGCTTCAGCCTCCTGTTGTAACACACACACACACACACACACACACACACGAAAAACAGACCCCTAAAAGGTTGTACAAAATACAAAAACGAAAATATGCTTGGATTGCTCCTACCTCTTACCACCTAAAAAATAATCAGTATATATATATATATATATATATATATATATATATATATATATATATATATATATATATATATATATATATATAGAGAGAGAGAGAGAGAGAGAGAGAGAGAGAGGTGCATCTTTTAACCGGACCTCAATGTCTGTGTAATCTATGGGAATATACTGTTAAAGGTATGCGGTCTGCCTAACCCCACTTTTAAGAAATAATTACAGGTGCTAGGGTTGAGAAACCCGCTATAGAAGGGTGAAGACTGAAGAAGCCTTCACCATACATGGAGTTAAATGTTGAGTTTACTTAGGGTGTGGTAAGTCTTGGTTTTGGTAATCAACACATGTTCCGACTTGACATGCATCGAACTTGATCCAACACCCATATTGGTCAAAATTACTAATTTTTTCTCAAAAAAAATTGAATTTGCCTTTGATAGTGCCTTGTCAAACTTGAGAACATCCCAACTACTCGCTAATGTTTGCATTTGACAGGCATTATATTTCGGTATAAGACAACTTTGACTTTTAGTCACTGTACCCCCAGCATTTAATGAATTCATGCATTTCATTGTTATTTCTAGGAACGTTCATGAGAAGAGATCCCCGGTTCTCATGAGGACCCACATCCCTAACGAGATGAATTTGGAGAGTGAAAACGAGGATGGACGAGAATTGAAAGAACAAGAAAATCTCCGATGGGAATAAGGACAAGAATGAGGATAAAAGATCCTCATTCCCCCAACCTGATCTAGACCCTTACTCTAATTGATTCTATAAAATTAGGTTAATCTAAAAATAAAATAAATAAATAAATTACTTTTTAATTCATTAACCCATCGTCGTTCTCTCCATTTCATTCGTAATAATATGTTCCAAGATACATTTTGCAACTAAGTTTTAATTTCATGAACTCCAACCAATTTTTGAGCATTTTTTTCATATGAATCAAGAATGAGAATGAGGACAGAAACAAGGTTATGGAACAAGAATGGGAGAAGGGACTTTGATCCTCGGCCCCGTCCCACCCCATGAACATCCCTAGTTATTTCTATACCTCTCATTTCAACCCACGTACCAAAAATCGGTTTAGTGGACTGCCCATATTTGATCACACCTAATGCAATATTTTCTTCGGAATATATTCTTAAATCTGAACCGTTGAAGGGAGCTTTCCATCATATAGAAATTCACCCATGCAATAGAATTCCTTCCGCTTAAGAATTATTCCACGCCCTCTGAACAATTTGGAGCAAGATGCAAGAATCCAATTGAAAACTGGGGCAAATATTACTTTAATATTTTCCTGAAATTTTACAGTCGAATGTAACACACTTCAAGCATTTACATCATGAGAGCATCTGTAAATAAACCTACACTAATCCTAATTTTAACCTTGGGTAGCCTTTTCCCCCACTAGGTATGGACAGGTGGGGGTTGACACAAAAGGACTTCATTGAAGTCTTCATCCTATCGCACAAGCACGATCCACTTCGGAGTTTTGATTGGATCTAGTGGATTAATGTAGGAAAGAACCCCTGTAAAACATTTGACAAAGTTTTATAAGCGGGCAGGAGTTGTCCCTCCTTTATCAGCGTTTAGAATTTGCCATTAAGAGTTCAACATACGAGGCGTTAAATTGTCCTGCCAACAAAAAGTGGGCATAAGTTGTGTTTGATAGCACGTGAATTCGTTGCATTGACCTCAGATTCAGTGTTCTCATATTTCCAGTTTAATAGTGTTAGTATTTGGTGTGAACACCACTTGGACCCAAAACAAAATGAGACCTTGAGATCTAGGACATAAAATATTCAGATTCAAAAAGTTACGGAACGAGGGCATCCAGAACCGACCTCTGCAATCTTTCCTTTCAGAAAGTAACTGATTTAATGGCACCGGCGGACTGCAGACAGCCAACCGTATTCCAAGAACTGAGAGAAGACCTGGGACTTCATCTCCATGCAACAAAGCAAACAAATCTTATTCACCGGTCATTGGGAACAGTAGCTAGACGAGTAGACATGCGTCATCCTCACCGCTCCTTCAAGAGCAGAATGCAAGGAAAATGTATGGTGGGTTGAATCTAGGAAAGCTCATAGAAGAAACCTTTTGCACTTCTCTCAGGAACATGGAGGTCCACACAACCAAGTGATGAGAGACTTGTCACCACTACAGCTTATCCTCAGTTTCACTATGGGGTTAAGAGATCGTTTTCACTAACCGTCTGATGTGTGTTTGCTTAACAAAATGAAGGTCAAGTTTAAGCATGCAATCCCACATTTCAACCTATATATATAGGGAGAGGGAGAGAGAGAGAGAGAGAGTTCCCGATCCCACATTATTATTGATCATAAAAAAGGATAAGATCTCTAAACCCAACTAATCGCATCACATAAAGCCCACTAATCCAATAAATGCAGCAGGTTTACTTACAACAGGATGAGCAACAGCAATGACACCATCACCCTCTATCGCCTAGGTTCATTCCATTGCTTGCCTTCAAAGAATTCATTCAATATAAGCTCAAGGTTCTCAGGAGAATACCTGACATACTTCTGAGGGGTTTTCCCATTCTCGATAAGGGGTCTGCATTCATAGAAAAAAAAAACTCATGAAGAAGTCTCAAAGGATGAGAACAGGAACTTATAAATCAGCTGTCATGCAATTACAAGACGCATACATATTGGGAATTTTTTTTATCTTGGATAGGGATGACAGAGAACCTTGAGCTTATATTAAATATTTAAGAAAATTAAAATAACAGAGCTATTTACGGAAACAATAGATACAAACAAATTTAAAAGTCAAAAAAATATCAATAGCCAATTATCCAATCCAAGCAGTCATCATATCAGAATCACCATCAACTAACACAAGCAGTTCATGTAATATATCTTCAAAGTCGATAATCAATCATAAAGACAAGAATTGTGATAAAAAGGGCAAGTTACTAACCCAAACCGTTTGATAAAGGATCTGTATGCAGGTAAGAGAATTTCTGCAACCGACAGTCTTAGAGACTCGCGAAGCTCAAGATCAGGCACTGTCCACTGAGATTGCCTTTGATGAAGCTCCTCAAACATTATGTTAAAATTCTTAAACCTAGAATCATCCATGGGTCATTACAGCAATAACAATAAGAAAAATAAATATAAGGTAAACTCTAGCAGACATTTTAACTTCTACCTCTCCTTCACCGTTGACCTAGAAACTCCACTACTATTTCCACTCTCTCCTCCAGCTACTACACTACCACCACCTGATGAAGTCAATCCTTGAACCGAAAGGCTCTGTACAACCTGAAGCACGAAGAAATGGCAATGGTGCAATCATATAGGAGCTCATGTAAAAAAAAACCAATACTCCTGAACATAAGAATCATTTTTTCAGGAATGAAGATCCTTATTAGTGACATTTTGAATCTGAGATTCAGGAACTAGGTTTCCTAGTCATTATAGTGATTTGCACCATTTATAGATCTGGACCGCTTTTAAGAGAAACTGCTTCCTATCATTGCTTTCCAAACAATCTTTACCCCAATTCCAGCCGAGTCTACACACTTCCACCATTCTTAACAGCATATTCAAATGGTTTTGATGGAATTTCAGAAGAAAAAAAAAACTCAAGAGGAACATATGTCTAATTCAGAATGATACCATGACCTGGTAAAACTTTTAGAACACTTATTACCACATATTTGTTAGATTTTTTTTGTATCAATACTTTTTTTAGGTGGCATATATATATACATATCAATAACAAAAATGTTGCTAAAACCTTTTCATTCTTGTCTTTTCTCTCATTCTTTAAAACTAGATTGCTTTATAGCAGTTGCCATTTTCAAGAGATTTATGATATGCTTACAACATCCGCCACCACTTTGACTTAATTCAACCAGAGCATCATCAGTGTGTAATATGTGGGAGACGTATAAATGAATCGCCAATCTCCAGTTCTCTCATAACTTTGTCTAATACCTAATTATTTTACAATGTAGATATTCGGACCTTACTCATAATATTCATCTCATTTCCCATTTTGATTTACGCAACCATAACAAAATAAATAAATATGTATACATATATATATATGTGTGTGTGTGAAGAGTGTCATACCCAAAAACAAAGTGGTTGCTACAAACAACTTGTTGGAATTTTAAGACGCTACTCCATTAGACTGCACATATGGAATTTGGCACATCTGTTGATTAGCTATTAAAGTCTGGGAGAACAAATTTAGCACAAAAAATGAGATACATATAGCTCCAATATGACTTCAACAAATTCTGTTTGCTACGTTGAGGATAAAGGGGAAAGTTAGAAGCTGTATCACTAGTATTTTCTCAAGAACCAAATTCACAGTTTCTCCAACATACAAATGAAACTATAAAATTTTGATACTGCACCTTCGTCCAAGTAATCCTCTTATACTGGTTTGCGTGCTGTTGTACTATCCTGCGATGCCTTTGCACCCAGTCATCACCCAACAAGTCCTTAGCCTCAGATCTGAAAAGGCCATCATATTGATGCTGAACCAATTATGTACAACTAACACATGCATCCACTCTTCAGAAAGCAAGTAAAATACTCACTTCCGGACAGATTTGACCATATAATGAATATTGTTCATCAGAAACAGTTGTGTCAATGCAGGATCTTTATATTGTTTAGATTTCGCGTCCAGATTGACCTGAAGGGCAGACATTATCCTCATTGTAGCAGATGACAATTCAGAATTTGCATCAGCATCGTTGTTAATTTCCTGGAAAAGCTGCTTCAATGTAGACTGGTAGCTGCACATGATTTGATTGGAGTCATATTGCTAAGACAGCACATGAACATGCACTCATACACATATGCATGTATGAGAACAGTATAAAGGTAAAAAACCTTCCTAACCAACACAAAAGTTCCATGGCCTACTCTTTCCCATTTTTCAAAACATAATGGCAATCTTGGAGCAAAAAAGTTCCACACTGTAGACTCATTACCATCACAAGTGAACATTACACGATAATATGCATGAAAGCAAGAGAACCTCAGCACACAAAGCATGGAATGAATGCTGTGAGTATTTGGACTAAAGTAATCTTTCCACTGCATCTCACACTTCATTGATTTTGAGACACATTCGTTAATGGATCCTAGACTCACGGAGTCATCATCTCCCACTTGTTGAAAGCATAATCACACATGGTGTTTTTCTCAATTTCTCTTACCAAGAAACGTGCAAAATGTTTTCACTGTTCTTTTTCAGCTGAAATCATGCAGTTCCAAAAATCACCTCAAACATTCCATTTATGGTTCTTTCTGTCTTTCTTTTAAAACAAGTTGAGAAACGCTTTTACAGAAGTTAACATGAAAATGCAGTCTTTCACAGGGGAGGAATAGGGACAAAACCTTTAGATTTTTCATTGCAAAAATAGAAATGTTGCATTTAATCAGAGATTCAGAAATACCGTGATACTCCTCATAACTACCCTAGATCGTCTCCCTCTACCAGTTCGACTCATGAACAGATACAGTCCACAATGCATTGATCAAATAAAACCTGGCAACCAAAGTTCATCTCATGCAGTTGGCAATTATAACAGCAAAGAACTGCATAAAACCTTCAAAATGTAACGGTGAACAGGATAAAATAACAGTAAACTTCCTTTAACAGAAGATATGCTGAAAACTATAGTAGTACAGCATGTTATATTCATCAGGTAACTGTACTTGGACAAAATTAATGGGAAGCATTCCCTCATCAAGCCACCAAGGGGGAAAACCATAAAAGTAGGCTACAACCACCACAAGTTCTTTCCTCTTCTTTGTGCTTGTGTTTTCTGAGTGTTTTCAATCAAGCTTTTCTCTTTGTGTTGCTTCATCTCTATGCAATTATAGACTAATGACACAAACTGCCAAGAGATATGTTGCCACATGGGGAAGAAATGGTACAGCCAGGTCAATTAATCCGATGGAGAAAACAAGAAAACGATATAAAATATTGGCAAGCAGTTGAAAGACTAACATTAATTGAGACACTACTGAAATACCAGAGCAATTTATTAGAAACAGAAAGGTATATAAATAATCAGGAATCCGAATGAAATACATATGCCCTTACTCGAATAGAAACTTCACGTAGTTAATGACATAACTAGTCAACGGATGCACTGTCCCATCCTGAACTGTAGTTTTGGTAGCATCTTTCTCAACTGCCTCAACAAAATCACCAAAAGTTTCATGGGCTGTCTGTGCCAATCGTTTTGTCAAGTTTGATGCTAAATCACGTATTTCAGAGCATGCCTTTCCTTCAAAAATTTCTTCAAACTGACAACAAAACCAATCTGTAAGGATGAGGGTCATAAATACACAACAGCCCTCTGAGACGATCATATGAGCAGGACAATAGGCAATACTCTACGAAAAAGATCACCCAAGAAAAGTACAGCATTTAGCTTTCCAAATTTGTTGCTCAAGGTATGGTTTACTGCCTTTATTATGTTGCATTTTTGCTTTTCTGATGTTCACCACATTAAATATCTTAGCAAAAGCTTCTCTAAACCTTCAAAAGCTTAAATCAGAATTCCAGAGCTGCACGCTCCTGTCATGCTTGCCAAATTAACAAGAAACTCCAGGAAATAGAAAGTTTGCTTCACACAATCTTAGAGATTAGCTTCCTTGATATAGAACCTTGCTCACCTAAATTATCACACGACTTTCATAGTAGAGGTCTGTAAGAGCATCGAAACGTGGTTCTAAATAATGCATATGGATCCCTGCCACAATTTTCTTTAATGTATATTTTTGCCGCAATTCATGCCTGCTTCTTTTCTCTGATCACAATGTTCGAACTTAACTAGTGCACATAGTCAGCTGGAGAGCTGCATCAATATTTTAAGAAAGATAGTAGGATAAGTCCCAGAAAAACATTCAGCCTCCTTACTGTGTGGTTATTTAGTTCAGCTTGCAAATTATGTAAAATGAATCATCTGCATACAAAGCCATGCTCTCAGAAAATACCTTCCTTTTTAATCACTTATCAAACTATTTGATTGCCTTTATAATAAAGGTATTGTCATGGCAGTGGCATATTAAGATGAATCGCTTCATGCATATGGATCCGAAGTTTTCACAGGTAATAAAATCATCACAATCAAGGAAATTATCTGCAAAAAAACTAACAAGTCTACTAAGTCAGTAGGGCTTTGAGGATGGGCACATGACATAATGTCCATTTGATTTGCCTGCAGTTCCTCAATCGTGAACGCACCCAATCAATAGACATCCAAGCTAAAAATAACAATGAAAAGTTTTTAGTTTTCCAGGAAAGGAAGAAATTTAATAGAAATGTATCCAGGAAATTTGATTTCCTCACACAAATAACTAACAATTGGCAGAGATCAACTTAATTGCAATACCAAGTTTGTTTATGACTTTAAATACTACATTATGAAGCAAAGAAATGGTCTACATACTTCAGCCCGAAGTTCACGCATTACTTCATACATGTCCAGAAGTACAAACAACTTCTCAGGTGACCTCTTACTCTTTGCAATGGCTTCTCCAAAACTGAGCAGCATGGAAACACTACTCGCTGTCACTTCTGCAAAGCATTGATTCTTGAGATTGTTCATACTTTCAAAAATCTGATCACAAACTTTTCGTTCCCCAGAAAACAGTATCTTGACCTGATCCAAAACAGAATTAATATCTAGACTGAGCATACAATTACAACAAATTTCATAAGGACTTACAGCGATGCGCATAAAATGAATCCAGTTCCCAATTTTAGCCTCCAAAACTTCCCATTGCATCCTCTGAACTTCATCTTTACTTAGCCTTTCTACACCAAGCTTCCGCAAGCTTTGCTCTAAAACTGTAGCACGGCTATCCCTGGAAGGATAGCACAAGCGAATAAAAGTAGTAATAATTATGATATATTTTCAGGAGCACATTAGCAGCAACAAAATGATAAAGTACATGAAATGTGCAGATAAAGTTGTGCAGATCATCCAACTAAGTACCCAAGGCAGCCTGAGGCACCAGCTGAGTGTGAAGCCCTAGGTACCCAGTTGCCAGAATAGGTATTGACCAACACGCATATCATTTAGTTGGCCTCCTTGAATCATTCTTTCTAGGCCATGGTACAGCCTACGCTCTTCCCCCTCCCTCCTCTGCACATACTCACACACATATCATTTATACAACAACAACAACAACAACTAAGCCTTTTCCCATACTAGACGGGGTCGGCTACATGGATTCTTTGTTTCCACAGATCTCTATCGTGTGCCATGTTAGCAGTTAACTCCCAATAAGCTAGATCATTCTTTATTGTTTCTTTCCAACACTTTTGTGGTCGTCCTCTACCTCTTTTAATACTTTCCAAATTTAGTTTTTCTAACCTTCTTACGGGTTCTTCTTTTGATCTTCTTTCTATATGTCCAAACCATCTTAAACGATGTTCTCTCATTTTATCCTCTATTGGTGCCACTCCTAATTTGTTTCTAATAACCTCATTATGTATACGGTCTTTTCTTGTATGACCACTCATCCATCTCAACATCTTCATTTCTGTCACAGACATCTTTTGTACATGTTGATGATTAACTGCCCAACACTCAGAACCATAAAACATGGCAGGCCTAATTGCTGCTCTATAATATTTACCTTTTAATTTTAATGGTATCTTCTTATCACAAAGAATACCTGATGCTCCTCTCCATTTTAACCAACCAGCATTAATTCTGTGTGTAACATCTCCATCAACTCTTCCATCACTTTGAAAAATTGACCCTAGGTATTTAAAACTTTCCTTTTGGGGAATGCAATGTGTGCCAATTTTAATTTCTATGTCCTCTGAAGTAGCCAAATGATCAAACTTACATTCCATATATTCTGTCTTTGTTCTACTAAGTCGGAGGCCTTTGTTTTCTAATGTTTCTCTCCATAGTTCCAATTTTCTATTAACTTTTTCCTTAGACTCCTCCACTAATACAATGTCATCTGCAAATAACATACACCAAGGTACTTCATCTTGAATATGTTGTGGTTTAAGAGCCTCTTTGACTTCATTCTTTTGAATACGTCGGTAGAAATTGTGGTTTATATACTTTTCTGACTTGGCTAAATCTCCTAAACTAAAACTAACATCCTTATTTTCATTAAAAAGATTATAAAAATAGTTTTTCCATCTATTTCTTATATCATCATTTGCCACTAGAATTTTTTCATCCTCGTCTTTTATGCATCTAACATAATTAAGATCTTTAGTTTTCTTATCTCTAGCCCTAGCTATCCTAAAAATATCTCTTTCACCCTCTTTTGAGTTGAGTTTTTTATATAAGTCCTCCCAAATCTTAGCTTTTGCTTCACTAACGGCCTTTTTTGCTTCCTTCTTTGCTTTCTTATAAGCTTCTAAAGTTTCACTAGTTTTCTTAGCATAATGTAATTTGTAACATGCCCTCTTTGCCTTGATTTTATTTTGTACTACTTCACTCCACCACCAAGCTTCTTTTTGTGCCGGTACACCTCCCTTAGATACCCCTAACACATATCATTTATACATACATATATATATATATATATGTGTGTACTATTTCATTATAATAATAATATATATGCTATATATTGTATGCATGGATAATCTATGAAATTATATTTTGTGCATTGCATTATGTATACATATATATATATATATATTAATGTCCTATGCACGTTAGAATAATTCATGGATATGATAGCACAAAAACAGGCACAACATTAGCAGAACAATAAATGGATATCGCTATAAGTTGGAAGCAAAAAGATACAGAACTTTTATGTACTGTAACTATCAAAAAAGAAAATCTGCCCAAACAATTTTTTCATGTCTACAGTATGTGATTTGATTTTGCAGACACATGAAACAAATACAATATTCTCTAGTTAAAAAGACTAGCATATAATAAGAACACATGAAGGATGAAAGAAATCTCAAAGTCAACAAGGCAAAAAAGCTACCTATAAATTTTTATGCATTGCTGGTTGTGTCCTGCTTGTACCATCTGCTCCGCTAAATCATGAAACACTGGCATTATCCTAGGAGGTATAAGTGTTGGAAGTGTTTGTACTGTAGCATCTGTACTTTTCACTTGTTCTAAATGATTGGTGCTAGAAGAATTCATGCCGTCGGAATCATGATGCCCAGGTGATCCAGTTGATGGCCTCATAGAGTTAGGAAGGCACTCAAAAAGGCGATCAGGTTCCACCACTTTACTGAAATGAGGAATAAAAAAACAATCTTAGAATGCACTTGCAGAACCTAAAAAAATTCACACAAAGCGTTGTGAACAATTTCTCAATTTAAAAGTAACTTCTCAAGTGAGTGGTATACTCAAAATTCAATATCATGTGAATAACATACTAACAGTTCTCTCTCTGCCAGACCCAAGAGAGCAGCATACAAGAGCATGCTAATATGGATATGACTTACAGGATCTGCATAGCAGACATCTAAAACCTTACCTAAAGCAACAACATTTGCTAAACCTGCAGAAATTTCATTTCAGCACATGAATTACATGTGACCAGTTCGCATCAAAGTAGGTGCTTCTTACACTAATCTCGGACTTCATGGAGAAAGAATTTGTGCAGAAGTTAACTAGTCGCTTCCTATGGTTTAGATTTCCAAGAAACTTCAAGTCATAGTAGCATGAGATTCATGCCACAAATCCAAATAAACCCACTCAATAAAGAAGAAGTGAATCATACCTATATGAAGAAAGCAGTTGCTTAAACTCTTCCTCAAGCTTCTGCATGGCTTTAGCTAGCAAGCCATTGGCATGGTTAAGAAGACCATCACTATTTTTGAAGCTTTTATTAGAGCTGAAGAAATGCACGTTGTCTCTTAGCTGGTCCACTGCCTCTAGAAATCCACTGAGATCATCATGTGGCCCCTTCATTATCTTAAACTCTGCCTGTCATTTTTAAAAAATGGAAAACATGAATCCTCAAAAATCATGTTGGTATACATTCCAGAATAGAACTGATATTCATCCAATGCCAACCAAGCAAACAAAAGGAGAAGAAATTGGTCAGAATTTTTTCCTGAAAAAGGACCAATCAGTGCAAGGGCAGGTAGGGATGCTTTACTTAGAACAAGGCTTACTCTTTTGCATTTGAATTACATGCAACTGCTAGAGCATTGGACTTAATTGGAAATAAGCTCTTGTTTCTTTGGTTGTGTGCTCGTGTACTGTGTCGCAGTTGGGACTTCATTGACAAACCAAATCTCTTCAAAAGATGTTATTTAATCACAAATTACAAAACAAAGAATAGCAAGATGCATTACCCCTTACAAATATCTTTAGAATATCATGACAAGCTCATTATATCATGGAGGCAAACTCAATAAGGTGATAATTCAGAACTATTGGATGCTGGTTGATTTTTCTCATCTTATAAAAGCTCAGCCAAAAGAACAAACTATTCAAAATATTGGACAAAGTACAATAGATGAGTAACATGTGCTAACAAAGCTTAAAATACCATTAAGAATGACAGGTTACGTTAAACAGACTTACCAAAATGGCTGTTATAACCATGTTGAGTCACCGATATGCTGACATGAGTAAAGAAAATATCCAAAATTGGACAGACTCTAAAAGTGTTGCGTTTGTGAGCCATATCATGAAATATAGGGCGGGAAAGTATTAGCAAAAACAATGTTGAGATAAATCTCCAGTATAATAAAGTACCAATTCAGCTTTCTGTCTAGCATATATAACACAAAGAACATAAATTTACTAAATGTATAGTGAAATATGTATGAGCAAAGAGGAAGAACCTACATATAGTATTTGTTAATTTGGAGAAAGCATATAATATTATTCTTAAGCATATTCTTTGGGAACTTATGAAGAACAAAGTAGTACCCATTATGTAAATCAACACATCCGCAGTCTAGCAACAACTTAAGTCCCTTAAACGAGTACTTGATTTCTACAAAATTAAGATCAGCTTGCACTAAGGATCAGCAATGAGTTCATGTCGTTTTTCTTTGACTATGGATGAAATGACACATTTTCACAAAGATGTACCATAGGTCATAGTAATGGCCATCAAAGATATTCAAATATGAACTTAATATAGCATTTTCATCAGAAGTATACTAGCATTCACACGATACACATCACTGTAACAAGATGATAAAGCTAATCCAGTTTTCAAAGTGTGACTTGTTGCCTTCTCAATACTACTGAATTGGAGTTACTCTTTTTTCTTTTTTCCATAATAAAATTTGCCAGCAGATACAGCAGTATAATCAAAGACACAACAGGGCAGGCAGGCAATTTCGTCTCTTAAAGATTTCAACCTCTAGGTTGATGTTCATGTTTTTTTCATTACAATCGCATCTACAACTGATATGTACAAGTCGCCACCAGGAAGGCTGGCACTTAAAAGCGACTCCCAAGATCCCATTAAACCGTTCAAGAAAATATGAGGAGCGTAATGACTCAATAAGCCATTTCCCCACTCAACGGACATAGGCTACTGGCTAATATACGCTCCACGCCTCATTGCCCAGTGATTCAGAAAGGATCCGTGAAAGCTAACATGCCGATGCACGACCTTTGAGCTCTATGAGTGACAACTGAATACCATAAAAAACTGATCTAGGAAGCTCAAATTGAGCCTCCATTCGCATCAGCATTTGGAGAGAAATATGCTCTCCAAAGTGAAGACCCAAAAGGACAATATAGATGACAATGCAAAAGACCGGAACACAAAAATCCAAAAAGAAACGAAGATAAACAACGATGGGTTTGTCCTGAATTTGATAGCTCTTAAATTTCCTAACGGCCCCAGCAACAGAAACTAAACAAGGCAACAGAAGAAAGGGAAAAGAATCATATAAAGAAGGAAGAAAACCTGTCTGCAGATATCGAATTGACCTAGAATGACCTCCGCACACTTCAACGTCTTATCGATATTCTCGTGGGCCCTCCTGATCGCATGCGTCTTCACCTGAAGCCAACGCCAAAATAGAAGAAACTAGTAACTACAGCAATTGATGAACCCTAACGCCCAAAACGGCAGCCGAAACCACTCCCGGACAGCCAAAGCTCCTCAAACCGAAGCTCAAAGAGCGGGTCAAGCGGGAGTCAAAGAACAGTAAACGAAAACCCTAGGAACGACGGCGAAGACCGGCCGGATATGCAGGAATCCGGCAGCGCTTACCTGAGTGGGACGCATGGCCGACTCGAGGGCGGAGAGTCGGTGATCAAAGGAACCGAGAATCGAAACCATGCTGTCTGTGATCGTCTGGCTCTTCTTCAGACTCTCCCTCATGAAGTTCTTCCGCTCCCTCAAGCTCTCCATCGCAACGTCTACTCCCATCTCGCGTCCTCCGCTGTCGTTCCTAGGCTATCATCCCTCTTCCGTCATCTTGGATTCCTACTCCCCTGCATCGTCTCTCTGATCAGCCTCCGACGTCACGCAGAAACCAAAAAAAACAGACAAAACCAGGCAGGATTGAGCATGGAAATATTACTTTTCTGTAGTGCATTTACGGATATACCACCCATTCTATCATCAAATGACGAAATTAGTCTCGTAGAGCATTGAGGGATTAAGAGGTGAAAGATTGATGAATATTTAAGTCTTTTAGAATCTTCATGCTTGTGCAAATCCAACGATGCAGAGGCGATACAGCGAGTCCCCACGTGCTTGCTGTAAAGTATTCTGGTTTGGTGGTAGTCGGGCAGTCGTCGTCTTCGTACGGGCAAGGGGGGGTCAATGGTCAAATGGTTAAGCTCAGGCTGTTGTTTCGGAGTTTACTTAGCAAGAAAAGAGATCCATGAAATGCTTTTTATGAAATAGGGCTCGGAAACGAACCGAGCTAAACCCACGAACTTCATGGCTGGTCGTAGTTCGGCTAAGTCAAGCTCACAAAGAGATCACCCTAGCAACACGAGTCCAGTTCTTTAGGGGTATTTGATTACTAGGCCTAAACCTAGAGCTAATTCATTTTATAATCACAAGCTCGCACCCACTTTTTACTTAATTATGAAGCCGACGACAAATGTTCGAACTAGGCCGGTCTCGTAATCAAACACCCACTCAAGAGGTCATGCAAGCAAAGATGAATCCTGATGATTTGGTTCAGCTCATACATACACAACCCTCTGAAAGCATAAGAAATAACAATTCGAGTTTTGTATGATAACCCGGGAAAGGAATTCTATCCATTTTTAGCTATGACATACATAATGGCACAGCGAATGTACCTAGGGACAAAACATCGGACTTGAAACCATAAGGAATATCAGCCAAAAGTTCTTGGCACAAAAAGGGAAGATGAAGTGCCCACACCTGCAGAAATCATGAGAAAGGGAAGATGAAGATGAGCATATACTAATGTGCGGTCTATATCCATCCTGAAGGAAACAAAAAAAAAAGACTTAAAATGCTCAGCTTAACAAGAATGTACTGTATGATCCTTATTTCAGAAAGTTCTGCCTATGATCAAGTTAAGGAAACTTGCATCTTGCAACAATTTCTATGAACACTTATACCCAAAAGGCAACGAGTACATGATCAATCATATTATCTCTACAATAGACAAGAACAGTTTATCATTCGCATACTGGAGAAAAATGGAGAATGTGCTAGATTAGCAGTTAAAACACCGTTTAGGTTGCCCAGTTTGTCTACATGTTATCCTGCAATATTATCGATTTTTTGAAAAGCTAGCTTTCTAAATGGCGAAACACGGATACTTGGATAACAAAAATCATTGAAATGATTTATCTTTTTTATGAGTGCATTTTCTAGAAGAAAAAACTTCAAAATACAAATTTTGGTTCAATATGTTTCAGAATTTAAACATTCAGGAACCCTGATAAGTACCTTGTAAAACGAGAACCCAAATTCCTCACTTCTTTGGAGGTTTTCCAAAGATGCTGACATCTGTGACACTGCTTGGGTACAAAACAGGAAAATCTCAGAAAAAATAAATAAAATAGTAAAACATATTACAAGAGCAACAAATACACGATGAACTTTACATGAAAAAACTATAAAAATTTGTTCGGTAGACAAATCAATAGTTACAGAGCATCAAGAAGTCATTCGATGGGCATATGCCAAATGGTACCAAAATCTTTTAAGCAAAAGAAGCAATTTGGACATCCAATCTTCCTAACATGGGGGACACACTGTTTTTTTTATGTTTGGTAGCGTAACTCTTTTTGTTAAGAAAAATACATGGCATCTAATGATTATGACAATAAGTTAAAAATGTGAATAGGCAATTTACAAATAAATAATACTTTTTTGGGAGGCACTATCATCTGGAGAAGGTTTTTACTTAATGCAGTGTCATAGTGACGGTAAGTAGTTCTTGGTAGGGCAACAACACGAGAGAGAGAGAGAGAGAGAGAGAGAGAGAGAGAGAACAGCTCTTTGTCATTATTCACTAAAATGGCCGTCATTATACCAACTAAAGTAATTAGGCGCTCACCTGTTGAAAATCAATGGCAGCAAATGAAGCGTTAGGCTTCTTAACTTGCAGTACGCACATGCGTTTGCCTGTACCCATGTCACTGGATAAAAGTTTTACTGAATATTAAAATAACAGATTGTGGCCATGAAGAATTCTGACATACACAAGAAGCCGAATCATCCGCCTTCAAAATTTTAGCAAGTCCAAAGTCACCTGCACAGAGCATGAAGATTATGTATCTCTTCATAAAATTCAGGAGAGAAAGGTGCAAATATGCAAGACGTAGGTGCTGTTATTTTGGGGGAAGAACCCACCAAGGCGAATGTCCTGGTCCTTAGCGAGGAAAATGTTTGAGCACTACAAGCAAGGATAAGCAGAATCAGCCTAGAGTTCACACAAGCGATTGCCAAAGTTTCTGAATATTTTACTTGAACATGCATATATTCCTATACCAACTTCCAGAAAATCTACATAAATGATGTTCCTAGTCTCAAAAACTCGTCAAAGAAACATGTACTTCAAAAAAACAAAGGAGACAACGCCACTGTATGCCAGAACACAAGCTCAATATGTGCAGAGATCCAAATTCCAACATGAGGTGGAAAATCTAAACATACAATTTGATGGATTAAGAACACTATCACCATGAAATAAAATCCAAAATGGGAATTTGAGTTAGAAGGTGGCAATGAATTCTCTTTCCCATGAAGTCATTTCAATCCAAACCCACCCACCCCATCGACATGGTTGAAGTGCAAGTGCAACGAACATATAAGTTGTATTAATTACCATCAGCCAACCTTGACATATCGATGTAGTGCAAAATTTTAATGCGAGCACCCACAGCCAATAAGAGTTGTGTAAACCATTTGCACAATTTCTGACCAGCATTGACACAAAATTATCAAGATCAGTAACTGAAAGTACAAAAGTAGACATCAGCCAAAAAACCTGTAGCTGTAGGGAAAAGCATAAATATACAATTTAATGTAGAAAAGTTTTAAATACATAGGTCAATTTTTCAAAGTAACGAAAAAATTGATGGAGATGGTACGAATAGAAACAATAACGATTGGTTGAAATGGAGAGGGGCATAAGTATTTTGTGTGATAAAAAGATACCATTAAAGTTAAAGTGATCACATAAAGAAGAATCGTATACATAATGAGGTTATTAGAAACCAATTGGGAGTAGCACCAATAGGAGATAAAACGAGAGAAAATCGTATAAGCTTTTTTAAACATGTAGAAAGGCAACCAAAGGACGCTCTCATAACAAGATACGAAAAAATAGATTGTGAAAATATTAAAAGAAGAAGAGGACAACCACAAAAGTATTTGAAAGAAACTATAAAGAATGATCTAGTTTATATTGACTTACCTGCTAGCATGACACATGAAAGGGTTATGTAGAAACATAGAATCCATGTAGCCGACTCATCTAATATGAGAAAAGGCTTAGTTGTTGTTGATACTTTTAAAGAAAATCTAAGATAATTATACCTCTTCTGGGAACACCGAGCCATTTGCACTCTTCATTTACTCCGCCCTAGAGGCAAAGTGAAATTGCATAATTAACAATGAGTAAACGGTTTGAAATAATAGGTTAATCATATGCAGTACTAATATGCATTGCTGACTGGAGGTACACTCGCATGTCTCCACCTTCACAATCTCCTGTAACAAAGCAGACATAGCAACCCTATATCCAAGCAAATAATGGCACGAGTTCTCCATACAAAGCTCAAATAGATGCATCATGAAATTAAACAGGAAACCTATCCATCTCATAAATAAAAGAGTAATAATGGGCAATATAAGCAGGATAAGTAGCACGGCATTGTGATGGAATAAACCATAGACATACATGCATAATAAACCAATATGCAATAAATGTAAATATGCCCCAATCACTAACAACCGCCGCAGATCCAAAATAAGCTATAAGCAAGTCATACAAAAAACAAAAGCAAAAGCAAAATCAGAAATTTATTTGTGTGAGTCGCCTTTGCAAACTTTCCTTAGATAAATTAATTCCCCGCTATGAGTACGTACAGGTACTTTTGTCTTTCTCAGGATAAAATGCACACACAACTCGAAGAGCATGTATCTAGCTTCGAGTCGACCTCGAACAACGCCTTCATCACCTATGGCTAGAGAATGTAGGTTATGAAAACCGTCACGCACAAAGAGAATGCAGGGAATCGGGAGAGTAGCGAGAGAGTGCAGGAAGACAGTATGCAGGATTAGCAACCCTAATCCCCTATTTATAGTGCGTGTGATGGATCACAGATCCCAAATCCGATCCAATCATCGTGATTATTCATGTACGTAATCGTTTATACTCCATCTTATCCGAAATTATTCTACCTTATTCATAATTTTTCTCCCTTATCCCTATCCGTGACCGTGAAAGACTCTTGACCGTTAGATTAAAAGTTTTTCGTACAAAAGATAGAATGAAGACAATTCTCAATTCCCATACCCAATTCCGATGCATATGTGTGTAGTCTAGCATGTCCTCCTCAAGCTCTTTAAAATAAGGTTTATGAGCTACCAACTATATAAAAGGACAATTAGGCTTGTTGCATTCTTTAATATGGGACTAAACTTTATCTCCTCTTGGTCATCACATGCGCAAGTCTCTCACATATTACTTTTTATACTTTAGGACTTTCACATATATCAATGATACATCAATTGAGTATTTGGGATATAAAATGAATTAAATGATATTAATGCATATGGTTTAATAAAGGAATTACTCTTAAAGAAATTAGGTAAACATACATCTTGAACCTGAACCTTGGGTCTAAAGGTTTCTATTGGTAACAACATAATAAAAGGCTATGGCGTGATCTATAGGGGTGATACATTAATGGCCATGCATCAATATATTTTATCACGATTGACTTCAAGGAACAACCCAATTCTCCTTTTGTGGTCTCACAATGTCAATCACTTAACTGGATATTTCCATGGATGTACTACTAGCATCTTGTCCTAGGATTCGATTCCATTTAGAGAATAATCTTTTGTTAAACTTACAATCATTACACTTTAGGTTTAAAGACAATATACACACAAATACTTCAAGTATCACATAATACAAAGTGTTATCATATTCACCCAACAATTTCACATTGAACCTACTTCGTGTGATCTCAACTCAGGTAGGCGGGTTGCCACTGATTGTAAATAAATCATGGGTTTTAGTATCATCCTCAACCTTGATTTCTCAACTAAGGCTATTAATAGACTTTTAGTCAAATGATTAGTTGTGTTATCTTTATCTCTTACACACTTTAGTTTGACTTTGATGTATCTCAATTGCTTTTGATTATACTTTAAACCTCATCTTAACAATTGTAAGCATGTTATCACATTATACTAAAATTGTAAGAAATGACTTTTTCACCATAGGTAAATTCGACATAAGTCTCGCAAATCATTCAACTTACAATCTAGTGTCATCCAAAGCACATAGTTTTGTGACAAAGTTAAAACGAGATAAAATAGTTTGTTTCGTAGATTTCTAGATGATTGCGCTACCACCCAAAAGAAACATACATCCAATGATCCTATTACTCTCAGAATTCTTTATTATCCAACTAGCATCACTAAATCCTTCAAAAATCGAAGAATTTTTACCATAATATAGTCAAAGAGAAATTATTTTATTCATATAGTGAAACACTCTATCTAGAGCTTTCCAATGGGTTCTATTTCGATAACTGATATATTTACTCAACTTACACATAACAAATACAATATTTGGTCGTGTATAGTTGGTTAGATACATAAAACTACCGATAATTTGAGAATATCGTAGTTGAGACACAGGAATATCACTTTCATTCTTATACAGAGCCTTAGATGAATCATATGGGGTCTTAATAGGTGTAGAGTTTGTATATCTAAATCTTGCTAAAACTTTCTCAACATAATGAGACTGAGAGAATATTATACCATTAATAGACCTTATAATTTTAAACCCTAAAATCACATCAGTCACACCTATGTCCTTCATCTCAAACTTACTACATAAGAATAACTTAGTCTCATTTATTATTCTCATATCGGAACTAAACAACAATATATCATTTATGTATAGGCAAAAATGATGAAAGCATTATTTACCGACTTCCAGTAGACACACTTATCACAATCATTAGAAATGAAGCCAAAAGATCATATCACATAATCAAAATTTTTATGTCATTGTTTAGGGGTTTGTTCAAACCGTATAATGATTTAACAAGCTTACACACCTTCGACTTATTTCCACGGGTCACAAATCCCTCTGGTTGATCCATATAAATTTTCTCAACAAGGTCACCATAAAGGAAATTAGTTTTCACATCCATGTGATGGAATGTAAGGTCATATATGGAGTCCAATACTATAAGTAATTTGAATGGTGGTCATTCGGGAAACTGGAGAATAGGTATCAAAATAATTTATTTCTTCCTTTTGTATGTATCCCTTGGCAACTAATTTGGCCTTGTAATTATTTATTGTTTTGTTTGTATTTAGTTTCTTCTTAAAGATACACTTGCAACCCACGGTAAAACAACTATCCACCAATTCCCAAGTACCATTGGAAAAAATTGATAAAATTTCATCGTTAACGGCTTACTTTCAAAACATAACCTCGAGTAAGGTCATAACCTACTAAAAGATGATAAGATTATCGTCGACATTGAAAGTAACAAAGTGACTTCCACAGTCTTTTGATGTCCTCTCCAAGCTCTTTGAACTAAGTTTCATGAGTTACTAACTATATAAAAGGATAAGTGGGTTGTCACATTCTTCGATATGTGACTAAACTTTGTCTCCTCTTGGTTATCACATGAAGTCCCTCGCACGTTACTTTTTATACTTTAGGATTTTCACATATATTAATGATGCATCAATTTAATATTTGAGATATAAACATGAATTAAATGTTATTAATACAGATAAGTTTAATAAACTCAATTGTAAATAACATTAATCCAATACATTGTAAGAATCTTGCGTGTAAAAGAAACACAAACCTGAAGCTAAGGAATATAATTTTGTGCGGCTTCCTTCACGTTTTCTTCCTCTTTTGGCATTTTCAGAACACACTTTTCCTATTCCCCTGTGGTCTATAAAAGTAACCCTTCCCAACTCGGCAGCTGTAATCCCACCCCTAGATCAAGACATTGCAGGTAAAGAATACACCCATCTCCTAAGCACAAACTGTTCTCTCTATTGAAAAATCTCAATCTCACAAGAATCCTAAAGTTTGAGCTTTGAAATGTCATGGCAACAAGATGCTGAATTCATTAAAAAGGTTGATGAGTTCACAAGAATCCTACTCTCTCTCGCGCGCGCGCGAGAATGTTATGACCGCGTTGCCCCTGCGGACGTTTATTCTTCCTCTTCAATGGGAAAAATACCCGCCCAACTGATCAGATATTTAAGAAAGACTGTAAAATCTCATATATTATATTTAACCTCATATCTTTTATAATCTGCATCAAACTGCCTCTGACCCGGTTGGGCTTTACCTTGTGATTCTTTAAAGTGGAGTTGAAGCTTTCACTTTTGCCAGTATTGACAAACTCAGCAAGGACAAGCGAGGGGCTTGTTTGAGTTGGGCCACACGAAACTACACAGGTACAAACACAAGCCAGAACACGAGATTGCCAGTAATATACCAGTCGACATTAAAACATGATATGCCCTCAAATAACACGAAAAAATGTGTGCCTTAATGATTTGAATTGTATTTGACTGATAGGCATCCCTCAAGATCCCTTCCCCCCTACTTGTATGCATTTTCAGGTACCCAAAGGCCACAAGGACCTTGCCTATCTGGTTCAAGTCGTGTCATGATGGTAAAGCTCTTCAATTGCTTCTGATTTTCTCCAATCAGAAGACTCGAGTTTTAGATCTTGATTAAGGAAGCAAGTGCCGAGCCACTTGGACCAACTAAGGATCCATCCGCTGAAAGAGCCGGACATGATGATCTTTCATCATCCATTTTGAGCAATAATCAAAGGAATTAAACAGATTCGTAGAAAATCCACATGCCATCTAGGAAGGTATGTTTGTATACACAAATGCTCAATGCCCGAGTGGGCTTACATCGATCATGATCAAATGCTTTTTGGATTACACCCAACAAGCTTACATACATGCATGCATGTACACAGGCTGCTACCTTCACACATAATAGAGAAACATACATACAATGAGGATACATGCAGCCAGGTTGCACCATGTGAATCCATGAGAATAGAGATACATACGCACAATCTGAAACCAGATGTACGCTGGGAGTATCAAACTCCTCACCTTCGACCTGTGGGTTGACCTCCTAGCCAGATCACCTATTGCTTATCATGCACAGAACCATTTACTATAATGCCCTCTCACTCCTCAAGCCTAAGAATAAAGCTCTTGCATGTCGCATGTCACCTATTGCTGTTTGTACAACCGGAGTTTGAGCAAGTCGTATAAGGTTACAAGTCAAAGTACAAACTGTACAAACTATTTGAATTCGTTAAACTATTACAGACTAGCAGTTCGTGCCTGGTTGAGCAAGTTAAAGAATATGTTCATGTATTAGAAAACAAGAAACATCATGCCCATCGGTGATGCTCACTCATGCTGATCGATTGCTTTTCCAAAACATGAATATAATTTCAAAGGTTGAGAAAAAATAAAAAAAATTGTGACAACAGCACCATTAAAAACCAATGGTCAACTTAAATGGGTAAGAGAACCCTTTTGGTACAATGTGTAAAGAGCTTTGTCCGTACAATAAAGATTGCATTAAATGGTTGGCTTTTGAGTTTAGAGTTCAAGTTCTATAGTTTAATAAACTGGCTTGTATTCATCTCGTCAGCACTATTGAAATTAACTGGATAGTGTTCCATTTTACCCGACCCCATCTAGTATGGAAAAAGGCTTAGTTGTTGTTGCTGTTGTGTTCCGTTCATTGGCTCAACCTAGCTGAGTTCAAGGACAACCAAACCTAGCTCGTCTCAGCTCGACAATCATCGCCTCTGACTGCTTTTGCCAACTCAACGACCTCTCAACCACATGCATCGTCTTCTCCAACTTAAGAAAGGCTAGAATCTTCCGGAGTAATTTTAAGGAGGGTCTTTATTTGGAAATCCCAAGAATCACACGATTGCCAACTCAACGACCTCTTCATTGCATTTTCACAACAAGAATCATGTCAATAAATACAAGTCCCTTACAACGATCTATACATATGGTCTTCTCCAACACCTAACTCACCCACCCACAAAAGTTGCTGACTCTCTAGACTAGTGGTTCGACTCGAGAACCTTCATGGTGAAGGTCATGAATTTAATAGCTGGAGTGTACATCTGCCGCCAAGCCCAAGCTCACACATAAAAGAATAGCTCAGCAACATATTCATCACACGATCAACACCTGATTTAGGGTCTTAGGAGCCAAAACAAACTACAGATTACACTACAAATTCCACAGATAGTGCGAAGTGCCTAACATGACAGAACAGCACAATCGCTAAGAAGTATAGATGTAGCTGATTCATGCAATCTGGGAAAAGCGGTTTTGGTTATGTTGGTTTGCATTTGGCTACACAACGCCAACTACAAATAGCAGAAAATCTCACAGATTTCAGTGTGCATTTCGCTTATTGTACGGGATCGATGCGCCAAGCAGCACTTTCCATCCTTTTTAATTCATAACTTGGAGAAACGGCCTTTCGCTAGGTCAGAAGTCGACACAACCCGCGCTTTAATGCAGAGTAAATAACTAATCATCAGATTCATCACTTTCGCTCCTATCAGGATCATCATCAGCCTCTCTAGGAGCAGCATTGCCCTGCTTTTCTGGTGATGCATGTGCAGTTTTAGCACCCCCATCATTGGCATCTTCAGCACGTGAACTGCACTTTGTCAAGGAATAGTAACACGGCAAAGAAAATCATACGCAAGAAACTCATAAGCCTAAAGAACAGACTGACAACTTGAGTCTGAATCCAATACCCATTCAGCTCTCAGATAAAGTTGGTGGGATTAGTTTTGGGATCAAGTCCCCTTCGAAATGTTTTAGATGATCAGATCGATAATGTCTGATGTAAAAGGATTTTAGTACCTAAAAATGAGTAAGATGAACAAAAGAAAAAAGAAAAATCAGGTTGAATAAGTTGGCCTAACAAATCATTCTGGATCTATTCGATATGAATGGAACAACTCAGGCCTACTTGATTCAATTTTGATTCTGACGAACTGCTTTTAACATTTGTGAAAGGAAAACAGATGAGTTGGAGGGCCGTAGTTAGACTGAACCAGAAAAATGCCCAAAAAGCTTTATATTTGCAACTGCATTGTAGAAACTTAACTGAACTGTAAAGGATATCTACATTTTCTGTAGTACCACGGTATGTGAGGATGTTAACAATATCCCTCTCAACCTTATCAACAAACTCCGGCTGCGACACAATCATTGTAAAGTCAATGGTCATTCAGAAACCAAAAGTAAAGATGAAAGAAATCCAGTACTCAATATCAAAGCTTACATTTATGTCGGGTTCTCTCCGAAACCTTCTTCTGTGAGCATCCCTCATTGGGGGAGTAAGACCATGCCTATACTCAACATTATCAGGAGCAGGATCACCTTCTTCTCTCACTGTAATAATCTGTTACCAATGACAATCTGATAATTGAAAATGGATGCTGATAAGACATGAATTCAGCAGAAGCACCGAAGAGTACTGAAACCTACCTGACCAATATCTGCAGCTTTTATCAGCACGTTATCATCATAGGTTTTATATGACTCGATGATGCACGGAAGATCCAGAAGAGATACGGGGAAACTATCATTACCGATGAGAAATGTTCCATTCCGTCCATCCTCTGTTAAACATAACAAAAGAAAACAGAAAAATCAGCAAACAAAGAATGATGTAGCGTAACAAAGCAATAGCATGATAAGACAAAGAAGAGACCCATCCATGAGAATGCTTAGAAAATACCGTATTGCTTAGCCATTGCATTGGAAATAATACATGCTCTTTGGTTTTAGAAAACAACACATAGAGCCAACTGTCATACTATCAGCAGCTCGAGAGGACCGGCTACCAAACAATTGTGATCGAGTGATATATGAAGGAAGCAGAAAAGGTTCAGACACAAAATGACCTAACTCGAGGGAAACTTGCCACAAATCTACCAACAACCAAGGTCAATAACTTTTTGAAATAGGGAAAGAAACATCATCTTCAAGAAACAGAAAAGAAAAGGAGGAAGAGAAAATGATAGTCCTGTGTCAGAAATCTTTATAAAATAAGGAGCTTAGAAGCCTGTTTTGGGGACATTTAGAAATGATATGAAGAGCTGACACTAAGAAAATGTGCACGTCAAGAGAGGTTGGCAGTTGCCAAGATTGAAGAAAGCCCGGGATGTACTTCCTTGGTAATATGCCAAAGCACAACCAAATATATCAGAATTATCACAAGAAAAAAAAAGAACAGCAATGTTGAAGGATACTGTCGAGGTGCATTGAAATGAATCCTTATCCAACATATTAAAGAGTTCCTCGGTAGAAAGCAAGAGCCAGACAAGTTGCCAAACACAAAAGGACATGCAAAGCATTGCTAAAATAGATAGCCTAGACACTGAAGTAATAGAATTACAATACCGGAAAAAGATAAATCAAGTGGGTTATCGTCAGAAGTCCCATTCTCGCTTAAAAGGCGATCAATTCGTTCAGAAACAGCAGGAGGAACTCTTAGGATGAACTGCTCTTCCATCTTGGAGGTTTATCCGTCAAACTGTTCAAATATGTAATCTCCAGCCAATGACAAGGAAATAAAGAGAACAAGCAAAAGAGTTCACTCGAAAATGAGTTATGGTAAAATAAGAAGAGTCATAGATAATCATTTTGACAGCAATAAATTGTCCTACTACTTGAAGGTCATATGACTCTTCAAAGAACCTAAACTTAACTAATGTATCCGAACAGGAAAGAAATACAAATCCACCTACCTCAACGAAACTTTAAAACCAAACCTCAAGAATGTAGAACCACGTTTTTTCAATTCATATCACCTCAATTTGATCATAAAACATGAACAAAATAGCAACCATGTTAAAATCCACTTTGCATGGATATGGGTACCGGGTACGCTCATTTACGGGTACATCACCATTAAAAAAATAATAAAAAGATAAATGTACACAAATGAATATAAATGCAATACCAAGTCACAAGTATATTGTATCAAAACAAGAAAGTTTCATTCAATAACATTTTCAACTCTATACTTATAACTTTCATATCAAATTTCTAAAATATGAGGCATCTAAAAAGCATTAGTATACTATGAAAATGAAAAGGCTAAAGTAAATAGCACAATGCACCCACGTACACATAGTATCCAGTAACAACTAATTAATGAGTAAAACAAAATATTCCCTTAAAGCGACAAACATAAAGAGAAAAAGAAGAAAAACTTAGGCAGTGAGCCCTTTTGTGAGTCCAATGACTCGAATCAAATGGATTCTCAATTTCTCAAATGCATGAGAATTGGAATCCCAGGGGGCACTGAATGAGATGCCCTGGTATGGCGCCCAGTGAGAATTCATGACCAGTTCACTGGGGAGTCAACCATGTTTAATCAATGGTCAGTCTCAAAACTCAGTGCATATGAAAGACACAATCAGTCCAGCATGATCATGTGCATCTGAACATAAGGAGGAATTGATGGTTCCCCACCTAAAACTTAGAGAGAGAGAAGTGAGAACCTTCAAAATCTCCGGATGATCTTGCCTTACCGGTGATTCTGCCGGTGAATGGTTGCCCGCCGGTGATGAGTGCAGAGAGAGAACACAACAGCCAGCCACTGAACCAAATTCAGAATAGGTTTAGAAATGAGAGGGTTTATAACCGTTGTTTTGAAATTTGGATCAGATCGACCATAGCTGATACAACTCTAACGGGTACGAGTATTTAACGTACCCAAATCATGATACACGTACCGATGCATGCCCACGTGTACTGATGTGTACCAAAGCATGTGTACTTTGTTAACTTTTAATAGAGTTGGGCCATTAGTGCCCAGCAAGCCCTCTTGGACTGGACCTTCAGTCACCACCCAACGGCTACACTACTAGCCGTTGGGAACTCTATGTTAAAAGGGTTGGGTTATGCTGGCCCAGACCACAGGATGGTAAAGGTAGGCCAGCAGAGCCCCAACAGTTACATGACGTGGCCGTTCGGGACTGGCAGGGGGCTGCCTACCCCTCTCAACCACTCTCACTCTCCTTCCCTCCTCTCTTCTCTTCCTCTCTCTTTCTCGTCTATTTTATAAATACCCCTCTTGTAAATATTTTTTATTCAAGCCTTTTTATGACTAAATAATATTGTTTCTTTTCCGCTGCTACATTGAAGCATCGTCTTCATTATACTCTCAACAGCTATTAGTGTAGTCATTGGGAGTAGTTGCTCCATAATAGTCTCTCTCAGCTGTGAAATGAATAATTGGAGCTTTTTGTGATCACTTGACTTGTTTTGTATTATGCAGTTATAACTATTTGGTTTGTCTTGTACACAAGTGTTTGGTGATTGGACTTGTTGAAGACTTGCGAGATCATTTGTATTTGAGTTTGTGGACATCATTGGCGAGATATGTATCGCTTCTTTTAAATACCCAATACATATTTGATATAAATATGCAGCCCTAACTGTCGTATTTATGCATCGCATATCATATTCATAATTCACAATAAAACATTAAACATCTGAAAATAATTTAATATATTATACAACTAAAAAGCATAGTGTAGAAGTTATGCTTTCATGAAAACTGCATAGGCATAAAATTACATGAAATCATCACTGGGCATTCGCCCAATGATATCTTTCTCTAACAATGTTGTTAACTGTGTTGGGAGAGCACCATTCTTTAATTGAATCTTCGAACTATAATAACTTTGCTTAACTAGTCAATCTGCACAGCAACTCCCTTCTCTATCTAAGGCCAATTTGTCAATCCTTTTGCAACCACAAGTGTATTATGTTGATCAGATTGTTCCCTTCTCAATCTTGTTGATGTTTGTGATATATAAGTTGTATTGCTTCAAGTGAATCCATCTCCACTATAATTTTTTTGTGTCTATTTCTAGGGCTTCATAGTCAACCTTTGGTGACTCGTGATTGTTATATATATGTATATTGGATATTCGTTGCTCCATTCAACAGGTTGAAGTATCATCTTCATTACATGGTATCAGAGCCTATCTTCTCTTCGTGATTATCAAGTTGATGCCTCAAAAAGCATGCCAAAGTCTATAAGTCTTATGTTAAGGGACTTAAGATTTATGATATTTTTTAAAGCATTTATCTAAGTAAGTTCACTCCTTTGAAGCTTGTACTCCTTAAAGATGGAAGAAAAGTGTTTCAATTTTTTATTAACTTTTAACTACAAAACACTAGCTCAATCAATGTAAAACTATTTATATTTCAAAAGATTATGGTGCTATGTGAGTGGAATGAAGGAGGAACCCTTTATAAATGTCACTTTGAAACAAAAAAAGGAATTTAAAGGTCATTGGACAATCTTATGGGTTCTCATGAACAATATGAGTGATCACATTAGAGACACATTGGCCGACTTTACCAACACTAAAGAAACATGGGAATACTTAAAGAATCTCATGTTCAAAGTGATTTGATGTGGCACAAATGATGGCATTACGTGATAAAATGTCATCACTAAGACAAGGACTTAAAGGGGTGAATTAGTTTTATAGTGAGTATTCTAATATTTTGAATCAATTAAATGGATATAAAAAAAATGTACACGTCTTAGTGAAATAGAATATGAATAAAGCGAATACTTCGTATATCAATTTTTGAGAAGTCTTAGAGAAAAATTTGAAGGAGTAATATAATTTCTTATACATTTTAAGTCGTTTTCCATTAAAGAAGAGGTTATTGCCGGCCTTTAAATAGTGAAAACAAGACTTAATGAATTTAGGCTTCAAAAAGATAGTCGCATTAAGATCTAAAACACACATTAAGACATATTGACCTCCACATTTGAAGAGTAAAGGATCAAGTGAGACAAAGAGAAGTTATTTGCCACTTTTGTAAGGAAGTCAAACATATTAGGCTAAATTGCTAAAGATTAAAGAAGAAGGTATCCTTGGTAGTTAAATAAAGCTCTTCATCAATTCTTGCTATTTGTGAAGAAGTAAAAAGTCTTGAAGTACAATTACAGGAGAAGGCAATCATTGGTGCGGTATGCTCTACTTTCACTCATGACACTCAAGGTATGACTCCTTGGTTACTTGATTCGAGTGGTTCATTTCATATGATTTGCAATGAAAAACTTTTTAATTTATACATAAGAAAACCCTTATCATGTGTGTTTATCGTCGATGGAACCAAACTAAAGGTTAACAATGTAGGGGACCTTGAAAACAAATATTTTTTTATTCTTAAAATTAGTGTTGTTCCAAAATTAAATTTAAATCCACTTTTCATATCTCAAATATCGGATAATGGTTTGTTATAACCTTATTATCTATAGGTTGCATTGTTCAAGATCGCCTCTTAAATAAGGTGATTAGATGTGGCCATAGAGAAGGAAGACTCTATGTAATGGATTATATGTGTAATTTTGGATATTTCAATTCTTTGTCACAATTATCACACAAAAGATCTAGCCATATAAATGTTCAAAAATTGTATGAATGTCCCATTAAAATAAAAAAAATGTTAAAATTTTTCTTGTAAAGATTGTGTTCTTCACAAAATGCAACATCATCCATTTACAAATAAAACATATGTTACAAGCAAACCGTTTGAAATTGTACATTCAGATATTTAGGGTCCCTCACCCATCATGTCAAAAGGATGAGTCTCCTAATATGCCATCGATGACTTTACTAGATATACATGGTATATATATTAAATGTCAAATCTTATGTCTTTAAAAATTTTGTTACTTTTCGTAACTTTGTTAAGAATCAATTTGATTCTGAAATAAAGATATTTAGATCCGACTCAATGAGAGAATTTGTGTTAAATGAATTTGAAAGATATCTTAAAAACCATCAGATTCTTCACCAAACATATCTAATAAATCATATGTCTTCCTTAGTATTATAAAATATCTCCCCTGTTGAAAAAAATTTAAACTTGCACCTAACTATTCTAAATTAAGAATATTTGGGTGTAAATGCTTTGTATTTACAAACAAAGAAGATAAATTATCTCTACACGCAATTGAATGTGTATTCTTAGGATATTGGTATAAACAAAAACGGTTATAAATGTTATAATCCTAAGAATAACAAGCTCTATGTGTCAAGAGGTATTAAGTTCTTTGAAAATGAATTTGTGTTTCAATATCAGGTTACTAATTTCATTGATGAAATTAAATATTCATTTTTTAGTAATATTCTAGGTAATCCAAAAGAAAACATAGAAAGTGAACATGACAAATCAATATCTTCTAGGCACATTTTAATTCCTTTTGAAAGACATTACATTAGGAGAACTCTGGAAACTATTGAACCTACTCTAAGAAAATCCAGTAGGGATTCTAGATTCCAATAGATTTGTTTCTTATGAAACCTTTTGTCCAAGTCCAATTCCACACACAAGTGAGCAAACCTACCCGTGGCTTGAGTCATTTGGGTAAATTCCACCTTCAGAATCTTCCCAACTAAAGTTCCAATGATTCTTAGGACCTTTCTATCATAGTATTCAATTGATAAGTCCAAAATTGGATCCATGCAACGATTTTGTTGATTCTTGTTGTTTGTGGCTAGAAGTTAGCTTCCCATTCCATTATTGTCGGGTAATGGTCCATCAAAAGCCAAAGGCCACCAGTTAAGGCATGTTGATAATCTTGTATTGATTGGAATCCCACAATGAACAAGTAGTCCCCAATATCAATGAGTTTGATCCTCCCATAATTGCTCCCGTTCATGAACAAGGGCCAGATAGCCCATTTTTCGTTCAAGTAAATTGACGATTAAGGATTGTTTCCTTGGGCCTCCAACCATTTGTTTTCTTCATCTTAAATGCAGATCTTGGGTATATTATCACCATCACATACAATCGTGTATCCTTCAAGCTCCAGCGGGCCATTGTCAAGATTAACATCCACACTTGGCCACCACCAACCCATGTATTGTTTCTTTTGTCTCACTGCCACTAAAGATTCTTTATATGAAATCTTGGCCTCCCTGGCATTATACTGATTTGTTCCTTCTTGAGTTAATGAACCTAACTCTTTCTCAGTCTCAAGATCGTTATTCAAGCAGATTGGAGTTACTCCACCTTTATATTTTTTGCATTGTGAATAAATATTGAAGCCTCTTGTAAAGAAGGATATTCTTGTGACTTTACTGTGAGATCTTCCTCCCGATCTGCCATGGAGTCTGCCATGTCGCTCTTACCGGTGGGATAAAGATGTTGAGTAACTTGTTTACGGTCAGGATTTAGAGCTGAGCAATACGACAAACAGTTGGAGTGAGCCCCTCAACCTTCAACCCGTGAGCACTCTTTGCTTTCATGCATATGTGAATTTATGCAAGCACAAAAAATATTGAAAAAAGGATGAGAATATTTGAAGGCCATCAATGTAATATCATAACTTCAAGAACACTGAACAAGAGGTAGAATACGAGAATCTCGTCTGTCTAGAATAGGAGGCAATAGATTATCAAAATAAGAAATCATATGCAACTCTACCGACTCCATTCCTTAACAGAGTGAACTCCTTATATTAAAATAGCCAAATATATACAATACAGGGAAATGAGAATCAGATGCACCTCTACCGACTCCTTTCCTTTAGAGAGAGAACTCCAGAATAATGCGTTTATGATCGATACAGAACTTAAGAATATTAAAGCAGACAAATATCTATAGAGGATAGATAAGGATCAACGACATAACTTTAAAATACCGAAATAGCCTCAAAGAGAGACCACCGTGCCTTGGGGGGGGGAAGGGGGGCGAGAGAGAGAACCACCGATGGATGCCAGTGTACCGCCACCGCTCTTATCAAAACCGCGCCTAAAAGTCGCCGACTCGTTGGAAAATAGAGAGAGAGAGAGATTAGGTAATTCGACATTCATTGCGGTTTTCATCTGAGTTTGGAACAGGTTTGTACTCCGCCCTAGGTGGTGTACCAACCCAAATTGTGCATTGTTGTAGGTAATATGTGTCAACGTGTCGATGCAAGACATACACTGATCGTGAATCTGGGTATACTGTGTTTAGTTCTGAACGTAACTCAGAAACCCAATTAAACTAAACCTAAAACCCGAATCTCAATAGTTCATTTGCATGTTACGACCTCAGGTATGACACAAAACCTGAATTCAACACAGACCTTTTTATGGACACGACACAATGTCATTAGTGCCAAACATGACATGAGTCATAGCCTACACGCTTGAATCTTAACCCGAAAATCAACGGATTTTGCCATTTCCCGGCGACAACAAGCCGTGCTTCGTGATTGATGGTGGCGTTTTATGAAAGAAAAAACAGTAGAGCAACAAATAGGCTTTGACATGGCAAAAATTCGGAGGATCCATGCATCTTCTGATCAGTTCGAAGCTAACAAAGTTCGATTTCAAACATATAATATATAGGATTGATACACATACCCTTTTTACTATACACCCACCTCAAATTTTCTCCTTTTCTCAAACATTTTTAATAATTATGAAAATACCTTTTTAGCAAAAAATAGGAAAGTATGTCTCCTCCTGCATGAACCAACTTGTAGCTCTCATTTTCGGTTGTTCTTCCGGTTATTCTTTATTTCTCGCTTCATTTTAGTCATATAGTAGGAGGTATATAACGATTTCTAATAAAAATAGATTGAAAATCATTGAAACCATCAATTTTAAAGAAACCGAAAACAAAAATGAAAAAGAAAGGTTTTTATGATTTCTTGAGTCAATTCGAAGTAGATTTATTGATTTATAGAGGTATATCTTGATTTTGTGTTGTTATACAGATTTTCACTTGTTTTTTTACGTATTTTTATGGTTTTTAGCGTCATAAAAATTTGGGTTTTTCCAACATCATGCAGTTGGGAGACAGGCCTCTGACTCGTCTCCCACTTTGAGTGAAATCTAATAAATAAGTTTTTTTAATATAGAGATGTAGCTGATAGGACACAAGTACGATACCGTAATGTCACCGCTTTATATATAAGATGCAACACTGTATCGAATGGAGGACGCCCCGTAGATGACAATGAGGAGAAAAATGAGTTGATCCTTCACATTATGAGGATGATATGTCATCCTTGTATATTGAGATTGGCATTGGAAACAGTGAACATGAGAGATATCCTCATATGCTAGTATTACTCCCGAACTTTGAAATTAATAGTGCATATAATATTTGAGAGGAATATATACTTTAAAACTTTAACAAAAGTTTTTGTAAATATTCTATATATATGTAGAGATATCAATACTCTCTACTATAATGTATTATGTAGATGTATATTTACAAGCAATATGAAAAGTTATAACAACTCGTACACATTACAATGTGAGTAAAATAAGGTTAGTGAAGGGCACGAATATGAGGTCTCAAAATTGGATTGAGCTCGCAGATCATAGTGGATTAATTAGATAGGCAAACTTATTGTATGAGGTCATAGATCAAAAATTGGATTGCACTAATAAAAATAAAGGATATAATGAAGTTCTTAGAGATTTATGTGAATACAATAACCTTAAGGAAAGACATCTTATGCCTACATAAACATTAAAAACATATAAACGTTAATAAGATTAATATAAGATAACACTATGCCAAAACAATAAGACACTTACATGTTGTTTTATATGCCCTATCAAATTTCAGTGACATGGAAACCCATGAAGTAGGTGGATGGAATAAGGATGAGCAATATAATGTTACTTATAATATCCATATCAAAAACTTTATGATGCTATGTATGATAATAGTTAATGTATAGATAGTGTACTAGTTATTGTAAAACACTTCGAGAATCATGATCTTTCTTCTTATATTATAAATATACTTTGTTGTACTCGTATTTTACATATTTATCTGCTTCAAATGCATTAGAATATGTTTCGGTTTGCAATGATTGTATAAATTTTTTTGTTACAATGTACCTAGAGCTATTCAACCTCCTTACAAAAGCATGTCCTTTGAGATACAATGATAAGGAGTTGTTATGTGTCTCATTTACTATAGACAACTTCTAATATTCATCCAATCCATTCTATCCTCTTAAATAAGAAGGGGCAATCAACCATCTTAATGTCCGTTCACCTTTTACTTTCAACATAACACCATGATTTTGCCTAGATTTGTCACTTCTTTCACATGCAAGCTATACCTTATTTATTATCCTTTTGCTCTTGAAAAGACTAATAACCTTGACAATGTTATGCTTTATCCCGACTAGTCTTACATAGACAATAAGTTTATTACAACTCCTAAACATATATCAATTACAAACACAAGTGAATAATCTAGCCTATCACCCTCATAATCAACAAATTTATCCTTTACTTGTTTTGCCAACCAATCACCAAATACATCGTCTAGTGGAATAAAACCATTGTTACAATCATCAGTCATTTTATAATCATTATTACACTCAGTGAACATCTTATTTGAAACACTTTCATTGTAAATACTTTCATTCAAGTTGTTTGTGAATTTGTACTAAAAATGTGTATAACAATTATAAGGCGAAAAACTTTTCAATTGAAGAAGATGCGTCACAATCACATATCTCTTAAAGAAGGACACACCATCCACGATTCCAGCGAGAACTCCAGTTTCACCCAAAATTGAAAAATTGTTTCAAAGTTTTAAAAATCAAATGATTTCAAGTAAAGCAACGTAAATACAATGATCTTAGTAAAAACCAACCTTACAAAATCGGAAAAACTAGAGAATATGAGCGGATCGGTTGTCTCTTTGATTTTTTTCCCATTTTTATTGTTTATTGACTCATTTGATTCCAACTAAGTTCATAACTAACTAACCATTGATGATTGCTTGCAAATAATCATACAACACCTAATAATCAATAAAATAAGATTAAAAATAGTCACCGAAGGAAAAGAGGAGAGTAGTCTCATTTTCGTGTGGAGAGAAGAAAGAAATTAGTCTAAGAGTAATTTGGGTATTTATGAAAATTGACGTGCGGATAGTAAAAGAGTGCATATAACTCTCATGATATATCCAACAAAAGCCTTTTGACTCAAACAAATCTGATGTCGGATGACGATTCGCCTCTGAAATTCGATCCGAACCTTAATCGCGTTCATTTATATAAAAATCCATCGAAGGAGACCGTCCACACTTCACGACGCCCTAATCCAAGGTACCATCTATGGACGACGAGGACGTTTGCAGTTCACCGTTCTATAGAATCCTCCCACCTATGGCTGGTAAATGAACCAAGCTGCTTGTAGATCCGCTCGGCCCGTTCGTGTTCAGTTTGTTAAACCATATGAGTTGGATATGATATATACGGCTCGGTTTGATTCGTGAAAGCTCGCCAAATGACAAATTTTCTAAATTTGACCAAAATCATGCTCCAAAGGAATTTAAGGTATTAGCATTTTTGAAGGTCAATTTTGTTCGAACTTATCAGAAGCGAGGAATTTAGGTAAATAAGGAGCAATGCATTTGGGATATTTAAGGAAATCTCTCTCTTATCTCGGTTTCCCTCAGCTCAGAAAAGGAAAAGAGAACGGTTCCTCAACATAATCGAATAATGGCTAAATGGTTGGAATTTAGATCGGTTCTTTGGTGTAGGAAATGAGCCGAGCAACAAACCATGAGTTGCTCGGTTCGTTCGGGTTATTTACAACTCTATTTCAAGGTCCGATTCAAATATGCATCTTTTTCATGTAACAAGACGGAAAAGTCTTTCTCCTGCTGCTGCTATGGTTGTTTTTTTTTCCTTAAATGCAAAGAAATCCGAAAGTGTTCGCTGGTATGGTGTTTATCTTTGGATCTTTTTAATAGTATGATTTCTTGAAGATACGATAGAGTATAGATGTACATGGGAATCGTTGACAGGATGATGTCCTTTGTTGTCAAATCGTGAGTACAGTCATCAAGCGGCAAAGTGGAAGGGTCAGCCAAGCGGCGGAGAGAAATGGGAAAGAGGCAAGAGAAAACCCTAGCGCACGACCAATGACCGGAAGAAACAACCTGAAATCCATTTTGCGACTTGATCAGGTTTCTTGCTTCCCATACATTATTCAAAAATTTGAGTGCTTTGCAATCCTCGATTGGGAGCTTCCCCCCCTCTGTCTCTGACCTCATTTTGGTTGGTTGTATGAGGGCAGTGAAAGACTGAAAGGAGTTCTTGATGCAGGGCACTGGAACTATCAAGGATTCTATGGATGTGGGGTTAATTTTCACTGGTGGATTCCCTCAGGATTAGCATCATGCCTGAAACAAGAGTTTATACGAGCAAATATACTTATATTCATGACGGAAATGCATGGTCAATGTCAGCTGTTGATTCTCACCATGTACTCCTAAAGTATGGTAAAAGTTCTTTCATGCTTTGGGCGATAACTGTTGCTCTTTTGGCAGCTTTCTGCTACATATTCTTGTTCAAGGTAATCATCACAGTACCAATTGCTTCATGCACTCTCTTAACCCTTTAAAAGGTGCGAAACGAATTATAGTTTTTCAGTTTAAGAACAAAATGCGTGGTGATTACATGCTCAAGCATTTGCTCAAAGCAGGCGATTTGCTATTTAGCTTCATTAATTGTACACCTAATATCTTACACAATTTCTGGTACTAATTTGAGTTGTTTCTGATTTCAACGGCAGCCTTTGGGAATTTCTTGGGTATGGAGTATTCCTTCTTCTTTCATCCTTAACTCAGTCTTGCAAGGAAAGTTTGTTGTGAAAGGTAAAGGAAAATAAAGGACTTCCCTGCACAAAATATCTTTTCATCGAATGGAATCAATAGATTTATCTATAAGTTGGCTATTAAAAAGTATGTCTTCAAATTGCTTGATCATGCTTCCTGCCTTCTTGAAAGTTGAAACACCATATATCACACGAATGCCTACTTGTATCCTGATTCTTCCCCATCATAGGATAGAAAAAAGGCCCATTTCGTACAAGTTTGCGTAATCTTCTCACCAATTTGGGTGAAAATGCCTTAGATCTGGATGATTGCTTAGCTCAGTCCTGGATTGGTCATGGAGTCTGAGTTCCTAGCCAGGTCATGAGTCAGGTGACTCAGGTTTGCTCTTTTAAAGAAAGATTCTCTTTCTTGAAGAGGGAAAAACTGCACAGTAATGGATGTTAGTTGCAGGCCTCACGCTACCATGTTACTAAATGATTATACTACAATCAGGCAACTCTAAGAAAGGCCTGTAGGAATCCACAAGGAAAGGCTTATCTTTTTTGCAATTGGGAACAACATTTTTCAAGTGCAATCACCAGCTAACATCTACGCTGCATCCACATCTTTCAAAGATTTAAAGTTCCTCTCTGTGACTGGCATCATACATCTCTTTTGGTGCACAAGGTCTTACACTACATATTTATATAAATTGCCATGTAAAGCACATGTTTTCTGGTTATGGTTGTGGATTCTAATTATGTTTTCTTGTTAGGGTTGGGAATTATAATTACCTTTTTCAGCGTCTTGTCTATCTCTTCTGAGACCCATTGCCTTATGTTATTAAATACAGAGTCTATTGTGATCTTGCCAACACTTGGGGTGCAGCTTGAAACACATTATAAGAGGTAATTATGTCAAGTATAACATGGCATTGGATGTTCAAGTTACTGATTGGGGCTATATATTTCCATGAAGGTCTGTTTCTATTGTTTTCTGGTCTCTTTCCAAGTTCTGACTATTGTCCTGCTGCACATTGACTTTATGAAATGCCAAATAAGGCGAACATTCAATTGCTACATGACTCACATGCATGTGAGTTGAAGCCAGATAACCTAACAGCTTACCTGTTAGTCAAGGGGTTAACTTGGTTAGCTCGGTACAATTAGGATTTTAGTTATTGTAGGTTCTTCTAGCCTTTCCTCTCAAGGTATCTGTTGCACTCTCTTTGTGTTTTGCGATATTCTTGATTATCTAAAAAAGACTTTTAGTTATTTTAAGCATATTAGAAAGTTATAGTCACACAGTAACAAAAATGAGTTCACACCAGTGTTGTCTGACGTGTATCGTATCGTGTATCGCTGGGCTCCACGATACGGGCGTATCGTATCGTACTTTAATATTAAAATAATGCAAAAAATAATTAAAAATTAATAAAAAATAGTAAAAAATCGAAAAAAATCAGGAAAAAATCAGGAAAAATCTGATAATTGCTTTAAATTCATATAATGTAAGTTTAGTAGAGATTGAGCATTCAACATTGAACAATTGCATCCAAATTTACATATTTTGAATCCAAAAAATAAAATACAGACATAGTTTACACTTTACAGTACACTACAGTTACATATAATGTTACATTTTACAAATTGTAATCAGGATCATCAACTAAATAATCTTCATCTTCTCCTTGTTGCAGATCCTCATCATCATCAGCCACGCCCACACCTTCTTCTTCAAAATCAAATTGTTCATCTCCATAATGTTGTTGCGCTCCTTCCAAATTAATCCAGGCAACGTCTTCTTCTGTTAGGAGGGCATTTTCTTCAGTGTCTTCCATAACCCAATCTTCTAATATATCAAAATTATCCAAACTTATTGGATCGAACTGACTTTCTTCTCTATTTACTTTTTTTAATTGCCTACGACACAAACAAAGATAAACAATTAGTAAGTAATATTAAGTTATTAACAATTGAAAACTGAAGTTAAATAATATCGAATTGAAAATTTGAAAGTAATACAACATTACCTTTCACGAAGGCGCATGTTACAACGAATATAAACCAAATCATTAAGCCTTTTGTGTTCCAACCTGTTGCGCTTTTTTGTATGGATGTGTTAAAAAACACTCCAATTTCTTTCACAACCTGTTGCACTACAGGTTTGGCTTAAGACTCTAACCAAAATCTCTAAGGTTTGGACAATCACTTCCAAACCTGTTCCACCAAACATCTGTAAAAAAAATATAAACATTAGAGACATAATAATCCACAGTAATGTAAGATGCAACTTAAATATGAAAATAAACAATGTATCTAGACGCATCGTAGAGCGATTGCGAATTGCAACAGGCAAACCCATCAAGTGAAGAGCATTATCATATATCTCCATCTCTCGATGTATCGCATCTACTATGCTCTCATCAGGGACTAATTTGTCGATGCATTCAATGATTCCTCGATTAACCTCATCGTCCCTTTTGAAGGATGCTGAGTACCTCAATGATGGGTTTAGATAGTAGGCTGCTGCATGAATAGGCTGATGCAATTGTTTATTCTATCTACTATCAATTATTTTCCACACGGGCACATAATCTCTTTTTTTTCCATTAAAGTTATTTATGATCGCTTCTTTTGCCCTGTCCATGGCTTCATAAAGGTAGCCCATAGATGGTTTCTCCTCGCTGTCAGTCAATCCCAAAACTTTCACTAAAGGACAAGTAATTTTCAATAATCTGATACATGCATTCCAAAATGAACTTCTAAAAACCGTTTATGCAATCTCATTTAACTTTCTGTTCCTTCTGTTTTGTGGCAACTCTGCAAATTGTTGCCACTCATCTGAGGAGAACATTCTCTTTAAAGCTTGCTTCTGTCTCACAATACTCTGTACAGATAAGAAGTTTGTTACGAACCGGGTTACAGCTGTGCGAAGAAGCTCTGCACCTTCTATGTATCTCCTCATCATACATAAAACAAATGCATGGTTGTAAATAAATTTTGTAATATTTTGGCAACACTCAGTTGCTGCCTTTATTTCATCCATCTCACCAATGTCCTCGAGGATGAGATCTAAACAATGGGCTGCACATGGTGTTCAGTAGAAAGTCCCATAAATATCAGCTAACTCCTTTCCAGCTGCTTTGTAGTTAGCTGCATTATCTGTAATCAATTGGACTAAGAGATCTCAAAAACATGAGTCCTTTAGGACAATATAAAAGAAAGTTTAGCAATGTCCTTCCTTGCCTATCGGTCCATCCATCTGCCATGATAGTGCATCCTGTTTCCTTCCACGATTGTCTCAAAGTCGAACAGTATTACTGCACTTCAATCACGGTCTGATCTAATATCTTCCCACTCTCTGATAAGAGGGCATCCTGTATCCTGGACCAATGTTAGCAATTGCATCTGCCATTGCTTGAAAATGAAAACTGTTTGCTGCATTAAATGGAATGCATGCATCATAAAACCATCTGCCCACTGCAAGGTCTGCTTGATCGTGCAGTTGTTTTGAAGCCATAGCAGCACGAATTCCTGGCTGAGCACCAGGTGTAGTGGAAGGAGGAAAGAACGAATGTATGCTAGAAGAAGAAGCTCTTCCTTTACCCCTTCCTAAACTTCCTCTTCTGCCACCTCCAAAGTCTTCAGCTGCAACTCTCTTTCCTCTGCTAGGTGCTCGCGAACTGCTACTACCAATATCTGTTCTAGCATCTGAAGGCAAACTATCAGTGAATCCAACTCCAGTGGCAGTAGCATCATCAGCTTCTTCACATATATGGAAATCATCCTTTTGTTGTCTCATTTCCTGTATGCTCTCAATCATCTGCAAGCATTGCCATTTAATACCTTCTGGCACACTTCTAACTCTTCTTGTGCATGGAGCAACTTCATTCCTGGTTCCTGTTAGGTGGTGTTTCAACCTTGAAATTCCACCACTAACCACCTTTTCACAAAATAAACATCTGATTTTTAACCTTGAACCCTCAACCGGTATACCCCACTGCCATGCCGGATCATCAGACTTTGAATGAGAGTCTCTACCACCCCTTCCTGCCATCTCAATGGAGTACTCTAATTCAAACAAAAACCTGAAAATAAAAGCACTTCGTAAATCTCCCAATCTTCAAATAACACTCAAATCGAATGTCTCCCACTTCATGAATGCAATAAAAATCGTATACACACACTTAATAACTTCATATTTTGTCATTCAAAAAAAAAAACTGAAATAACACAAAAAACAATAAATATAAAGAAAAAAAGGGAAAAAACATTAAAAATATACCTAAATCCGAGTTTGGAGGCTTGGATGGACACCGTAGGGCACGATTTTAGAGCTTTGAACACCAAGGAGGCGAAAACCGACTCTTAGGGAGCTTGAAGAACCCAAAAGGAGAGAGGAAACCCGCGAAAAATCGCGGGTTTCTCTCGGGTCGGGACCCTTTATAAGGGTCCCAGGGCGTATCGCACGATACGGTGCGATACGCCTGCACCTGCGATACGGGGCCCCGTATCGTATCATGGTGGCCCACGATACGATGCGATACGGACAACACTGGTTCACACCCTACAGATAAGCCAAACATAATTTCTTTTTCTTTTTGGTCACATTAAAGACAAAATTATAAGATTAGAACAAGGTAATATGCTTGAGGTATTGGCTAAGTTATCAATAGCGTGCTATAGCGTCCGTTATAGCGTATTAGTGGATTGCTTGGCACTATAACAACTCGCACTTAACGGTCGTCAAGAGAAAATGCAATTGAAACTTGATATTGTTCTTTGTCCTCTTCATAACTTGTCAATTGCATATCCACGTTCTCAAGAGAATCGATTTTACCATCATGAACTTTCATCTGATAAAACTTTATCACTAGTTTCCTTGGTTTCAAATTGTAGTAAACATTAACAGAAATCAGAAATCACGTTTCTTGGTTTTTTGCACCCATGTATGTACTTGGTCCAATCTGCTTGAGGCCCTGCATTTAATTGGAATGCATGCATTTGCTTGAAAGATCATTTCCCCCCATCCTGTGTTTAAAAGTCTATTACTCTACTAACGTGCTTTTCCTAAATTCAAAGCTTGGCATTTTATCTCAGTGCATGCACCTGATTTCTAGAAATTTGCTTGCTCTGAACTTCTTAAAACCTATCACCATATTTATCTCTCTTTATACGTTTAGAATCACAATCGTTGTTGTTTCATTTTCTCAGTGGAAGGATTTGCCGCAGATTTGTTCCCCTTGGCAAGATTCTAAAACCTGTACTGACTGAGTGTGTGACGCCAGTCACTTGTTACTGGAGCTTGTCATTGGTTTTGCGAGAAGAGACAGAACTAACGCTAGTTTTCCAGGTAGATTTATGATTCATATATATCCTATTGTTGCTCGTTATTGGAGCACAATAGGTTATATACATTTCGTATTCAAATTTCATTCATGATATTTTGAAGTTGAAAATTGCGCCAAACACTTACCATTCATAGTGATAATCAATGAACAAATACGAAGAGCTTTAGCGACCTTAAATTTGATCAGTAGTTAGGATTGCTCAAGTCTTGAGCCACTTATGAGGTTGTTTTGTTCTTTTGTCTGTGTGTGTGCCAGAGAGAGAGAGGGAGAGGGAGAGAGAGATTCTTCTGATCAGGTACTCTTGCTTGCAGGAACTACGGCCACCCTTAGAAATGTTGGTTCCAGTTTGGAAAGCTTTATGCACTTTTGTTGATTGCCAGCGAATTGCATATTCAAGCAAGGGTAGCTTTTCTCCTGTTGGTGAGTAGTTTCTATCAAGTTATTGGCTCCTGACTTTTCGCTGTCCGGGAGCGGACCCGGTACAGTTTCAGATCATAAGAGTGGCTGTGCATTTTTGGAAACATTTCTGTGCGTCATTTTGTGTGCAAGTAAGACATATTCCAAAGTTTTCCAGCAATATTGACTTATTGCTTGCTACTTTTCGTATAACACAGGATGTGGGTGTTATTTTAAAGATGTGTAACTTTATGAGATTAAAGTACCTGATTGTTGGCAGGACCCTGACTGGAAAGTTTCTCCACGAATAAATTTGAGAATGAAAAGCTCTTCGCTAAGGAAATACTTGTCTGAGAGTTAAATCTGACCATGAAAGGCATGGCTGGAGGAGTTTCGGGGGCCCTCCTTTACCTTCAAGCTCTGTCTGTCCTCACCCTTTCATGCAAGTTCACATTTCTTCGTTCTTCTGCGGTCACCGGAGCCGGAGATTCAACTAATCCCTCCTGCTCCGGCTCCGACTCCAACAGTCATGGTACAGAGCTATCTACAATTTTGGATCCTATGTTCTTCATTTTATGCCTTCAACCTGTTGGACAGGGCTATCTCAAGTGTCGGTCGTTTCAAGTCATTGTGCCCAAAAATTCAGTACCCAAATTGCATGCATTTGATTGTTTGAGAATATTGTTGGGCCAAATGGCATTTTAGGTGGTTGCGTAAAAAGAGGCACATGCAAACCATACTATGGAAAATAAGGAATCATCTTCCTTTGGTAGAGTTAAACACAAATGTCACATAGTATAAAGCATCATAAATATTGGATAACCTACTTAGTATTGGTAAGTTAGTGATCGCGTAAAAAGGGTATCATTTTATGTACGTTGACACTTTTCATATGGCAGTTGATCAAACCCTTCCCCCTTGAGAAAGATCCATCAATCTCATATGACGAATGTGACTCAATAGTGCATCTAAGCTAATCGGCTGGAGGGATGAAACTACCAAAAGGATCGGACGGCTAGGATCTAATGTATGATAACTGTTATCATATGTGAAATTGCGAGTCTTGTATGACTTACTTCATGGTTTCATTGGCACCCTGCCTCCTTTATCTTGTCATTCAAGGTGGTCATCTCGTCTTGAATGAATATTTCAATTGTTTCAGAAAGAAAGAAGTCGGTATGCATCACATCTAATTCCATCGATGAATTCTTACAATTGCAGTTGAAATTGCTACATCACTTCTGATGACAATAGGAGGAGATCTCAAGCTCTATATCAAATCCTCGGGTTGTGTTTAAAATCTGGGTACCATTTAAAACCAAGTCAAGTTTTTGATAATACTGAAACTCGTTTCAATGCAGGCAAGTTCATATCCAAATCCAAATTGTTATGCAAATTGATACTTGAATCAGCTTAAACCCAGAATGAACCCCATCCTAAGCTTCTTTCTTTAGAAAGAAAGATGTTGATTTCGAATGATTTTTAATATCAACTACTTCTATGACCGAATTTTAGTTTTTACCTTTTTTAATGTATATCAGCAAATTAAAAGTATTGAAACTATGTTAGACCCGATCCAAACCGGATCCGAGCCTGGTATCAAACAAGATCCTAAACTTCGATCCGGATACGCAGATAGGTGGATCTAAATCAGATTCGATCCATTGAACCCCCAACTCATAAGTTTGCTAGGGTTTCTCCACTTTGGGGAGCAGTGAATGCTAACCTCTGTGTTCCTCCGGGATCTCTGAGGAACACTTCTTTTCTCCCTTAAGCGATATGGTGAGCTCTCTGTGCCTTCCTCTCCCTTCCTTTTCTCCATTTTATCTTTATTTACGCCTCTGCAACACTTTTGTCATCAGTTGATCCCCAAGAAGAACAGGAACGAGGTCTACAAGTATCTCTTCCAAGGTATTTTCTCTCCATTCCTCTTCTTTTTCTCTTTTCCAATCGATTTCTGTCTTCGTTCAGGCAATTAAGTTATGATTTAGTGGGGGCTTGGTGATTTGTTTTGGGGAACCAGAGGGCGTTTTGTACGCGAAGAAGGACTTCAATCTGCCGAAGCATCCGGATATCGATGTCCCAAATCTCCAAGTGATTAAGCTCATGCAGAGCTTCAAGTCGAAGGAGTACGTGAGGGAAACCTTCTCGTGGATGTATTACTATTGGTACCTGACTAACGATGGAATCGAGTATTTGAGAACCTACCTGAATCTGCCTTCGGAGATCGTCCCGGCGACGTTGAAGAAGTCGGTGAAGCCCATCGGAAGGCCCATGGGTGGCGGCCCCGGCGGTGATAGGCCAAGGTTATGCAAATCGAGAGTTTTCTTATTTGCGGGTTCTTTTCCTTTTGCTTTGATTGGAACGTTGGTGTTGGTTTTGTTTTGTGATGAAGGATTGGTACTCGGTGATGTTGCGTTTTTGCTGTCTTTACGGGTTTTGAGTTTGTTGGATCCATTGCAGAGGCCCTCCACGGTTTGAAGGGGATCGGCCGAGGTTTGGTGATCGAGACGGGTACCGTGGCGGCCCACGGGGTGGTGAATTTGGTGACAAGGGTGGAGCTCCACCTGAATTTCAGCCGTCATTTCGGGTAATTGAATATGTTCTTTTTTCATACTTGGTCCGCTTAGACGATCACGCTTTCATGTTAATTTGGCGAAAAAGAAATTAAAAATAACAACTTGGTCGTGATATTTGAAGCTGTTATTTATACTTTTGTGAGGGTTCAAATCACTATGCTGTTATTACTGCAATTAAGTAACTCAAACTTGAGTATTCCTAGCTGATACATTTGGCTTCGAGAAGGTTTAGAGGGAGCACCCGACTCATTGTTTCCTAAAACTTGACATAAAATAATTCACTTCATTACTAAGTGGCATGCCATATCGCCTAGCACAGCCAAAATTCAGTGAAACTGTAACCACATAATTTTTCGTGTTGATTTTATTGTTCAATGTAGCTAAAAGGACATTGATCAACCTAAGATTGAATGAATCTTATTGAGCGTTGGACTTATAGATTATCTATTGTTGGATCATGGGTATTTAATGTCTCTTGTCAAGTTCTGTTAAACTGTATTCTGAAATATGTACATCATTGAGTGTACTTAATTATGTGTTAATTGCGACTTGTCTATAGGGCGAGCGAGGCTTACTAGTTTTAGTGCAATTTTCCCTAACCGCTTCTGACTTCTCTTTAGAGTGTTCAAGTATAAAGGTTGATCTTATTCTATTCGTTTTCTCATTCACTTCCATTTAGTGGGGGTAAACTTTTGGTTTAGTCAAGTCAGCGTTCCGGCCGCCAGATGGTCATTCATGTGGAATTTTGAAGTTCTTTTTCCCACATCACCGGAAGGGTTTTGTTGGCAAGATCAACCTATTTCTTTCACATTGTGAACATATTGGTGACATACAGTTGGAGGCTTAGACAATTCAAAGCCAAGGATTGACATTGGATGTTTTGGCACTTCTTTGTGTTGCTCCATTTTCTTCTAGGTTTTAATTTTATTTTCATGGTAGCAGTCACCCTGAAATTTCATGCCAAGTGCTATACAGCCATGCAAGGGATCTCAGAAAATGTGAGAAGTAACGTTAGCAATACGTGTATAAAGAATAAATGAGCACAACTTTTTCACCTATATTAAAATATTCAATTTTTGTCGTCATTTGGGTTTTCATTTTCGTCCTCTAACCTTTCTAAAATTTTTAGGTGTTGACAACATATGAATAAGCAAGCAACAAAGCATATAGAAGTCTTTGTTTTTAAATACTTGTTAGGGGTTCTGTACAAGTTTCTCTTTTAGTTTTGTGGAATCTATAAAATGCCCTTTTGAAGAAAAGATACAAAGGCAATGATAAAGACCATATATTTTAATTTGTTATAAATCAGACTTGAATCCATTGTCCCATTTGTATTCATGTCTCTGGTTGCGTTGTGGCTTGGGGAGGTAAACTGGGTGGCAGTTCAGTTGAGTTTTGTTATACATACACACAATTATATAGCATAAAACCAGCAAAATCTGGTTTGACTTGGTCCAGTTAAACTGTTTGGTCAAATCATACTTGACTCTGCTACCAGACATGGTTTTGTTAAAATCTGGGTCCTTCTGAACTGCTTCTGGATTTTCTGTTTACTTCTGTGTGGCTAAAGTTATTAGAACCAAATATCAAGATTAATGATGTAAGTAGTGTGTCCGAGGGCAAACAGGAAGGGTCACCGATTCAAATTTATCATACTGCACTGGAAGATCAATTGCCTTTTTTTGTTTTTTTAAAAATGTAGAGAAGTCATAAAAGTTAGTGGTGTCTGTGAAGTTATTATTATGTTTAATGACACAACAATTAGATTTGTATAATCTATGGTATAAAAATCCAACAAAGTTTTACGCTGCCGGTCGTCTAACGCAACCCTTCTCCTTTATCCGGGTTTGGGACCGGTCATGCAAGGGTGATCCCTTGGTTTGGACATATAGAAAGAAGATCAAAAGAAGCTTCCAGTAAGAAGGTATGAAAAACTAGATTTTTAAAGTATTAAAAGAAGTAGAGGACGACCACAAAAGTGTTGGAAAGAAACAATAAAGAATGATCTAGCTTATGTTGAGTTAACTGCTAACATTAGCTTATGTTGAGTTAACTGCTAACGTGACACATAATAGGGCTATGTGAAAACAAAGAATCCATGTATCCGACCCCATCTAATATGAGAAAAGGCTTAGTAGTTGTTGTTGTTGACACAACAATTAGATAAACTGGAGGGGAAATATGAAATCCATCTAATATGAGAAAAGGCTTAGTATTTTTGCAGCTCTCACTTTTGGCTGAATCCTTCTCCTTTTCTATGTTGTAAGATATAAAGTGTGATAAACCATTGTCTGTTTCAAGATTGGATCAAAATGAGCCATCATATCCTAAAAAACACAAGAAGAAAGATTAAATTATCATTGTCTAGTCCGACAAAATAAACAAAAGAAATAGCTTTTGACTTATGGTACTGAACGATAAACTATTTTACAATTTGCAGTCCTGCAATTTCTAGGTTCAGGAACCAATAGTATGTATGATATGTTATGGTATTTCATATGATAGGTGTGGTGTTTATGCACTGATAAAAACCATTGAGTTGTTAATCTATTAGCTTTTTCGTGTTGTAGGGTGCGGGTGGACGTCCTGGGTTTGGAAGAGGAGGAGGTGGTTATGGTGGAGGTCCTACATCAAGCGCTCTTGTTTAGGCAATTATTCATGCCTTACTGTGCTATCTTACATTTACCTTCATTACTTCTTGCAATTTTGTTGCGAATTTATTCTCTTTTACAGATTTTTCCAGTGTTATATCACCGCCTGTAATGTGGTAACTTTGACTCTGGTAGCTTCCTTCAAGTCGCGGTCTTAATATCTTTGATAGACACTTTGTGAGTTTGATTTTCTGATTCTCAAATTCTGCTTTCTGGTGTTCAATCAATTACCACTGTTAAACTTTTACTGTTGACCTTGTCAAGCTACCGCTTTCATAATCAACACAATCTGTGCATGTTTATATCGGAAGTGGTTTAACTATCGGTCTTTGGTCCTAACCTTAGAAGAAACCATGTCTCATATAGGACAAATTCTTGACCTTAGTAAGATGATTCTGTATAAGCCTTTAACTCGGTTCTCCATGTTTCTCGGTCACGTCTTTCTCCAATGCATGTACTCAATTCTCTAGTGGGATTGACACTGCAAGCCTGCGTATTCATGGTGGCTATTCTTTCCATTCTGGATGTTTTGGCAAAAACAGAAGATTTTGCAACTTACATGACTGGATTTTGCAACTTACAAGCCAGGGTAGAAGTTGATCTTTGTGTTAGGACACCTATATCGGATAGGCTTTCCGGGTAGGGATCGAGAGAAAAGAACCTCCAAGCACTGTATGCACATCTGGCTCCAGTCTGGCTAACCAGTTTGAGAGCTGATACGCTTTTTCCGTGAAAATAAACCCCAACCAACACGAAACTTGTCTTTACATGAAGCCCAGCGCATGGAATGGATTTAGGTGCACCAACAATTGATTTCTGTGGTCTGCCTTCTATTAGCTTGTGATTCTCGTGGAAGTTTTGAAGTTTGAGACCACCAATATTCCGGTTTGGGTCAATTTGGTGACATCGAATTTTTACTTTTGTTGTCAGCTAAAAATGCGTTGAGAGGTCTAAATAGTAACGAAAGAAATTCATAAAACATGATGTCGATCTTTTGGAATTAAATGCTACCATGAGAGAGAGAGAGAGAGGTGACAGTGTTATGCAAACCAAAGTCGGAGATCATCGTCGGAGCTACAGAAAAGCCTCTCCCTCTCTCTCTCTGTATGAATGTACCCTAAGAAAATGTTTGTATAATCTTAAATCCTATAACTAAAACACTTATGAAGTTTAGGCCTACAGAAAGCCTACTTTGCCTAAACCCTGAACTGGACTTGCAATGACTGTTCTGCAGGCCAGCCTCGCAATCAAACACTCCCCTAAGGTTCTCATCCAACTTGCCAAAACTGATCCTGATCAAGGAAGCTGGAATGGTGCATTAGGTTTCTTGTGAAAAAGCATGACGAAATGGACGGATGAAAACTTTAAATAGGCAAAAAAGGCGGTTCATAGGAAATGCACTTGGGGAGAGCATCAAAGCATTCCACGAGAAGAGTGTTGTGCTCTCCTGCTTTTTGACAGGTTGTAGTAGACGGACGATGAACAGTCAGTTACTCCACATATATGGTGTACATTGAGTGCTATCTTGTTTTCTCAGTAAGATCATACCTGAAAAGCCGTTCATTATGAAAGGTGTCAAATACAACATTGATGATACATTCAACTGAAACATAGATTTGAACCTTCTTCCTTCATGACTGCACACTTTCGATGGTCCATTTTCACAAGCAATACTCGAATGCAAATAACAAGAAGAGATAATACAAGTATGAGTCCTATTAATCAATCAAGACAAATATACTGCACAACCTTTGTTCGTTACTCAGCTTGTTTGGCATATGAACGACCTCAGCTAACCGAACAATCTCTGTTCGACGTTCACAAATGGTCCATCTTTCATTTTCTAAACCAAGTTCTGCAACAGGTTTCTTTAAATACTTCGAACAAAGTTATCCCTTTCATTTACATAAAGTCTTCCTTGTGAGGAAATTCAAGAAAATGGGTCATTACCTTGTTACCCTAATACAAAGGCTATATAATTTTCAAATTGCCATTTAATGACCTTTCACGAACCGAACCAAAGCTGAAGCTGAGAAACCACAACCTCCATCGGAAGTTCACAATTGATTTGCAAAGCAAGCTGAACCGATTTGAGAGGTTTCATTAAGTCCGTCAATAAGATGTTCTCGAGACCATCACTAGGTAAAAGATTTCACATAAATTAAATGAGCTTTCACGAGCCAGACATAACTGACCATACCCTATTAATGTTCAGGCCATACGTTATTATCCCTCGCATGGTTTTACTTAACGAACCAAACAGCAAGAGCCAGGAATGAACAGGAACAGCCACAAACTAGTCAAACAGAGCTAATCTTTAAGCAGCCCGAGACACAACAGTTCGGCTACGTCATCCTCTTGCGGACAGCCCCACTTCATATGGACAAGATATGGCTCTGGTTCCATACGAAACCAAGCTAAGCTGCTAAAGCTCAGCCCTGTTTATGTGTTCCATAAACTCTCAAGAGCCCGAGAGGAGCCTACACTCGGATCCAAATCCCAGACTACAGCGGTCTGAGCCCGAAACCAGTGCTCATGAATAACTACTAATAGAAAACCACGGTGAAGAGAAAGCCTCGTGACTTTCAGACCGGATAAAGAAGAATCAATGAACGGAAGAATTCAGTCAATTAACAAACCCACCGTTTTCAAACCACAGAACGGCATTAGCAAAATTCGCATGAGACCCCAACCGCATTCTAGTCCATTCAAATCCCATTACAGGTTTTCCATTCCCACTAACTCGCTATCATTTCAAGTTTCATAACACTCAGCAGCACTAGAACGACACAAAAACCGAAAAGAAAGCAAAAGAAAATATCCAAATTCGGGGGACTCGGTCTTGCCTTTCGTCCCCACTGCACAACCACCACCACCACCACTCAGTAAAATCAGTATACGACCGTATTGCATAGCATACGGCAAACAAACAATTCATGACCTACGTGGAAGGAACCACCACCACCACCACCACCACTGTTTCCTTTCCCTATACAAAATCCGTGGAAGGAACCAAAACTCTAATTTAATATTAAAGAAGAATGCCGAAATTCCGCAGGAGTTTCGATGTGGCTGGACTTCGGCGGTCTCTCGATTGGCCCTGCCGGCGACGGACGATGCGCTATCTCCACTACCTCGTCGTAGATGCATGGGTGGAACGGCACATCCCGACCCTTGGTTGCCCCCAAGCACACTTCGCAGATCGCGCCCACTGCCATCTTCGCCACTTGCAGACCGTATCCGTACGGATACGCGTTGTCGAATGCAGAGTACATGGGAATGCCAGACGAACCGTACGAACCGAAGCTTACGCCGCCGCGGAGCAGTCCGTCCATGGCTGGCGCGTAGATCAAGCCGAGGGCAGCGAGATCCGGCGTCGTTCCGGCCGTCGGATCGCGGCGGAGGAGCATCTTCTCCGGAAAAACGAGGCGATGGTTGTACGCGTTTCCTGGGGGGGAGAGATCGTCGCGGGACGAGCCGGAGCCATCGTCATCCGCGATCCTTCGGTTTCGGCCCCGGCGCTCGCGGTCTCTACGGGATCTTCGGACGCTGACGAGGAGGAAGCAGTCCTTGTCCTTTCTCGGATTGTGATGCGACACGATTGCAGCGAAATTCGTGTTATCGTTGATTGGGAACTTCTTCTTCTGTTTCTCCGACGTCTTCGATCCCTTCTTCCGGCATATTAGCACGACAGACATCTGGTGAGGCGGCACTCCGGTTTTCTGGCTCAGCTCGATCTGCAGGGATTTGAATTGAGTTGCCTCACGGATCCCGACGTGCCCGGCGTCGACGTACTGCTCCCCGTCCGAGAACAACACGGGGTACGGCGTCTCAGGATGGCTATCCATACCGAATTCCGGCGACAGAGATCGCGACGACGGGAATTAGGGTTAGGGTTTGGAATTCAGAGGAGAAAAGAGGGCGGCAGTCATCGTTGGGAAGAGAAGAAGACGGTCTAAAGATCAGCGAGTCGGTTTCTTTTATCGCGGGTGGAAGAGTGGAGAGGTATTTTCGGAACTTCAGCTTTTTAGGCGGTTTCTCAGATCTTGTGAAGCGAGGAGACGTGCGAAACAAGCAATACCATCATTGAGTTAAATTACTAAAACGAACGCGATATTGATCAATCTTTCCGCAAATATCCTTGTTTCCCTTTACGGCCTTTTTCTCTGGATCCTTATTGTGGATTATTGGATCGATCCCTTATGAGCGTATCGGTTCTTGGGTTTGGTCTTGATTCGTCGGCATCACCAACTTATTTTGCAGGTGGGAAAGGTATGATGAGTTGGTCGTGCTATTGCTTCGTGGTTAATTAACCTCAATATTCATCGGCTGCCTGCTAATTTTCTGAGTTATATATATATATATTTATACGAACACACACACACACACATATATATATATATACATATTCATACATATATTTATATATATATATATATATATATATATATATGTATACATAGATATACACATGTATATTTATACGAACACATATATATAGAGAGAGATTAGATTCAGTTTGGTTAACTATACAATTCAGTTAAGGTTTGATTTTGAAATTTCCATCAATTTTGATTTTGGGTTATTTTAGTTCGGTTTGGTTCAATGCATACCCCTAACTGTCACAACCCGCTCGAAGGCACACAACTCTGAGGGTGAAATCAACTGAAAGCTCAAAAAATGTGAGAGAGAGAGAGAGAGAGAGAGAGAGAGAGAGAGAGAGATTTTGGTCAATAGAGATAAGAACTGACTCATCTACGTTGATGCAAGGTGGGCCCTGCTAGACCTGGCTTGTTCTCGATGATTCTCGATTTCAAACTGTCAGTTCGGGTTATACCAAAACTATAAGCAAAACTAAGTGGCACTCCATCGGTTTCAGGTTCGTTTTGGGTCCGGCTCTACAATGGTTCTCATCCGACCCAACTCTGCTTTCACTTAGATGTGATTTTGGAATCAAAACCTAGATTTAGCTTTGAACAGCTGGTTTCGGTTCCAATCCGTAAGTTCTTGTTCTGCTTTTGGTTTTACTTGGGTTTTTCCATAGATGAAACCATAACCAAACCGAAGCAGTTCCTGGACCGAATATGGTTCTAGGTCCGCTTCTCCTCTGGGCAGTTCGGGAGGTCATGGTATAGTCGTGGGGAATTTACCACCATAGAAATTCACATAGAAAGAAAACCCAACGTACAACCATGGGCTATTCACCCCACCCTAAGAATTTTCAAATCAACTACCGCATTAAAATATAAAAATGAAGAGTATGGAGACATACATACCTTCTTCAGGACTAGGACCAGAGGAGTTCAACTAAATACATGAAAACTTGACACAATCAGTGGAATAAGGATTTGGATTTAGTTGTGAACGGACCTGATAATTAAAATGACTAAGTCTAAAACACAATTTGCGGTAATCTAGAAAGTGATATGAGGATGAGTGTGTATCAATGCATATATTTGAAGTAATCTATATTCAACTTATTAAATACATGTATCATTGATGTTGTTTACTCATGAGTGATCATTTGCGTTTTCAGAACATGAGTGTGATAACATTGTGATCCCACTGTAGTCTTGCTACTATAGTCTGCCTACCTATAGTATAGGTAATTTGTGCGTCTGTGAGTCAGGCCAACCCCCACGCATGCACTATCAAAATCCTTAAATTTTTTAAATTGTACTTATTCTACCAAAAAAAAAAAGGGCATGAATAACCATGTCGATCTTGTTTTTCATATATATATATATATATATATATATATAAAGAAACCTGGTTTTTCCCATGCACTGCTTACTTTTTACTTTTCATAAAAATTGTAAAAGTACATTTTTTCATAATCATTCTCTTTAATTGAACAATTAAAGATAATTAAGAATGATTTAATGCAGTTGTTTGTGCACATATTTTATAAGCATGTGCTATATAATATGGACACACGTACGGAAACATTTGACAGATACATTGATCCTCTATATCCCTTTCCTATCGGCTCATTTTGGCTATCTTTTCTTTCCAACCGTTGAAAGAGATACAGGATAAGACGAGCCCAAATTTAGGCCTGTCCTTCATATTCTCATATGAACATCAAACACAAACTGATTTGTCCTAAGCCCTAAAATGATCTAAATGTGCATACTGCCGTTTCATTCCATTGTCTGTCTTGCTTCAACATTGAAGATATCGAGAGATTTGAAACAATAGCGTCCACATGAACAGCAATAACATATTTTCTATTTTGTATTGTCTAAAAAATGGAGTAAGATGACAGCTTACTAACTATAATAACGAGCATTTTACTGACTGATTTTTCTTTATCCCCTTCCTCCGAACTTATGAATCACAGGAAGAAGCAGTATGCCATCTTGTCCGATAATGGGCGGTCGATAACATATAATTATCTCGTGTCACGATGGCTGAAGCAGTTTAGGGAGTATAAGTATCAAAATCGATCCCTACCAACTTGGTCATTTGTTAGGCTCGTATATTTGGTCAGGTAGGCACCTATATGATTTTTTTTTTAAAATACTAATTAATTTTTTTTAACAAATTGAGATAATTACGGGCTGATAATGGTCTATTCTAGTATTGATTAGAGCTATAAAAGGGGATGAGAATGATCATTGCTTGATTCATCTCAAAAGCCTCATGATAAACTGCTTTGAATCCAACACAGTTTAATGAAAGAATGACATGCTTTTGGGCTTGGATCGGACCCAGATCGAGTTTATACTTGATTCGGTATCAGTGTTTCGGATCTGGGGCACTAGAACTAACTAATTTTTAAAAAATCCTTAATTAAACTTGATCTCTTTGCATCCATTTGGCGGGCAGCTATGATAAAACCAAAGCAGCAAGCAGATCACTCTAGTGCACAAGGGATCAAGATTGGTCGAGTTTATTAGTACAAGAGCTTCAAACAAAACACTGGCATGGTTATCTTCAAAAAGTGTCAGAATTCTTCCGAACCAAGAGATTAACTTGGACCATCTCACTACACAAACAGCATTTGTGACAAAGGATGGAACTCAAATTAAGGTTGATTGCTGGTTCGACTACACCGGGTGTGAGCTTGGATCTTCATGGCTAAAGGATGGGATATTAAAGGACTGTTTGAACAAGCACGGGTTGCTAATGGCTGGTAAGCACCTGAGAATTAAAGGAAAGAAAAATATACTTGCCATTGTAGACATTAATGATACTCCAGTAAGTGTATTTCTCCATATTGGTCCTCTTTGGAATGAATCAAGATCCAAATCCAAAACCAAAACCACAAGGAAGCCTGCCGCACTAGGGGGATAAGCTACATGCGTTCTTAATAGCATTAAACTCCAAAAAAGAAAGCTCATATTTTATCTTTCCACACTTCTTAGGCCTTCCTCTCCTTCTTTGAAATGAATATTAATTTCCAAAATTCTTGCATAATTAAACACAGTTACACACATAGGGAACGGTGCACCTAGAGCATTAGCTCAATGGCAGAGCACTCCAGTGTCAGTGCTTTTGATGGGGAGTTCAAACTCCCAGAGGCTGCATGTGTGAGTGTGAGTGCTAGGCTTCGGCCTCCTCTTGTAACCGAAAAAAGGGAAACGGTAGTTGCAGTGGTTTCTCATGTTTGCTTCATCAATTGTTATTAGAGGATTCGACTGGTAATTAGAAGAAATCATGCTTTGAAGCTATAATGCATTTATGCACCAAAAACTTGAGATTTCCTTTTGAGCTTAATCGAAACCTTATTAAAGCACCAATGGTACTATGATAAACTTCAACAAGTAGCACGAAAGAATAATGTAAAAACACAAACGCCATAGCCAAAAACATTGATATTTTGAATCTCAATAACAAGGATACATTGCTCATAAGCATGCCGTGCCCGTGGCGAAGAAATTGAAATTGCTACTAAAGGGAGAAAACAAAGTCATCCCTATGTCTAAAAACCTTCTTCAATCATGATGGCCATAGTGAGTTTGGGGAGGAAAGAAGCAGTTCCACAGTTGCCTTGCCTTACAGCCGAGTTATTCTCGGATTGATGAAGTCGAAGGACTTGTTCCTTCCGAAAACAAGCAAGGAACTAGGATTAAATGCTGCTAGTCCATGATCAGTGCTGAAATATGAGTGGTGGCAACTCATTTGAGGTTATCTTGTACTTGTGTGCCTGTTATTCTGAACTTCACTGCTTCCCTTTTGTCAACCATTGTCACAAATGAGATGATCAATTGCTTACTATTGACACCTCCGACTGAAGGTGGAGATCGACCGAATCACCTCGGCTAAGTTATCTGTCAATACGCAACTATTCTTCACGTCAACACTTATCTGCTGTTCACAGTTTGCTACAATACTATCACTGTAACGTTCTCAAGTTGTTTGTCTCTTCACTTCACTGAATTGAAGAATTCACATTCTGTTTTCAATTATTTTCTTATGTCTAGCCCCGATTGTAGATCAATTAGTCACTACCATGAAGAAAATATCCGTAGCAGAAACAAAATATTGCGCTAGATGTATGTGTTTGCACTGTGATTATTTTTCCATACAGTTAAAATACAATTTTTTTTAAAAATGACAAAAAAATGTAAATTGATTGTTAAAGGCCAACCGTTGATGGATATTTAAAATATGAGGGCAAATAACCTCTTACTTCCCTTTCGGACATTGTCTTAGCGTGAAAGGAAGAAACAATTTTAGAAAAGATAAAGGAGAAGGGAGACCGAAGGTGAGGCCTTGTGTGTATTCGAAGAATAATAGTAAGGTGGATGCAGCCCACGTTGGGTTGGCGAGCCCCACTTGTTTTGTGGTTTAAAGAAAGTGTCAACGATATGAAGATGTACGAGGGCGACCATGGTGGGTCGCATCATCGACATCCCGACGTACGTGTCTCTGCTGGAGGCGTGCTCTGCCACCAAGAACCTCGCCAAGCTGAGGCAGGCCCACGCCCGTCTCATCGTCCATGGCGCCTCGCACCACGACTTCCTCCGCGCCAAGCTCGTGGCTGCCTACGCCGTCTGCGGCCGAATGCGTGACGCCGGCACCATCTTCTCCTGGACCAACAAGCAAACCACCTTCCTCCACAACGCCATGATCAGAGGCTACGCCACCCGAAAGCTCTACCACCAAGCTTTCCACTCCTTCGCCCGTCTAGGACTCTCCGGCCGCAAACCCGACCACTCCACGTTCCCGGCGATATTGAAAGCTTGCGCAGGCTTGCTTGCACTGCAGACGGGCCGGCAGCTTCACGGCGCCATTATCATCGCCGGCTTCGATTCCGATATCGCAATCGGCAATTCACTCGTGACCATGTACGGGAAATGTGGGTGTTTGGAAGCTGCATGCCAATTGTTCGACGAAATGCCTCGTAGAAGCCTGGTGTCATGGTCCGCAATGGTTAGTGCGTATGGGATGCATGGCCGTGGCCGCGAGGCACTGAGAGTGTTTGAGGAGATGCGGGAGACCGGGGAGGAGCCCGATGAGGTATTGTTGACGACGGTGCTGGCCGCATGTTGGCATGTGGGAATGGTGGAGGAAGGGTTGGAGTATTGGGAGAAGATGGAGAAAGAGTGGGGGTTGAGGAGGAGATTAGAGCATTACACTTGTGTTATGGGCTTGTTGGGTAGGGAGGGTTTGTTCGAAGAGGCAAGGAATCTGGTGGAAGAGATGGAGTGGGAGCCTGATGGCGCTGTCTGGCGTGTGTTGTTAGGCATATGCAGCACAAGAGTTAAGCACAACACTAAGGGAAAAATATATTTATGAGATGCCTGGTGGATATGAATCACGGAGGCGAATAACCCACGGAGCTGTTTAGGTTGGAACAGACTATTTATTATAGTTCATAGATTCAACCGTGGGCTATAGTGTTAAATATCGGGTAAGCCAGAGCTCCAACCACAGCTCTTTTGGAGTTAAAATAAAACTTTGAACCAAGATGAAGAACAAGGGCTGATTCCATGCTGCGTTAAACGTTCATTTCCTAACATTGTAAACCAAGTTTTGATTACTAATGTAGTTCACTTCACCCTCTTGTATTTTTCTTCAAGTCATTTTATTCTTTAAGTTGTGATTCTCACAATATGCGGTCTTCTCTTTTGTTATTGGCAGTTCTTATTTGAATTTATAATTCTTTTATTTTAAAGTTAAAAAATAAAAGATCAGCACTATGTGGCAACTCACTCGTCCAACTTAATGTCATGCCAGTCCCTCACGATTGCTCAAGCTCGAATATGATCCACACCTAGTCCGTCGACCCGGACTAGGCAAGCCTTCACCGTGGTAGAAGAGTGAGATTAACATCTGAAATGTTTTTAGAACAAGGAATTAGCACAAGATCCTGAGAAAAACTATCAAGAGCTTGTATTGCATCACAATTTATGATCATCGTTACTGCTTACTTAGAACTTATTTGAAGCTCTAGTGGAAAAATCATTATGAAGGTAGTTCTCACCATAGAACATCAACCTTGCAATAACATAACTAGTACTCCACCTCTCAAACCACCAAAATCAAACCAAGGCAAACCCTTCTCCTATGGGTTAACTATATGGATTCTTAATTGTTGTTGTATTCGATAGTGTCGTATTAGTATTTAATTGCTAAGAAGATTGTTATTTTGTTTTTTTATACTTTCTTTTAATGCTTTGTACCTTTCTATACCCCTTTGAAAGTTTGCACAATCTAATTTCGCATACCTTGTCATTGGGAGATGCATCATTCTATCCTTATTGCTGCTACTTAACTTTTTTATGGGATACAATTAGTTTTTTGCATTGGTCACGCATCTACCTCAATATGTTCATTTGAAAAACTTTTCTTTTGAAAAATGGGGAAAGGGAGAACAACTTAATGGAGTGGATTGACAAGCCTTCAGACACGCATGGTTCTATGGTACTAGCTACCATGTCCTAAACGATATTATGTGTTTTTAGGCAAGCTGGGCTTAGGTAGACCCGTACCAAACTCCTGACCTTCTGTCAATGGAGCCAACCCTCAGACCGTGAGCTACGGGCCTTTGGGGCTAAACAATGTTATAGTTGGGTCACCTAGTTGTCTACCAAAAGAGCAAGATGGAAACCATAGCTTGGTCACCACTATCAATATAATAATATCCCAATAATGAAATGAGAAAAAAAAAGAATTAAAAGTCTAACATCGACTCGCATTTCCCTGGGTGCTTACTTTGAAGATTGATATTTCCACTCAAATCCAATTATAATATCCACGGAGTAGAGAAGCCCATGTCAACAAAATGGTGCCTTGTTATATCTTCCTCACCTTCCCTTCTGCACTTCACAGTTTCCCACCGATAGGAGAAATCACAGTTTCAGAGAGAAGCCACCAGATGAACAAAAACTCCATTCAAGGCATTCATGTGGAATCCGAAGAAATCCAAACTATATACTTATAAGATCTCACTTTCTGCTTGTTACCATCTCTCTCATCCTCAGCATATGTGACCTTATGTCGTTGCTTCTTGTTAGGCCAAGTGCACCGCAAATTAGCTTCAACAATGTATCGCTAACTGAATTCAACCTTGGGCATAAAAATATTTTGAGTTACAATTTGGTTTTAAATGTCAGAGTAAGGAACCACAACAAGAAGATTGGGATATACTATGAAAATCTTCAGGTCATGGCCTCTTACAGTCGAGAGCTGTTCGCCGCAGTGCAGGCGCCAAGCTTTTATCAGGTGCAGACTAATGTTACAACGGTATACCCAAGATTTAGTGGCAGATCTTGGATGGATCACGGGTATGTCGTTGCGAGTGATTTCATGTTTGCAGAGAGCTCAAGGATGGTTTCATATTGATGTTAAGGTGTTCGCTAAGGTATGTCTGAGCATGGGACCTCTAAATGCAACAAGTTGCACTCCAGTGCTGACTTGTGGATTGCTGGTTCCTTTGGCGCCTCCGAATCCGAACAGAGGCTCAAGCTTTAATTGGACAAGATGCGAGGAACAAGTTCCCTCGGTAGGTTTTCTTGTCCCTCAGATTATGAATGCACCATGCTGCAGTATTGTAACATTGACTTTTATTGTGATCTATTTGCTGGTGCTAGCTTTTTCATGCTTTGTATAACCTCAATTGTCAGCAAAGAAGTAATTTACTATGACTAGCGACGGATAATAAATCAGGTCAACGGGGTCGTTTTGTTCCCACTGACCCCAGCTCAAATTTGGCTGGGCCGTTTCTTGTTGACGAGCCCCAAACTTTATAGCTCGGGTTGGCAGGTCGGTCCAAAAATGTCACCGCCTCTATCAGCATAGGCGAGGAAGAAAGCGTTCATTCAAACCATAGGGACAAAGTATCAACTTACCAAGCGGCATCGTCTATCATTGAAACATCAGACTAACAACAAACGAGCATGAAATACAAGTGGCAGTTTCTCTTAACTTATAAATCAAATGCAGAAAAAGAAAAAGGATAATACCATCTTCAAAGGACAGAAGATACGCTTCTTGTTCCCTCATTTTCGTAACCACGAGGATAATTTCAAGATAACAGCTTACACATTCAAAAGATTAGCATAATCAAGCAGAGTGGAGAGGGACTAAGGGTCCTCCTAATTGTAAACCATATATTTGGGCGTAGCGCTGAACTTTTGGTAACCCTTGATGACCTTGTTTACAGCATCAAGAAAATCCTTCTCAGTGACCGTCTTCCGACGTGCCCTGATGGCAAACATGCCTGCCTCTGTGCAGACGCTTCTTATATCAGCCCCTGAAAAGGGATGTACTCAAGTCAGATATGTTGACTATTGTGACGAGTCGGATCATGAAACATTAGAGAAAGCGTATCATCGTCTCACACAATTGTGCATGGAACCGGCCGAATATCAAAACTGAGAAATTGAGGAAGTTGGGACCATCTTCAATGCCCTTGCTGATATCAAGGATCAAAACAAAACCGTAACTATGCTTTTTCCCCACACTAAGTGGGATCGCTACATGGATTCTTAGTTTCCAACTGAGTGATCAGACAAGCGAAAACAAAAAGCGACAGGAAATTTTCTAAGAGCTTAAAACACTCACTTGACCTTTTAACGAAGCACGGTTTAGCAATTTTGTAGGTGAAGAAGCCTAGGAGTTTCAAGGAAGAATCAAATTTAAGTGTCCTTACTGTTCTCACACGCAAGACACACACATGCATACACAATCAGGGAGGCAAAAGATGCAAGAGATCAGAGAGCTGTTATAATGCATCCCATACCTGTGGAATTTGGACATAGACGAGCAAGTAGCTCAAACCGGATACCCCTCTCACAGTTCATCGTTCTGGTGTGGATTTTGAAAATCTGCGTCCGACTCTCTAGATCAGGCAATCCAAATTCAACTTTGCGATCAAGTCGTCCTGGACGAAGTAGTGCAGGGTCTAGGGTATCAGGCCTGAAATAGATGACAGAACAGGGAAATATCAGAAAGATATTACTAAGGTAAAGTTATATCCACAGTATCTCATCATTGCCTAGTCCCAAACATTAGTTGAATTGATACATGGATAACATGGGTTGCATTCAGACCTTATCGTTCTAGCATACCAAAAGTACTCAGATCAACAGGATCAGAATGAATCCAGAAGGAATTACATCTAGGACATGGCCTCACATTAGTTGAGCTCGCTTTCCCTGAAGCAATTTTATATCCAAAACCTGACAATCCAGGTTCAGGTTGGATGGGACGCCCTACCCATGGACGGCCTTATTTTGAATCATATTTCCAAACATAAACTTATTTTGTGATTTGGAATCAAGCTCTTAGGCTCAAACTTTGGTAAAAAGAACCATGAGCTATACACTTCCAGTTGCTTTAATTTTAGAAGGTCCATATTGTGATGCAAGTTGAGAAACCACAGTAAAGTGAACGTGGAGCACCTTTACTTTTTTCCCAGTAGAAGAGTAAGAGAGAGAGAGAGAGGAAACAATTGCCTTGCTGGGGACCTAGAAAAGGTTGTAAGGCTGCACATGATTTTTGCTCAATCTTATCAACTAGACATGTTCATCATGACATGCAGCAGAAGACGCAGAGGCATGTCTAGACCTAAGAAATTTTCCTGTTCATCTCCCAAGTTCTGATGCAAAAACTATTGATTCAAAGGTTACCGGTTATCGAAATTGATGCAGGAAGCCAAAGAGAGAAGTAAAATGTCATGAAAATAAGAGCAAGTGGGAAGCAAGGAATATGGGAGGGACATAGAAATTGAAATGGAAGTGACATGAGGATCAATTCAGTTGTTTAGTCAGAAGAGATAGAATCAAATAGGAGCAAATATGGAGTAATTCAAAAGCAAAATAGAAAACTTGAAAAATGAAAAAGATGTCAAAAAGTCCCATACCAAATTATGAGAATCATAATAGAAGAATCATGAGGGTAAGTAGTGGATGCGTGCTTTTCCACACGTGAAGCAACTCGCTTCTCACTTCTAAAGCGCACTTTCAGGGAGGCATGTTAGCCTCTTCCAGTTGTTGTTTAGGTGCTTTCAGATCAAACCCATCAAGCTGATTAACAATTTCAAGCATTGTACGCTGAACTTCATTGTCTCCACCTACACCATCGTCAAATCGAGCACCACCAATAGCATCCACTTCATCAAAAAACACAATGCATGCTTTCTTGGATCGAGCCATCTACAGGAGATAAATATTTTAGTCAAATGATGCCATGTCATGGAAACAATGATCAACACGGGTCTTAGGTATTTACCTGAAATAGTTCACGAACCATCCGAGCTCCCTCACCAACATATTTCTGAACTAGCTCGCTTCCAATAACCCTTATAAAACAAGCATCAGTCCTATTAGCCACAGCCCTGGCTAAAAGTGTCTTGCCAGTTCCTGGTGGACCATAACAAAGAACACCCTTCGGAGGATCAATTCCAAGCTTGACAAATTTCTCTGGATGAAGCATAGGAAGTTCAACAACCTTGCAGGGAAATTAAAAATTTAGTGCCACAGGACTTATTTCCTTTATTATAATGTAAACTATGGGAAAATTTCAATGACTTACTTCTCGCATCTTTTCAATTTGCTCCTTACACCCACCAACATCATTATATGTCACATCTGGCTTCTCTTCAACTGTCATCATGGTAACACTTGGATCAATTTTTGAGGCAAAGGAATCTGAATCTGATATTTGTTTCTATCAACCCTGCAATGTTAAAATGAAGATCAAACAAAAAAGCAGACAATATAGCAATAAAGTTCCTCTTCTTTTATGGGTAATATGTTGGCATCAAAATTACTGATTGAAACATACCCAACACGCATCCCTTCCTCTATGTCAGTGGGGGAAACTTTGTCACCTAGCCCAACAACAAACTGTCATCAACAAAGCAGAAGGTATATTAAGCCCAACTTCAAAAAGAAAAGAAAACCAACAATTTTGACAACTCATTGGCATTTTACACAGCATATAAAATAATTGATCAGCAAGTCTGACTCTGAAGCATGGGTACTCCTCCTGCGGGAGGAGTACCAGTACGGTACGTGCTGGGTACGCATTGCACGTACCAGGGTACGCACCCAACTTTTTTTTGAATTTAGAGCTTGGGTGCGGCTCAGGTTCGGCTGGGTACGGCTACGGTGCAGCTTGGGTACGGCATCGCTTGCCGTTACGCACGGCATCTCCCGTTTCCCTGGGCCGTTTCCCCTCGCGTAGAGCCCTCCGACGAGGCTTTTCCGATGACACCCAGTCGTTATCACCTCCATTCGTCGCTCCTAGCCACTGTTTGGCTCGTGGCCATCACCGCCATGGCTGCCGTTTTCGGTCATTCCACCGCACAAAGCCCTCGATGAAGCTTTTCGATAACACTCGTCCATCACCACCTCCGTTCGTCTGCTCTCCTAGCCATTGTTTGGCTCTAGCCACGCCATGGCCGCCGATTTGTATAGAAAGAAGGAAGAGGCAGGAGGAAAAATGAAATGGGAGAGAAAGAGGAAAACGAAAATGCAGGAGGCCACGCTAGGAAAGAAACGAAAATGTGGTTGTATAGAAAGATGGAAGAGGTGAGGAAAATGAAATGGGAGAGAAGAGAGAAACGAAAAGAGCAGGCAGACGAGGAAAACGAAAATGGAGAGAAAGAGGAAAATAAGAAAAGGTAGAGGCCTACGGGGAAAACGAAATGGGAGAGAGAATAGGAAACGACATTTAAAAGAAAAATAGAAGTACAAATTTAAGAGTTGTTTACAGTTTGCATTTTTTAGTACTTGAGGCACACACATGTAACTTATATGTAAAAATTTAATATCAATCTTTTAAAATGAATTAATTTACTCATTTATTTAAATTTTACTAATAAATTACTTGACATTAATAAGATATTTGACTTTAAAATATTAATATTATAATGTTTATAATGTTTTGTTATGTAAAAAATATATTTTATATTGTTATTAATAATTAATCATGGAGAAAATAGTTACAAATATGTAACTAAAATAGCTAAAAATGTGATTAGTTGTACCTAAAGGGAATACAAGTGATTATATTTTATATGTTTTAATTTTTATGTTAAGTAAAGTAAAAAAAGTAGGAGGGAATACAAGTTTCTTTTTTATGTTTTATGTTAAAATTTATATGTTTTAATTTTTATGTTATCTAGTAATATTTTATTGTGTGAGATTTATTTTTATTATTATTATTATTATTATTATTATTATTATTATTATTATATATATATGGCGTGTGATACTCATTACTAATTTTTAAAAAATTTCGTACCTGCCATACCCGTATTCCCACTGCAGTACTTGTGCACCCGCACCCGTGCAACGTAGGCAAGTGATATCTTCATCAACAAGTGAGCGTCCATCTTCAAACAAATAACTATCTGATAGATAAGGGGAAAATGGAACGATAGTTAACAACATGAAGCACCTTTGCAATCTGCTTCACATTGATAACATATTTGGCATCTTCAGAGTTTGGATTTATAATCTTTGTACACCTTGCCACCTGTTCAATAAATAGCCATAGTTAGCAATTCCTACAAATATTAAAACATTTTGAACAAATTCTACAAAAAAAAAAAATTATATTCACCTGAAGAGGCTGCATCAAGGTAGTGAAGATCTTCATGAAAATGTATGGGAGAAGGATAACTGAAAAATGGACAATAGACAAAATCAACCGGACCAAAAGCCACGTAGTCATATCAAAACTCAAGCCTACAGTGACGGCCTAGAAATCAGTGAATGTCAAGCACTTGATGACGTAAAATCTGGAGCCACTGTTCCATGGGAAGCTATTGGGCATAATCCAGCAAATTGAAATTAATAAATACAAAGAACCACTAAGTGATCACACTAGACCAGAATGAAACACTTGCAAAGTATGAAATTAACTCTTACCGCACAAATCATTGACTTTCTTTGCCATCTCTTTAATATCCTTCTCCACTCTCTTGATGCTGTTAGAATATGGTCCAAGACCCTGCACCCAGAAGAATGCAAATAATATGTAAAGGAAAGACTTCACCAACAAAAGAACCACTGAACTGAAGAAACTAAACCGCAACTCCACAGGAATTCTCTAAGAGTGTTAAACGTACGTGTAACAAGAAACAAGAAAGAATAATAAATCCAACGTCAGCGAAGGAAGGATCCAGAGGATAACTTTTCAGGTCATCTAAAAATTTCACAAAAAACAAAATGACAGAAAACAAATGGGCATATAACAGGAAAGAAAGAAAAAAAGCATTGCATAGCATTCCCAACTAGCTGTACATTTAAGCTAGTCAAGTATGACAAGCAAACAAAATGAAAGCAAGGATTCACTATGAACTTAAAAGACCCAAATTTCATCACATGAACAAACTAAAAAGTTTTCTTTCTTCCGGTTTCTGACGAGGAAAATATAACAAACGAATAAGCAAGACAGAAAATGTGAACACGACGTTTCATGGATCCGAACATAACACTCTCAAATAGCCCATATACAACAATCTTACATACCAACATTCACCCAAATCAAAGCAAGATGAAAACACCGGACCTAAATCTCCACGAAAAGATCAGAAAAAGATTTGTGTAAATTGCAAGCTTATAGGATGGAAGAAAAGGTGTGCGCATTGTTCGATAGTCAACTTCGTCGATTCTCCTTAACCCAGAATAGGATGGACGCCCTAAACGAAAAAGCGGAAAGCGAGGAGAGAGAAGAAAAGCAAACTCACGTAGGTTTTGAGGAGCGCGATGTCATCCTCGTCGAGCGGACGAGGATTCTTCTCGTTGATTTCTTCCTCTGGTTCGGGCGCCATGGCTGACCTCCGTCGTCTTCTTCCGTTGTCCGCTCGCCTTTGCTTTGCTTGTGCAGCGGGGAAACTGACGAGCGACGGTGGCAGCTCTTTATTAGGGAATGTAACGGGTCCATCTCTTACTTGATCCAAAACACATTGGATCCGATTTGGTTAGGTAGGGCCGAGATTCATCTCTTCAGAACTTCACAGTTGTGCCTCTCCCTGTCCGTTTGATTTCTGGAACATTGAAGGACGTCCGTGCACAGATGTCCCAATCTTTTGCATGGCCTTAGGGGTGTGCTTGATTCGTGGTATTAAGGTTTATTGGAATTGGGTTTGTAATTATAATTACGATAAACTATATTTTCCTATCTGATTTATAAATTGTATTAATGCTTTGATTTTCGTGTAAAGTGAAACAACAATGCAAGAGACCTACTACAACTTGTGTACAATGACTCAAGTATGAAAGCTATACACCATGGACTTCTATAACTAGACGAAGAAGGCATTGTTTGCATTGAGCAATTGTGTCATCAGTCTCTCTAGCATCTAAGGAGATTTATACTTCTTCTTGGAAACCCGGCAACACGTATGTGAAGGCATTGTGTGTGTGTGTGTGTGTGGAGAAAAGAAGGCGCCAAGAGGAGCTCATTCTAGTTGCTATGGTGTGCGGTGTGGAGGAGAGGCAGAGAAAGAGATTCTAACCCAAAATTGGCTCCGTGACATCATGTGAAGCCCTTAGTGGGAAGTTTTACGCTACATGGATTCCTTTTTTGTCCATCCCAACTCGAATAAAGGAGGATGGTTGTTTTAGACTTCTTATAGCTAGCGTAAAACTTTGTCGAACTTATTTATCGTGGATTCTACAAATTATAATAGGGCTATGTGGAAACAAAGAATCCATGTAGCTAACCCCCGTCTAGGATCTAGTATGGGAAGTTTTACGCTACATGGATTCTTTTTTTGCCCATGTAAAGGATCACTCTTGCATAGCCCGTCCCAACTCAAATAAAGGAGGATGGTTGTTTTAGACTTCTGATAGCTAGCGTAAAACTTTGTCGGACTTATTTATCGTGGATTCTACAAATTATAATAGGGCTATGAGGAAACAAAGAATTCATGTAGCCAACCCCATCTAGTATGGGAAAAGACTTAGTTATTGTTGTTGTTGAGATCCACTTTTGATACCAACAAAGCTTGAAATTATAAGCATAAAAAATTAAGATCCACTTTTGATAAAACCTTGTATTAAACACCCTAGAGTTCACAATTTCGGGTTCTGGGTTACATGTGCGCCATTCATTTTTTGCTCGTGTCAGATACACAGATAAACCACCACATACTTTGGGTGGAAATCCAGCGGGGGGGTACTTTGTAGGTCTCTTACGTTTCGGTTTTTCGGTTCATGTGTAGGCGTAAGAGGGTGAACAACAGGTCCAGGCACTTCTCTTAGGAACACGGTAGAGGATCTTCGGCCTCCTAATGTCTAGCCAGTCAAACGCAGGACAAACTGCACAATCCCAGCCACTTCTCTTACGAAGACAGAAGAGGATCTTCAGCCTCCTAGTGTCTAGCCAATCAAACGCCGGACAAACTGCTTAAATGGGTCCCCCGAACAACTAATTAATCTCAAATATGCAAGTTTGCTCTATACTGGGCCTGCCCTTTCCACATAATACACACCGAATGCATATTTATCTATGCATACAACTAATTAATCTCAAACTTGGACTTCCCCACCATTGTCCATTGCCTGGTTTGGTTCGATAGATGGGTCCTGACCGAACAGCCTTGTTTGGTCTACTTGGTTCGCCGCTCGCTATCGTTATTGATTTTATTAATGTGGATGAAACCTAATCTTCTTGATCAAGTCAAAGGTCAGATATGTCTCTTTCAAAAGAGTGAAAGGCCAAATGTGTCAAAGGTCACATGAGATTCAGTCTTGTTTGGGCTACTTGGTTCTACTTTTACTAATCACCACTCACTAAACGTTGAAGGTCATTTGGTTTTGGTCTCCCCATTATACAAAAAAAAAAAGAACTTGGGAGTCAAAATTAATGTAACCCAAATTTCTTTACCGATAAATGGTCCCCCTATTATACCAAAAAAAAAAAGAACTTAAGAATCAAATGTAACGTATACATATTTTCCTAAATTTGACAAGAAAAAAGCCACAAAAGTAAGACTAAATAAAACTAAAGTAAAAAAAATAACAAAAAAAGGTAAAAAAATAAAAAAATGCTTTTCCATCCGGACCTCAGGAAACGAACCGATGTAGATCTGCTCCAATCAATCGTATATATCTTGATCATCCCTGTTAGATGCTACATAGTCATCATAGTCTTCTTCAGGGAAGTCATCGGTATCAGACATGGAACCATCGTCATAAAAGTCATCATCTTCATCTAAATAGTCACAATCACCACCATCACATGCAGGATTGCTACGCCATTCTTTGCTCCCAACGCGTGAAATCAATAGCATGAGAAACAAAAGGCATGTCACAGTTTTGGAGGCCATGGCAGCGAACAATGATCTCAAAGTATCCTGTAATTAATTATGTGAGTACTGTAAGCGAGATATATATTACTCACATCTCAAGATACTACTCATATAAATATAAACGAAAGGCAGATAAAAAATGCTTTCACAAACTTACCATACTAGTATGTAATGTTTATATATGATATGATATAATAGATAGACAATAAGTTCACTAAATTAATGTTTATTATATAGAAAATTTGTATACTGTATATAAAACAGATGTGAGGTCTCTAAATAATATCTATTATGAAGCTTAACAAGACACTTCTATTATCAATAAGCAAAGTGAGAAAGCAAAACCGAGACTCAGTAAGTCTTTTCTCATACTAGATGGGGTCGGCTACATAGATTCTTTGTTTCCATATAGCCCTATCATGTGTTATGTTAGCAGTTAACTCAATATAAACTAGATCATTACTTAAAACGGCAAAACACCCAAATGTAATCTAAACGACACCATAAAACTCAAAACTCGAACTTTAAATGGTGGAAAAGATGAAATAAATAATAATCACAACCAAGAAACTCATTAGACTCAACATGAACTATGCAAAGTCGAACCACCAATTTGCAAGTACTCAACGTAACATGAAATTCTTATGTAATCTCATAGCAGAAATATGCAAAGAATAATATGCATGATGTATTATGGAACTGCAAATTGACAAGGCAAATAGCATAATAGAAAACCAAAGATATGTGACTCAGTAGCCAACATAAATTTCACGTACAAACGGGTGATACGAACTGCTGCTTTGTTTCCTTGTTGAATCACATGCACCGGCACACACACACACAGAGAGACTACTCTCTCGACGGCTTTCCATAGAATTATCTTTCTTTTATACAAAGCAGGGGCATTGTAGATAACGTTGAAAAATTTCAGCGATCTAAATTTCTAGATATTACAAAAAGGGGCTTGTAGATAACGTCAGAGAATTTCAGCTATTCAAGTTTCTACATTCGAAAAATCCTACGCGGCAAGGATTTCCGTGACTTAGAAAAGTTATATCTTATTATAATTGTATAGTATATTCTTATTCTTATTGTATTTTATTAATATCATGAATAATATTATACTCTTACAATATTAGTAATATAATCTAATATTCTAATAAATGTTATACTTATAACATGATATTATATTAATTAATACTATCATTATATTAATATATTATTTATTTTCATTAATACTATCATTATTATACTTATAATATGTAATTATTATTAATACTATCATTACTATACTTTAAAGAGGTTGGATCAATCCAACCTCTTTAATTGATCCAACCTCTTTAAAGCTTTGATGCTTGACCAAGTGTGCTACAATGGAATTAGATCTGGGAACGCTAATGGCAAAGTCTAAGCCATAATTGTATCTAGGTATTAACCTTTGATTCACATACTACCAAATTAACGCAAATCTCGTTGACCTGGGTTGTGTCTGAGTCTTCAAAATGTACACGAACAAAAAATTCGAGTTCAGTCTGGGTCAACATAGTTTTGATCTGGACCTGAAATGATCGGACCAGTGGACCCAATTTGTCACCTCCATTGTAGAATAAATGTTAGAGGTTGGATGGAATCGGCCCATATCCAAACTAATGATCTGTACCACACAAATGCACGCTGAAATCCAGAGAACATTTGATTGCAAGAGTTGGGTTCGGGTCAATAAATTGATACTCCCAATGAAGTATTGGATGTGCATGTGCGTGTGGTATATTAGGTTTCGGCCTTTCTTTTGAAAAAAAAAGGAAAAGAAAAGAAAAACTTTGTTAAAACTGTGGAGTTTATCTATGATGATGAAATTTACTGAATTCATAAGCAGACATTTTGAAAATTTTAATTCAAGAAATGTTTTGCGGATGCCTTGAACTGGTCTGGGCCTTTACATTTGGGGGGATCGGGCCACTCGCATACTTTTACAACCTTCAACAAGTGTCCAAATGTATTCTTGATCACATCTAAGGCTGGGCTAGCCATGAGGTTGGGTGAAGGTAGAGATGGCTTATTTCGGATCCGTTACGACGGGTTGAGTTGGACCTGAACTACTCCAGGAACCGCCTGGAACAGGAAGCAGAACAAGAACCAAATCCAAAATGGGAACCCCAGTGGTTTGGTTCTGGTTCCACCTATCCAGGGACCGCAACTATAATTGAATAGCTAACTAGTGGTTTCATGTTTTCTTTTCCCCCATTAAAATCACACCTTCTTTCATGAAATTTTGAAATGAAACCAGAACCAAACCAAGACCAGAACCGGCTTAAAACTACACTAGGAACAGGGGGAACCGATCTTAGACCTGGAGGGGCAGCGGTTCCATTCAGGTTCCAGGTTTTGGCGGAACTGACACCACCAGTTTGAAACGGTCAGGCCCCAGTTTACTGGAAACCGGCCAGATCTGCCAGCTAGCTCTCTGCCTAACCCAACTTGCCAGCAAGAAATCAAGAAAACATACTACGATGCCTCTGAAAACTAAATTGTTATTATCTTTAAATTTGTTATGATTTATTTAGAAGATAATTTGTTGATCTAACAAACATTTTATCCATCATTATCTTACCAAATAAATCGTAGTTATCTATAATTTGTTATGATTTATTTATATTTGGATCTATTTCCACCATAAACATGCAAAATGTAGGCTTAAATAAAACGAGAGAGACAAAGGGACGTGAGGTTTTTCCGCGAAGCAGAGCTCGCTGAACCACGTACGTCGGGTATATCATATTTGCTAATGAGGTGCAAATTAAAGTGAAAGAGAACTGAAACTTGACTGACTATAAGGGTAGGTCCTCCTTCGAGAATAAGCACCTAGCTTAAAAAACAAGCTTACATTTTCCTAGGGGCGTGCTTCTCTTCGGTTTTGAAAGTTTACTATCTAATATTTTGTAGAGCAGCTTCACAAGAAATGTCCATATATCTTAATGAGTATATATATTTATATATATATATATATATATATATGAATGTGTGTGTGTGTGTGCTTGTGCGTCTAGACATGTAAACTGGAGCGCAGTTAAAAACATCCAGTCCCGGTTTGCCTGAAACCATGAACAAGAATCAGGTTTGTTTCGGTTATGGTTTGGAACCATCAGTTCTGGTTCCATGGAAGGAGGAACCGTAACTGAACTGAGGGAACCAGAAGGACCAAGTCTAATTCAGAGGTTCCAGTTTTCAGGTCAGGTAGGACATGTTATATATGTGTATTATGTATATATATGTTCGTTGATAATTAAACACAACTAAATGACATCAAACTTAAACATACATGAACAACTATTTCATTACAGACTTGCATATGTGAAATGCACACCATATAGAATTATATGTACAAAACGTTCCTTCATGAAAAACGAGTGCGGTTTGAAGCTCAAGAATGAAGACAGTAATGAAGTTACTGCCACTTTGCCAGATGACCACATTCTATGAATGCCTCGCACAAAAAAATCAAGTCTTTTTTGGAAGTTTCCTTCTTTTCCCATCAATAGCAAGAAAATTAATTGTTTCCACTGTAAAAGAATTATAGAGACCATCTTGCAGTTAAAAGGTCACCGGCGTTCTCTCCTGAGCCTCATATGAGCATCATGTATCATGGCATTCATATCGATGCCTTCCTTCCCTCGCATTGGCGTGCTCGACATGGATGACTCAGACTCATGTTTCCTGCCCATGGCAGCAAACCTCCTGTTGGCTGTTCGATTTACTGCAGCTGCATAGTTTTGTGCAGCAATATCAACTTCATCATATTCTGGTGGTTGCGGCGGAGCTGATGGTATGTGATCTTCAACATACGCCGAAGGCTGTGGAGGTGATGCTGAAGTGCTGCCTCTGGTGTGAGATGGAGCCGATGATGACAGTCCACCAGGATGAAGTGCTGCTGGAGCCTGAGGATATGAATGCTCAGTGTAAGCCAATCAACTAGCTCCAATTTATAAAAACTAACTTAGATCTTATGCTATTAGACTGAAATGACTAAAGGAGAAGAATGTATTCAGGGTAGGCAGTTTTTTAATCCATAATTACAATGACATTTGACTCGAGAAGGCACATAACTTTCTTCTGAGATTCATTCAACCAGGAAATTGGACGTCAACTCTGCCTCTATATGTTTAGTCAATTTATCACTGCTGGTTGAAGAAGCGTGCTCCAAGCAACTGATCATTACAGCAACCAAGTATAAAGAATATACAAGAAAAAGCTGATGCAGCATGGTAAATATTGCTGCAGGTAGGATTTGAATGAAGACTCATTGTCAAACTTGTCTCCACATATTAGTTAATCTTTGCCATTCAACTGAGCTGAAATGATTTGTTTATTTATATGTAAGCAAGATAAGTTCCCCCGCCATAAAAATCCGATAAATAGTTTGCATAGTGATTCGTTTAGAGATGGACAAATCATAGAGTTTTACTACAGGAAAGAATATTCCTAAGGAATCAATTATCTATGCAGTTTCTTGGACAAACGGATTCCTATGAAATCTCCTTATTTTCTCTCTTCTGATAGTGCCTTTGTGATTACTTGCTTCCAAACAACTTCCACGCATAGGAACTACCTTGCAGCATATGTTCACCCACTCATTCAGTTCTATATGGGAAAACCAATTGCTATGTTAATTGTCTTTTGGTGCCTACCTCATGAATGCAAGCAATCCCAATCTTCAAAAACTTCTCATTGAATTTGAAGGAGTAAGATCCTCTCTCATTCATAGAAAACATTTCCCTACAAAATAAGAGATTCTTACCGATCTTCAAATGGAAGAAATAAGAATTAATGAAGTTAAACTTCAAAGAGAAACCGCCTTGGTCGCATCAAAACCCGAAGCAAATATAAAGGCTTACCGACCTCCTCATTTTAAAAGTGAAGAAGGAAGAAAAGACATTATTTGTCACCATTGTAGAGAGACCGGACATATAATGCCAAATTGCCCAACGTTGAAAAGAAATGTGACATTAGTAGGAGAACAAGCCTCGTCCTCTATCGTTGCGCTCTAAGAAAAGATAAAAAGACTTTAACCTCAAATGAAAGACAAAACAACAATAGGTGCGGTTTGTTCTTCTTCAACTAACTAAGTTCAAGGTATGGTTTCTTGGATTCTTAATTCCGGTGCCTCATTTCATATGACTTTAATGAAAATATTTTAAAATCATGTGTTGAAAAACCCTTATCATGTGTTTATATTGTGGATGGAACACAATTAAATGTTGATAAAATTGGTGACTTTCAAAACAAAAATTTTGAAGTTTCCAAAACTAAATTTGAACTTACTTTCCGTATCTCAAATTTCAGATAAAAATTGTGTTATAACTTTTTCATCCATGAGATGTATTGTATAAGATCGTCTCTCGAAGAAGGTGATTGGTCGTGACCATAGAGAGAACGGACTTTATATTATGGACTACCTACATAACATAGGATATGCTAATGTTTTGACTAGTAATGCTCTTCTATAGCATAAAAGATTAGAACATCTTAATATTCAAAAGTTGTATCAATATCCTCTTCGAATAAATAATATTGAAAACTTTTCTTTCAAAGATTGTGTACTTAGCAAAATAAAACATCTACCCTTTTCAAACAAAACACATATCTCCACAAAACCATTTCGGATTATTCACTCGGATGCATGGGGACCGACACATGTTTTATCTAAAGGAGGGATCTCCTACTATGTCATTTTTATAGATGACTTCACTAGATATACATGGGTATATCTTTTAAAGGCCAAGTCTGACGTTTTTCAAAATCTTGTGATATTTTACAATATTGTAAAAAATCAATTTGATTCCGAAATTAAGATTTTTAGATCCGACTCAGGAGGAGAGTTTATGTCCAAAGAATTTAAAAACTATCTTTACAAATTTGGGATTGTGTATCAAACTTCTTGCACTAAAACTCCTCAACAAAATGACATTTCATAACGTAAACATCGTCATATTTTGAAAACCATAAGAACGTTGTTATTGTCTAGTGGTGTTCCTTCCGGGCTAAAGCCGTTATGACTTCTATTTACCTAATTAACCGAATGCCATCTTTAGTTTTACAAAACATGTCCCCCGTAGAAAAGCTCTTTCAACTTTCTCCTAATTACTCTAGACTTCGTGTGTTTGGATGTAAATGTTTTATTTATACTAACAAATACGATAAACTTTCTTCTCGTGCCTTAGAATGTATTTTCCTAGGGTATGGAATAAATAAAAAGGGATATAGATGCTATAATTATAAAAATGACAAACTCTATGTATCAAGAGATATCAAATTCTTTTAAAATGAATATTTCTTTAAAGGAATGAATGACGCTATCTTATTGATGAGTCGTCATACTCCTTGAATGATGTCCTAGGGAATGACATAATACATGTTGAAAATGAGCTTGATGAACCTATGTTTTCAAGACAGTCAATTACACCCTTTGATCAATACTACACTAGAAGAACTCAAAATGATTTCCTATCTATACCTCGAAGGACTTGTCGAGACTCTAGACCTCCAAAACGATTTGTTTCCTATGACAGTTTTTTACAAGACATAGAGCCTTAGTAACCAATATTTCCACTATAAAAGAACCAAGAAATTTTAAGGAAGCACAATCATCACACGATTGGATTTATGCTATGAATAAAGAATTAGATGCCTTATACAGAGTGGAAACTTGGGATATTGTGACTAGACCACAAAACAAAAAGACAATAGGTTATAGGTGGGTCTATAAAGCTAAAACAAATGGTGATGATCTTTAAATCGCTATAAAGCTAGATTGGTTGCCATGAGGAAACCTTTGCACCTGCTAAGCTCACATCACTTCGGTACCACAGTATTCTCCTTACTATTGTAGTCACTTACCAGGAAATGGACTCTAAATCAAATTCGATGTGAAGAATGTCTTTCTTAATGGTGATTTGAAAGAAGAAGTTTATATGCGCTCCACTTATCACCAGTTTGCACTTGTCCTCCAAATAAGGTTTGTCACTCTTCAGAAAGGCTTTATATGGTCTCAAACAAGTATCTCAAGTCTTGGTTTGCCAAGTTTCACAATACTATCGAGTCAATTTGGATTTTCCTCCGAGTGCCTATGATTACATCCTCCGTTTAAAAGCTGGATAGATGTAATTGTTGTGTTGCTTTATATCGATGATATGATTATTCACCTTGTGTAGTGACGATACATTGTGCATTATTGAGTTCGAAATAGTTCTTATGTCTGACATTTTGAGATGAAAGATTTGGACCTTTAAGAAGTTGCTTTACGGGGCTTGAAGTTCTATCTTCCGGGTGATGACTTATTTCTCTCGCCAGCTAAATTGTCCATGTACTGATCTTTGTTCTCGGCGAGGGTTCAGCAGATTGCAAAGAGTCAACACGCACTCCTCTTGAACCCGGACGTTCGGTTTACTCCTCGGGATGGTACTTATACTTGGGATGATGCTACTTCTCATCAGTCAACTTGGTAGGCAGCTTTTGATCTATCTTTGCATATTACTCGATTGAATATCTCTTATCTTTGTTCATGCGGGTTAATCGGTTCATGGTACTCCCTCATGTACCACCACATTATGATCTTGCTTTGTCCTCCACATTATTCGGTATATAAAGGATACATTGTTTTATGCTCTTCATTATTCGTTGCATCCTCGCACGACTCTTCGAGGCCTGCTACGATGTTTGATTGGGCCGATGATCCTAGTATGGCCCCAGTATCGCTCCACCCCAACGGCTTTTGCATTTTTCTTGGAGATTCTCTTATTTCTTCTGATGGAGTAAAAACAAACTAAAATTTAGACTTAACATGCCTCCGTGAGGCATTGAACAGTCGTACCCTTCTTGACCGACTACTCATTACACAAATACTTGTGGCTCTGCCGTTGGCTTCTTGAAGATTCATGGAAATATCTCGGTCTTCCTCAACGAGTCTTCATTGTGACAATAATAAGGAGTGCCATCAAATTGCACATACGATGATATTTTCATGGGCGCACCAAACATATTGAGATTGATTGTCACTTCGATAATCAGTCAACATTCTCGTTAGTGATATCTGTAAATGTCTCGATCTGGGTGTATTTCTTGATCGGCCGGTGATTTGTTCATAGAACATCGTTACTCTGATCCCGACTTAGCATTTCTTTGTCCAAACTCAAATTAGTTATTTGTTGCACCTACTTGAATTTGAAGAGAGATGTTGCGATAGTGATTGATTTGTTATTAATTTGTTACTGATTGTAAATAATTGTATTATTGATTTGTTATGATTGTAAATAATTTGTTATTTATTTTGTATTATTTAGAATTAATTAGATTTTATGTAATTAGAATTAATTTCAATTTTATTTTTATTCTACTATATTTTATAAATAGGGTACCTTATTATATATATGATTTCCTACTTTATAAATAGGAGTACCTTATTACATATTGACACTCCAAGAAATCTCATAAATTTTCTCATGTTCCTAGAATGTTTCTGATGTCATACTAGGCCTGCCGAGTGAGAAAAGATGGAAGTGCCCTGTACAATTCCAACATTGCCATTACAGAATGATATATAAGCGTTAGTAATAAGTAGTATAGTATTAGTTAAATTTTTGAGTACCCTCTTTTCCAACCCAAGATGTATATTATAAATGATTGATTTTCTTAGAAAATGGTTTATAAGTCAATTTGAAAAGAAGTTAGCTTGACTGAATTTGATAAGACCCCGGTGTAGTAGGAGTTCCCCTAGGGGTAAAGCTGCAGTCAGAATAAGTTTTCTCTTGCCCACAGTGGTAGGTTATCAATGAAGCATTACACAAGTTACTCCTTGGAATAGCTAGATCCTAATTTGTCAAGGTCCGCACTTCTGTTTTCTTCGTCTTACTTGCCCAAGTTACTTCTTTATTACTCAAGCTTGTGTACATGAACTCATGCACATAGAAAACATGAACTCATGCACTTCCTCACGCGTTTAATTAATCTTGTTGTAATTGTTGTTCCAATTTAGTGGGATGCATTATCTTTTTCCGTACTTGCCATCTGACTGCATTTTATTTTGCTAAATCTTGTTAGAAATTATCATTTTAGAGCCTGTACTTAAATTTAAGCTTTTATATGTATGTAAGACAGGTTTATGGTACATAATAATGTTCCCTTTTTGTAAGAATGGTGGGGGGACTTTTTGAGGAAGGAGGTTGCATTAGGAGACTTTTCAGAGACGGCTCTGACCAAATTGAGCCCACCTTAGCCTTTATAAGGTATTAGGAAAAAATATTTACATAGTTATTAAGTTCATGATAGTCTCTAGTATGTGTACGTAATATCAATACGTAGTTCGTCACTTTTTATTATATAATTATAAGATTGTTTTTTATATTGTGAACTATCATGAATTCGTACGAGTAATGGCAGAAATTGGTATACGGTTCACAGGAATCACAAGAACTCAATCACACCAGTAACTAAGCAAATTAAAGAGATACCTGTTTGAATTCAGTGTTAGAAGAGATCCTTCAAGCCAGTTAGATAAGAGTGTCCTTCAAGCCAGGCCATAAGCCATAATATGAGGGACAAAGACACGAAATGTACAAGAGGCTGATTGTTGATGGTATAAACTGAAGTAGGGTTGGCCTCGAAGTCTAATTTTTTAACGTTTTTATTTGATGTGACCCAGGTTGGAAACCGTTTACAGCAAGCTTGTTCGGTTGTTTAGCTGACACTGAAATCAAAGATGATATTATATTGAAACTATAAAAGTTGATACATCCATCATTGGCCCCGTCTATTCTCATTAGAGCACACAATGGTCCCCGACAAATTGCATTGCCCTGAAAGATCAAAAAGCCTTTATTGTTATTATGAACCGTTTACTAACAAGTATGCAATTACAGGAAGTAAAGACAATATGAGGTTTTGCGACACATAAACAAAGAAACTGGAAAGGAAAGGTGTGTGTAAAAGAAGAAAAAATGGTCTCTCTCATTAATCCGCTTTTGCTGTTCCATATAGATGTCGACTCTTAATAATTAATTGAATAACCAATTTAGGTTTTGAAAATATCTAGCTTATGTATGAAGCAACACAGGCCACCATTTTTTGTAGTAGAGATATCAAAAAATATATGTTCTTACACCTGTATCTAAATGTTTAAGGTTTTGGAAATACTGGTTGGTCTCCTGAGACATAATAGCAGAATTTCTTTAATCAATTGAATTTAATCAAAAGTTTGATCCTTGTCAACCCTTAATTTTCCTAATAATATTAAATTCTAACGAGTCGGATACAAATAAGGAACCAGTTATAGATTAATTTAATGGCAGCTACAGCAGCTACTGTTCTAGAACCCAGCCAAATGCGTGTCATTTTAGAAACATCTTGAAACTTGGCTGATACAATTACGATGGATTTCACATTTTGGCCAACTTTAAAAACATGTAGTTTGTACTAAGGCGATAACCTTTTACTTTTTGTGTTGCGTTTAAAATGCAGGAGTATATACTCATGGAGGACTAAGAGAAGTTGCAAAAAGAACAAGGTGCATGAGGACAAACCACCAGCAGGCAACAAACCATTGAAGGTTTCTCAACCGTGCAAAGAATGTCTTGGATGAACCAGTGAATCTGTTTGTTCACCTTAATCATCAGTGTCTAAAACACAAGCTCCCATTTAGAATAAGAGGATCAGCATATCATAGGTGAGTGTGAACACTTACACTCTGCATGGGCACAATATTTGGTTCTTAAGTTCAAGAAAAGGTGATCACTGAAGTAAGCTATGACATATCCAGGCAGACCATGAGAGGTTACTGCTTGAAAATTCTCCATATTCTAGTGTGCGCGTGCACAAACATGCTATCATGTCTCCATGTGCACGTATGCGTGTTTGTCAATGAAAATCAACTGTATCAGACGAAGGAAAAGCGGAAAACTACTGGTTGAAACAGCAGCCAAAAACCATTAATAGAGCATATATAATAACACAACGTATATATATATATATATATATATATATATATATATATATATATATATATATATATATATATATATATATATATATATGGCAGCCTTGGCAGGGGATGGTGCAAGGTACCTGATCAGATTTCAGTCTCGGTGAGCTTGATGAAAAAAATTGGAGGAGCTCAAAGAATTTTGATTGCCCATATTCAGCAACAGTGTGTAGATAAAGAACTGCTAGGCGTCCAGCGTTTGTTCTTAGCTCTAGAAAATTACGGTCAATATCCCATTCGTGGCTTGATATGTAAGGCCGCAAGATGGTATCATACACGTAATCCGCTCCCTATAATGATAAACAAGTAAACAAAAGGAACAAATGATTAGATCAGAAGAAGTCACACTGCTACTTATTCTAAAAGCAGTAGAACAGAAAGAAAGCTTACCTTCGTTTTCTGATGCCATAAGTAAACAAAGAATGCCAGTTTGAATTCATCATACATAGGCAACCTAGAAAATCACATTTAAGAGGGAAGTCAGCCATACTCATTTATGCATTAAATGAATACATAGTTCTGCAGGTATAGTTCTCTTTATGTACTTGAGCATAATCCGAAGTGCCTCATTATTGAAGAACGGTCTGATACTTCAATCTTTTAGACCAAATGAGAGAAAACATTCCACTCTGCTTTCCTTTATTTTCTATAATTATTATTGACTGATATCTAAGGACTATATCAAGCTAGGAAACTACAGACTGATTTTTGATAAAGAGGATGACCATCATGAAAATTATGGGAAAGAATGAGTCATACTATGAAATTATGAGAAAGAATTATCGAACATAGGTTAAGACAAGTATCAAGTACAACAGAGAACCGATTTGGATTCATGCCAGGCAGATCTACTATTGAAGCGATTCACCTTTTGAGACGTCTTATGAAACATTTTAGAGCAAAAAAGAAAGACCTTCACATGATATTTATTGATCTAGAAAAAGCTTATGATAGGGTATCGAGGGAGGTTCTTTGGAGAACTTTAGAAAAAAGAGGTATCTCATTGACATATATTAACCTTATAAGAGACATGTATGATGGTGCAAAAATATGTGTTAGGGCTCATGAAGGAACAAAAAACTTTTTTGAAGTTTATATTGGGTTACATCAAGGATCAACTTTAAGTCCATACTTATTTATAATGGTGATGGATGAGTTAATAAAACATATTCAAGATGAAGTACCTTGGTGTATGTTATTTGCAGATGACATTGTATTAGTGGAAGAGTCTAAGGAAAAAGTTAATAGAAAATTAGAACTATGGAGAGAAACATTAGAAAGCAAAGGTCTCCAACTTAGTAGAACAAAGACAGAATATATGGAATGTAAGTTTGATCATTTGGTTACTTCAGAGGACATAAAAATTAAAATTGGCACACATTGCATTCCCCAAAAGAAAAGTTTTAAATACCTAGGGTCAATTTTTCAAAGTGATGGAAGAATTGATGGAGATGTTACACATAGAATTAATGCTGATTGGTTAAAATGGAGAGGAGCATCAGGTATTCTTTGTGATAAGAAGATACCATTAAAATTAAAAGGTAAATATTATAGAGCAGCAATTAGGCCTGCCATGTTTTATGGTTCTGAGTGTTGGCAGTTAATCATCAACATGTACAAAAGATGTCTGTGACAGAAATGAAGATGTTGAGATGGATGAGTAGTCAAACAAGAAAAGATCGTATACATAATGAGGTTATTAGAAACAAATTAAGAGTGGCACCAATAGATGATAAAATGAGAGAACATCATTTAAGATGGTTTGGACATATAGAAAGAAGATCAAAAGAAGAACCTTTAAGAAGGTTAGAAAAACTAAATTTGGAAAGTATTAAAAGAGGTAGAGGACGACCACAAAAGTGTTGGAAAGAAACAATAAAGAATGATCTAGCTTATTGGGAGTTAACTCCTAGCATGGCACACGATAGGGATCTGTGGAAACAAAGAATCCATGTAGCCGACCCCATCTAGTATGGGAAAAGGCTTAGTTGTTGTTGTTGTTTTGTTAGGATGACCATCATGAAAATTAACAATTTGAGGGCAGTTTTATGACGTAGCATCCCTGCGATCTTTTTTTGTGGTGGTGTGGGTGGGTGGGTGGGGGTGGGGAGTGAGGCCGGAACCTAACACAAAGAAACACACATGCACCACTCCAAATCGAACTCTCTACCTGCACCGGAGGAGTTAGAGCCCTTCCAGTTGAGACAATGCTCTGGGTCCTCTGCCATCTAAATTAGTTGGATGTTAATGAGGGAACAAGGTGTTGTAAAGAAACTACATCAGTCGACGCATCTAGGCTTAGTTGTGTGTAGGAACAAGATTCGTGAAAGTAAAATACGCCATTGGCACAAAGGTAGGAAATGAACACGAAAGGAACAACCGAAAACCACAGAGCGAGTTGCTGGTTCCCGCAACATTTCTATACCCAGATCACTTAAAAACGGAAGGGCTGAAAAGCAAAAGAAAAGGTGAAAAAACTTACCATGAAACAAAAATGTTCCCAACGCCCTCAAACGCAGTCAAAAGAGCGACTATGATCCTGCCAGAACCAAGGGATACCTTGTCATCTAAACACAGTTTCTACATTTTGTACAAGAAACAAGTTCACACATTAAACAGGCTTTCCGTGTTACAAGGGAAAATTGCACCATTCTGAACTTCGTAAAATGTGAACTTTCACGTGAAAATCAGAGGCATGAAATGATGTACCTTTCTAAGATTAGATGGTGTTAATCAGGTATCCACAAACCGTTATTTACGCTATACTGCTACCTTTATAAAAGTGGTCACCCTTTGGAGTGCGTATGTGCTTTTTGAGAAAGAAACTTTTTCATGAAAAGAAAAACCACGAATCATGTTTGAAAGTATGGTCTCGCCCATATTTAACTGTAAGAACAGTTGAAAGGGCACAACCCAATTTCTATAAGTGCATTGATTCAAACAACTCCTAAAGGGATAATCACTGATCAACTCTAGTTGTTTTAGATTTAGAAAGAATGTCTAGACATGAAGGACAAAATACAACTTTAGGTGGTGATGTAGTAGCTGGCATTTCGCAGAAATGACTTTATGGTGTATTCTCTGATCAACCGATTGCTCGCCATTATAAAGCCTATTTCTTGAGTATCGTCGTCAGCTTAATTAAAGATGAATGACCTAACAACGAGAGGTAGCTGAGCCATGAGCTGACACACACACGTGTAAGCTTCTACGGACTGAAAGGGGAACAAGTCACATTTATCAGTGCAATCCCAACTTGCCAAGGAGGCTGGTTCACAGGAGCTTTTGCTTGAAATATATGAGATGAGGTCCAACAACTTCCGTTCCGGCTGTCCGGCTGCTATACCAGCCTACTTTACTGGCATATGACATGCAGGGGAGTCGCCATGTTGAACCTGTTTCTGACTCGGGTAAGTACAGATCCGGTTCCTATTTTCAAATCCGAGTTCTATCAGGTCTACTATGAGAGAAACCATACCAACACCAATAAAAGTCAAAACCAATACTGAACCTTCCGCGACATTAAGGGGGCTCCGCCACGTTGATCCTTCTTGCAAACGAGCTTGATCTTATATCACATAATTAGCATTAAACACAAGTTCTTTGTAGATTTTTGTTTTTGGTACAATGGGGAGGCTGAAACCAGATGCACGCGCTGGGTATCGACCTCACGACCTTTGACTTCTGAGTCAACCCCTGGCCAGGTGAGCTAGCGCTGGTTTTGCAATTTTTTTGTAGATTCTAATAAGCCCCTCAGAACTCAAATTCATATATCTTAGTTGCACCCGGATGGATATGTTCTGTTCGTGGTTTTAACATGGACTCAGATTAGCTCTACTTGCAGAAATTAAACGTTGACATTTCTAACTACCGCGACAACTCGTAGGGTGAGAGCCACTTTAGCTTCCGAAATACTCGAAAGAACTCATTGCAGACCTTCGGGCGACCTACCAAAGTTCAAAGGAGCTTCCACTTGAGGAAACCAAGAAAAGTACCTCCAATGGCGACCTAGCTTATGAAACGCTCTTTCTCTCTTGACAAATTATCTGCGTCCAGGCCATAAGGCTGCCAATTAATGCAAGTTCTATGTCCTACATGTCAACATGACGAGCTCTGGTTGGGAGTAGTCAAAAGGCGACCGTCAGTGGTTGCCATTGCCTTTTTGTTGTTAATTAGTCGTAATGATCGGAAGGAACGTGCAAACTAACGACTCCAACCCGCCAATAAACCCAAAGAAAACAGGAAAAAGAAAAAGAACAAAAGAAACACCGTCTCAACAAACCCAAAGAAAATCAATAGCCAAAACCACGGAGAAAGCAAGATTTCTTACCAATATCTGCACCAAAACCTCAAGCTATCGTTCTCAATTCGGTTTCCCTCGATCGTCTTGAAGCATTCGAAAGCCGGATAAACGTAACCAAGAAGCAATCTGAACGAAATTAAATCTGTTCTTAAGTCAAGTGATCATATTGGTGTTCATATCGCGCTAGTTCCAAATCCATCGCCAAGAACAATTAAAACTAAAGAAAACTTTACAAATGAAAGAGGGCACTCACGTGAGGCTACCACTGACAAAATCGCCGAGCATTTTGGCTTCCCTTGCAAGAGCTAAGTCGAGAGGACAAGCGACAGAAGACGTTGGATTTAGGCCGTCGTATACCGGATTGGCGACCGCAACGGCAGATCGACCGCGAAATGTCGACGGCAGTCTGGTGATTCTCTATACGAACGAGAAGTTTATCAAATAGAAGATGGAAGAGTCGCAAACGCGACGTGGTTATTTATAATTTTTGAGTTTGCACAGAAATCTTTCCTCAGGAAATTTCTTTAACATAAATACCCCCTAATCCTTGGATATAATGACTAAAATAACCCAACAATTTTTACTTCAGAAGCCAACGACGGTTCGAAGGCTTCTCGGTTTCATTAAATGATCGTTTTACCCTTTAACACTTTATTATGTCTGGTTTGAATCTTTCCAAGAACCAAACTGGATGAGCAATAACTGAAACCAGAACTGGTTAAACCAGACTTACAACCAAAGCGGTTTGGTTTTGGTACCTTTCATTGTCCCAGAACGCGTACTGAAACTAGAACAAATGGTTTCAAACTGCTGTTTCATAGTTGGATACACATCACATATTAAACTTTTGAATTAAACAACTCATAAAATAGACGGATGTTTAAAATCATTTTGGACTGATATTGTTGAATAATGTGGATTGAGTGGTCACATGAGTCTCATCGTTCTAAGAATTAAATAAGATAATTAATGATTCAATTACAAAAATAAGTTCATTGGAAATTCACAACAAACAGACTTGCACCGAGAGCATTAACTCAACTGCATGATGGCCTAGCATTGTTGTTCCTGGTGGAGAGTTCGACTCCAGAAGATGCATGTATGGGTGTGTGTTATCCCTCTTGTAAAAAAAAAATCCTCGAACCACACTATTATGATCCGCTAAGTCAAGCCAATTACCTAATCTTATTGTTTATGTACGCATATATGCACATTTGGCAAAACTTGGACCTTGACTAACTGGATCTGGATCCAAGATGAGAAAATAAAATACCAATTCCACATCACATTAGGTAATCGTGTATTCGGCAATAAGGTCAAGTTGCTGGAGGCCTCTCTTAGGGTCGAGTTGCTTGCGGACCCGGCTACCAACTTAGCTGGGCTTGACCGGGTCACGGTAGCAATACGGCAAATAAGCTAAGAACTGAGGGTAATCTGTGAATCAATCATTGCAAGAGTGACTTTACTTGGAAAACAAGTAAACAGTGTGAGCGCACGCGGTACTTAATCGCGGTGACCAAATTACCGTACTACTCTGAACATGTTGGTCAAGGACGAAACTGATACTCCAACAGAAAGAGAAGTAGCTCGTTTACGACTTGGTCTGAGGTTCGGTTTCAGGCCCGTAACAACCAAGAACTCATGCAGAGTGACGTAGATCTAATTGAAAATTTACCCTCTCTCTCTCTCTCTATATATGTTTGTGTTCCAGGTTCCGGCGGAACCGGCCAGGTCTACATAGACATGGTTAAGGCTAAAGTACGTACATGTTCTCGGAAGCTTATAAGCCACACCATAATCAAACGTGCCCTTCGAAGCTCACGCGAGCCAATTTTAGCCAACACCACTGGTTCGTGGTCATGATCATATAGGTGTGCTCAACCGAAACCCACACCACACCAAACCAGCAGCGCCGGACAATCTGAACTAGACATGACCAGTTCTGGTTTACCCGAAACTAGAAAGTAGAATCTAATTGAGACCGTGCAGGTTTAGGTTCGGGTTTGATGTTTAAACTATCTAGAACCAGAATTTTTTTTAAAAAGTTGGAAATTCAAAAAGAAGTTAAAGAAATTACTAGTTTCGTTTTCAGGCCGGTTTTTGTTTCATGAAAGGCATAATAAAAACCGAACCGGGTACTCTTCGGTTTCGGGATTGGTTTTGACAGTTCTGGTTGGAGTTGCCGGGTCAGTTTGGAACAAGCCACATAAACATGGACAACTCGAACAAAAACCTCAGAACCGAAACCAAAGATCTCCGGATTCAGTTACTGTTCATGGTATTCATAAACTGATCCGGAACCAGCAGTTGGGAGTTCGACTCCTAGAAAACACATTTCTCATGTGTCTAAAAAAATAGTTTCAAAATTAAATTCAGCGGTTTTGAAATTCGAACCAAAACCACCCCAAAACTAGTGGTTTCGAAACTGGTTGTGAAGCAGTTCGGGTTCAGTTCCAGATTCTTGACAAACCGGAACCGGACATGTCGGCCACGTTTAACCCGCATTGCTATTGCTTGGTTCGTTTTCACCCTGGACACTTTTTTCGTGACGCGAACGTCCTCAAACGCCTGAACAGTTGCTTTCACAATTCCGCTAATCGAACGGACATAAAGAAGGGAACGGAGTGCGATGGTGTAATCCAACGGTTGGATGATGTTGGCGCGCACGTCCGTACTTCCAACCCGCTACCGCCTCCTCTCGTCTCGTTGCTTTCACGACTCGAGGTATACGGTGAAGCCGGAAACGGGAAACAATCGCCGAGAAGTTTTGTTGCCTGCGTGAAATCACGTTTGCGCAAATTTGTTTCAGGAAGAGAGTTCTCGCTAGATCGGAGATGCATGGAACGGTCCCTTTACTCGTTTGCAAGAAAGAAGCTGATTTCAGGGTATGCAACGTTTCCGGGTGACTGGAATCTCGTCGTTCGCATTTTGCACGTTCATCTCCTTTTGTTTTTACTAGTTTTTGTCGTTCATTCATGCTTCCGATCGTGATTCCACTGATCTAAATGCCAAGCAAGCTCGGAATCTCATTTTCCGCCTTTATTCTTCCGGTATATTTGATTCCTCCTTTGGATATACGCAGATTCCGGACGGAATTGCTCGAATTTCGGGCGAAAAATCCTGCTCTCTGTGTTCTGGTGTTACCCGGAAATCCAGGTCTCTCTCTAAGTTAATTATTTTCTACTGAGTTTTTACTTTTGTGATCGCCGATCCATTGGGTATTTTCTCTATCTGTGACATTTTGTGATTATCCAGACAATGATTCTATTTGATCTTTTTCAATTTAGTTATGAAATGCCCATACTTGGCTAATTTTGATAAAACTGATGGTTGTTTAGGTGTTGTTTCTTTCTATAAGGACTTCATTGAGGCTCTTTACGAGTTGCTTGAGGAGAATGCTTCTGTGATTGGTAAGACCGTTTTTTATTTTTCAATATTTAATTTAACGTTGTTTTGCTATTCTTGTCATTAAATGATTTTCTGACTGATTGATGGTATTGGCGTCTGACTACTCGAGCTACATGTAGCGGTTGGACACATTTCACATACACAAAAGGTAACTAACTGTCTGGATATTTAGGAATCTTGTCCAAGGAAGGAGTTGTATGTTTGTGAAACCAAATGCTAATTCGTTTGGTTAATTGTTTTTGGAATTGAGACTAGATTTGATGCAGCGAGTGTTGTAAGAATTTAGTGAAATTGCTTGCCAATGTGACTTAGTTGAATATCTAATGTAGCTTCCATTAAGCTCCTGCAATTGTGTATGATACTATTTTGTTATAGCAAAAAACACACAATGTCTGCATGTTGCTTTTTCTCATAGAAGTTTGCTTGGTCTGACCGATCATGAAGTAATGTGTACCTCAGTAACCGTCTGTCATCTGATTGGAGTTGATCTATAACGGTTACAAGATATATGAACTTTGGGAGCACAATGGACCATAAAAGGTGTTCTTCTGAATGAGCTTCATTGCTTGCAATTCGATTTTGAAATGTATTATTGAATTTGACTGGATAAATTGTTTCCCATGGTTAAATTTGTTTATGTCCTTATGTTAATGGTTTGACCTAATTTTGTTGCCCGTTTACACTTTAAACACTTTTTGCTCTTAATTTTAATAGTCGCTGTCTTGTCAATCTACAACAAAACAACAACAACTAAGCCTTTTCCCATACTAGACGGGGTCGGCTACGTGGATTCTTTGTTTCCGCGGAGCCCTATCATGTGCCATGTTAGTAGTTAACTCACAATAAGCTAGATCATTCTTTATTGTTTCTTTCCAACACTTTTGTGGTCGTCCTCTACCTCTTTTAATACTTTCCAAATTTAGTTTTTCATACCTTCTTACAGGTTCTTCTTCTGATCTTCTTTCTATATGTCCAAACCATCTGAAACAATATTCTCTCATTTTATCCTCTATTGGTGCCACTCCTAATTTGTTTCTAATAAGCTCATTATGTATACATTCTTTTCTAATAAATTGCACTCAGTATGATGGTTCATATACTTGATTCTATATCCATCGAATATCATTTTATAGGGAATGTGTGCTTAGCATCCTTATCAGATGCACATTCAGATATCAATTCCAGATGCCAGTCCCACATTGGCCTGTACATTGAGTTTTGCACCCTTCCTACTGGCACACCACCTTAAATTGAAAAGTGATTGATTTAAACTAATGTAACACTTATTTACTAAATTATTGCTTCATTTGACAAGGACATTGAGAATCAACCAATTTCCTACCTACATTAACCTCATATATATCTAACGGTAAGCAAAAGAAGTGGAGTAGCCTACGTTTCATGAAAGGGAATATGTGAAAAGACTTACAGAGCTATCCAAAATAAGTTCGATACTGTCTAATGATCATTATTGCCCACGCACAAGTATAAATTAACTGAACTAGGTCAAGCCTAGTTCAAAAGTTTCCTGATCAATTAAGATGAGCACTCTCAGAAAAATGCTCCAGCTCCTCCTATCAGGTGAAGGTCATAAGCATGTTGATCTCATTTGAATCTCAAAATATGAATATCTAAAAGTAATCTTATCTTGTTCCAACATAACATGCTCTGCCCATCTGGATGGGCAACCTTGCAAACCCCTTGCCAGGAGACTGTGGCTTCTTGTGCCTCACCTCTTATCTTTTAAACTGGTTTAGCTTTTTGAATGTTTTGTTAGAACTTTTGAACGCTAGCAAGTCATGCATTCAGTGTTATTTGATGGACTTCTTATTGCAGAAAATGAAATGTATCTCGTTTTCCTTTTCTGAAAAAGGATGACAGGCCTTGAATGAATTGGACTGAAACAAAAGTCCTGAGCTTGAAAAGATATAATGCTCTATGATGCCGAATGTTAGGAATCAACTGTTGGTATGAGCAGCAGATTTCTAAATGTATATGTTAAGGTGGATGTGTGGACACACTAGAAAAGATTGGATCCTAATGAGTTATTAGAGAAAAAGTTGGAGTAACTCCAATAGAAAACAAAATTAAAGAAACATGCTTAAGGTATTTTGGAAATGTGGAGAGAGAGTCCGTATGCACCCAAGTTGCGAGAAATTAGATGGGAACACTTTAAAGAGCTATGGAAGAAATGCCTCATCGGAGTCGGAAGAATACAATAAAACATTATCTTACCTTTTCGGAGTTAAGTGCTAATATAACACATGATCGTGCACAACAAAAAGAACCTGAGTAGCTGAGCCCACTTAATGTGGGAAAAGCTCGCTTTGCTTTTGGCCAGTGCTTTTCTTGTTGAAAATTATATGGCCTTGAGGGCCTTTTTGTGCCATGGAACTTCTCGTCATAGAACTCTAAGGAATAAAACTCTGTTAACCGACAACCAGAGTTCCACAACATTCTAGGTTCCTGTCTTCTTATTTGAAGTGTCAGGTTCCTTCCAACCAATTATCTTGTGAGAAAATCGGCTCTGCAATTGCTTAATTCTGGCACTACAAATGACAGTTCTGCTATACCAAAGGCCCTAAATGAACTGAATTGAAATGAAATTCCTAGTTGTGAAAGGGAGCTTGATATGTCTTCTGAAAATTATATGGAGTCTTTTGACTTACTCTTCTGATTTGCGGATCTCAAGTGGCTCCCCACGTTTCCTTGTCAATTGAAAGGGAGGGTCATATGCATGCATTTGTTTGTACAGAAGCTGGCTCTGTCTGGGTTGCTCGCTTTGTTGCAAGCCTGATCAAACAGTGTAGATCACGGTCTCGGGTGACACACAGAAATCTCATCTCTTGACCTTTTCTTAACAAAGCTCAATGTTTTCTACATTATTATCAATTTTTTCAACTGCAACCACATGGTGAGGCTTAGTAGCACCATGGTGGCATAAAACCTCAATGCTATTTGATACTTTCTTTCAAAAGCATTGAAGCATATTGATCATTGAATAATTTTTGGAGTTCTTAGTTATATATTTTTGGTGGAATGACAATAGCATCCTATTTGCACTCTTTGTTACCATGGGATGGTTGGAACTATATCTGGAAGGGATTTGTGTTAGTATATTGATATCTACATGAACACAGTTCCGAAATTTTATTTAAAAGGACAGCCAGCTATTCTAAATTTCTAATAGCAAACGTTATTATTATCTTTTTGTAAACAATACAAGGGGTAAGTGTGTTCAAGTTATGTGCTTGCTTCTGTGATGTCTTAACGAGTTCTATTCTTATAGTTGTATACATAAATTCTTCATAACTGTAAGTCCTGGTCTTTTCTCCCAACCAAAGGTGCAGAAGTGTTGTTTTGACTGGTTGATCCGTCGGTCAAGCCAAAGCATACCAAAACTCTCTCTCTCTCCACTTTATATGGAGATTGCCGAGAGAAAGGACGATGGCTTGTATAGTGCCGTATGAACTAGCCCTGTTAAACTAACCGAGCTGTTTGAGGTTCAGATCATGCATGATGTGCGTTATTTACCTTCGCTTCGATCAAAATGAGCTGAGAACAAGCTGGTTAGTCGAGCACTTCGAGCTCAATATTAACAGTGTTCCATGTGGTTTGGTACATATAAACTCTTTTATTTAGTACAGTTTTATGTACATGTGCTACAAAACCATGTTAGGTATAACCCAATCAGTGACCATATTGGAACTTAATCCAAACTTTCAGTGCTACGACAAACTTGTATAAAATTCAAGTTTTTTACTTGAAGTCCTGGCTAGGAAACCAAATTTCTAATGAAAATTACATATTTAAAGTTTTCTTTTAATTTCAAAGGGCGACTTTAAGCGTGTCGTTCCTATTTGTGTCGGTTAAAACAAGCAAGAGCAAACGCTAACAAGAATCCGAGTTGACATACGAGCCATGAACGGCCAACAGTTCGGTTCCTTTGACCCTAACAGGATCATCTGATCCAAGGATGGCACCATCCCTGACCCAACACGACCCAAGGCGGCTGGGGAATACCCGAGCTAATCAGGTTTGGGTTACGGGAATAAGGTGGCCCGACCTATATGTATGTGTGTGTGTATGGGAAAAGGCTTAGTTGTTGTTGTTGTTGTATATATATATATATATATGTGTGTAGGAAGCACTAGCCAGATGCATGCATTATGTATCGAACTCATGACCTTCAAGTTCGAGTTTCTTTTGCGTTAGCCCTAGGTGGCTTATTGTACAAATGCCATTTTAGTAAAAACACCGGGACTCTTCCTGTGTTTAACTCATGGGTAGTCCCAAAATGTGGTGGGGTTAGACCAACCGCTGTACAATCTTGAACAAATCTTACTTGACCCATTTATTCCAATATGAAAGAGCTAGCTTTCGCTAGAAGGCAAGACAAACTTTACAACAAGAAGGCGCAAGCGTGTTCTTCATTTGGTATCTCCTTAAAATTTTAGTCAAATTCCCCACTTCTTGGCTGGCTCTCCTATTTAAAGAAAACCGGATGAATGCAACCCTCGTGATTTAGTGTTGTATAGAATGGAGAGAGTCAGCTCCTGCAGTTGTGATGGTGATAGAGACGGCTACGATGCCATTGTTGTGGGTTCAGGTTATGGAGGTGCTGTTGCAGCCTGCCGGATGGCCATGGCCGGCATAAAAGTGTGCCTGATCGAGAAAGGCCGACGGTGGGAGGGCGTTGATTTCCCAACCAGTAGCTTCGAAATGATCAAAGCCACTCGGCTCGAATTCAAGAGCTGGGGATTCAGCTTTGGTCGCGAAGCTGCTTTGTTTCAGGTGTAGTAGTTATCTATACGTTCCTCTCCTTTTTATTCCCTTAAAGATAATTTTACATAATGCAAACCAAAATCAAAATTAAACCCTATTTTCCTCATTAAAACAACCAAGATCATGTTTCATGGTTCCCTTCTCACCATACCTGTACTTCCTTCGTCTTCTTTATAACGCGCATCATCGAAAGAAGGGATTTCTTCGGTAGAATAAAGTTTCCTGTCACTTACAGTCATTGCTTCTCTCTGTCTCTGTCTGTGTGTGTGTGTGTGCGCGTGCGTACGGGGCTTGAAGCAAGGGGACTCAAGTCCTTATGCCGGTATGATGCGGCAAAGACTTCTTGCTTTGTTACAGTCCCTCTTACATGATGATCTTTGAATGAATCTCTACTTGCTTGACAGTCTTAGGTTAGTTCCACCTTCGAGGAATTGGTCTGGTTGCTCTCCACTTCCCAGGAAGCAGGCGTTCTTCGCCCCCCATGTAAGCTGCACCAGCAGTCTCGTTCTAACTTGTTTTAGATTCATTTGGTAGCTTATTTTATTTCCAAGGGTGGTTGTACTTTTTCTTAGGGAACAAGTCAGGTTGAAACAAACGTAATTGGGAAAATGTCTAAAATAAGAAATAAAGACTTTTCCCCATCAAAAGAAAACAAAGAATTCCACAAAAAAGAGGAAGTAAAGACGCTGGTGTTCACTTTCAGGTCCCACTGCATGACTTGAACACAGTGAAATGTGATCAATCCAAATACAGCCCCTGTTAATAGGTCTTTCGTAAATAAGACTCCAAAAGTTAACATTTAAAATATTAGATGCTGATCTAAATTCAAATTTATTAACATTTAAAATAGTTCGATTTCGTAAACATGATCCAAACTTTAAACTTCTTGATGTAATAAGCAAACATGATTTTGTTCTTCTGAGTTAAATACTAACTTGACACAAGATGAAGTGTAATGACATAAAAATTTCATGTAGCTGACCCCACTTGGTGTAAGGTAATTGTTGGCTTTGCTTTTGCTTTTCTTCTGGATTAGCTGTTCTCAGTTGACCCTTAGCTAGGTGAGGTTGCGTGCTCTAGGCAACAGTGACCTACTTCATGCACCGGTATACGTTGAAGATCACAACGTTGACATGTTGGGATCAATGACTCCGCTGTGTGATTTTTAGAATATGCAAGGCTAGCATGGACCTGGGATTTGCAAGCGTCATACATGAAGAGGTAGGAATGTTCAAAGAACCAACACAAAACCCATTAAGTCTATCCAAGCTAGTGTGGGTCCGGTCACAAAACCCATTAACTGGTTGCAGTTGAGTTGGGTCCGGTCGACCCAAACTCGATCAGACCAGGTCCAAGTTGGAAAAGAGACCCGATAGGAAGAACAGGTCGTGTGGGTTGACATGATCTTGACCGGAACCTGAAGTGACCCTACCCGAACCTGACACGTCGACCCAATTCACTATGTATTGAATCGACTCGGGGAGCCATGACTCCTTGTTGCTACTTGTACCAATATGGACCTACACCCAGATGTCACATGCACATCGTATTCATAGCGACGTCAATGTATCGGAACATAACGTTATATATTGTAGCTGGGTCAACCCAAGCCCGACCCCAAACTGATGTAGGGCATGTCCGGGTCCTAAAAATGGATCCAATAGAAGATCAGGTTGGATTTGGGTCAACCAGCTTTTTGACACTGACCTCTCTCTGTGTGTACACCCAGGTATGACCCAAAGCTGACCTGAAGCATGTCCGGGTCTTAAAAATGGACCCCATCAGATTTGGTTTGGTGAACCTGCTTTTTGACACTGACCTGAAGTGGCCCATCATGAACCCCATACACGAGTCACTACTTTGCCATCCATAGTTCTACTAAGCCCAGGTTGCATGTCAAAGAAAACCGGTAATGAATTAACGGGTTTGCTTATTAGTGTCTTTTAGGTACATGGCCAAGGTGACTCATTGGCAGTAGTCGCCTGCGGTGTTGGGGGAGGCTCGTTGGTGAACGCTGCAGTCATGGTGCCAACTCCGGCCAGGGTCCGAAACAACCACAAATGGCCAAAAGAATGGGAGAAGGATTGGTATTCATCTCAAAATTTGGCCCTAGCCATGCTGAGCCCACGCATACCTCCAATGGAGTTCTCATCTTCCCGTGTGATGAAAGCCGCAGCAGGAGATATTGAAGACTATCACAAACCTACTCCGTTGATGCTCGGCATCAACTTTGACAATCAGAGAGATGCTCATTCAACAAATCCTCGGAAACTTGGTGATTGCTTGGCGTGCGGAAACTGCCTTTCTGGCTGTCCTTATGATGCCAAGGCCTCCACAGACAAAAACTACATTTCTCTAGCATTGCAGGTACCAAAAGAAATAATCTGTCACGCACACACACACACACATACACAAACATATGGCTTATACTCAATGGCTTTGGTATTCAATGGGTACCTACAATGTAAAATATTGGTCCACAACAAATGCAGTTGGGTCCATTTTACAATTGAATACAAGTCACTCTCTCTCTCTCTCTCTCTCTCTCTCTCTCTCTCTCTCTCTCTATATATATATATATATATATATATATATATATATATATATATATATATATATATATATATATATATATATATAGTCCTTTTAAGGGTACTTCATACCTGAAATCCTTGTTGTTTCTGTTGCAGGTGGGCTGTAAACTGAAAACAGAGTGCCAAGTCCAATTCATTACAACGAATCCATGTAAGGGCTGTAATGAAACAGAAACAAGAAAATGCGACGGAAGCGGTTGCCGAAGATGGCGTGTTTACTTAGATGATGTTGATTATCTTAGTTCTGATTTTGTGGTTGTCTCAGGTAATTATATATGTATGCACTTATTCTTTTTAATACATATACAGTAAGCAAATAAGACATGAATTTACTCATCTTGAGTTAAATGCTAAAATAACACAAGATCGAGTTTAATGACAAATGACATGAACTTGCTCATTTTTTATATCCCAAAAATCATGATAATAAGCATTAGTAGCTCAAGAAACCATTCTCAACACTAAATTTTATTCTATTATATTTAAGTCTAGATTCTTTTCTATGTTTCCATTTGGGTTCATTCACATGCTAATCATTCGGTTCTTTCATTTCTTGCTAAACTCTATATTTCGATATTCACTTAACTCCCTAGTAGGAAATCTATGCTAACGATTATGAAAAATTTGGCAGCTGGAGTATTGGGGACTACAGAGATACTGCTACGATCATCAAGAAGAGGATTAAAACTATCAGAAAGACTTGGTCACAACTACAGCTGTAATGGCAACAATGTAGCCTGTATTGCAGGAAGTGCTGCACCATTGAACGGCCAGGGTCTTCACAGGAACCGATTTTCTCAAGTTCCTTTCAATGATCGGCCGGGCCCGGCAATAACTACGTCATACTCTTCGTCTTTGGGGTTCACCATCCAGGTCAATTCAATTAATCCCTTAGATAGGTTCTCTTTTCTAAATGGGATTTCTATTTTTAAAAAGCACCAAATAACTGAAGATTGTTAGAAATACCACCACTTTTTCAAATTGCTAAAAACACACCAAAATGGTTCTCTGTGGCCAATAACAAGCATCTACTCTTACATTATAGAAGGTTCCATTTAGATAACAGTTCCACCAAAAGAGAGGCGTGGCTCAATTTTCTCTAGCTCAAGAGACTAATAAAATTGATATATAAACATGTATATATGTATAAACGAGGAGAAAGATTTTTCATTCCTTAGCCTCAAAAGATATAGTGGTATATGCTTAAATGCATTTATGCAAACATATCCACTGTTTGATCAGTACCATCAATAGTGGAGATTTAAAACTATTGTGAATTGTATTGTTGTCCATTAAATGCAAAGTATGAGAGTATAATATATAATTTTTTTAAAAAATTCAAATTTCTACTATTTATTATGCTAATGGGGTTGTAGAAATGTTTGAGAAGATTTAAGCATGAACCAAATTGAGTATTGACCACTATGTCTCTTTTTTCTATATATATATATATATAATTGTATCATTATGCATTAAATTAAATGTACAAAAATATAATAGTACAATTTACTTTTAAATTTAAATCACTATCGATAATCATATTGATCAAATGACAGAGATGTTTGAGAGCATATATCACTATTTATCTATCTACACACACACACACACACACACACACACACACACACACATATATATATATATATATATATGTTAGATTTTGATTGAACTGCAAATGGTGAAAAATCTCATGTTTTATAAAATACATAAAAGATAGGTCGGTTTCTCCATATACACTCTTTGGGGGGGTGTTTTCGAAATTCCATTGTAAAAATGTTTTTTCATTTAATTTGAGTTATAGCATGAGATTTTCCTGCTTCAAAAGTCTTGCGTTTACGGCCATGCAGACTGGAGTCCTTCCAAACGCTTATCCTCACCTATTGTTTAATGGCATAATCACATACGGATGGCCTAACGGCTTTTGGTTCCTCCATGGGATGCTTGACAAGATCAAAAACCATTTCGGACTCAAATCCACCCAAGCAATTGCTCTAAACACAATGGGCTATGATTCGGAAGATGGACGGATTAGGTTGGACGACACCACCGAGAAGGTGGTGTTCGTTCCTCCTTCTGATCCAATCCTGCCGCTAAAAATTCAAGCATTTCAAAAGATTGCCAAGAGAGTGGGAGGAATCCTCTTCATGTCGAGGTTTCGAAGCACGTCGGTGCACCTATTGGGAGGCTGCAACGCCGCTTCCGACGCCACAATTGGTGTTTGTAATCCTTCGGGCCAAGTTTTTCATGGTGACAGCAAGTCAGCTACTGCAGTGCATTCGGGCTTATACGTTTGTGATGCTTCCTTGATTCCGTGCTCAATCGGCATAAATCCATGCCTCACAATTGCAGCGGCCGCCGAGCATGTAGCCAAACAGTTGGTTCAAGATGTAAAGCAATTCAAAACCTCTTGTAGTGTTAGTGCAGAGGTTGACGATGCTAATTCTAATAGATTGAGCAGCATTAGTGCAAGCTATATAGATGATGGTTATTGCGAACCGAAGAGGCAGATGGTGGTGATACGGGAAACGATGATGGGAAGGGTTGGGGGAATGCCTTGCACATTACATCTTACTGTAAAGATGAGTTTGGGATCGAATACTGGCAAAAGTGCTGATCAAGTGAAAGGGTCATCTAGAGAGCCTGATGAACCTCTCTTATGGGGAAGAGTTGGTGGCTTCATGGTCTTCAATGCGCTTCACAAGGATCGGCTTTACATCATAGATGGAGAAGTAGATATGTGCAAAGTGGAAACGGAAACTCCTTATACACAATACATGCGCTATTGCTTGCTTCTAGCTGATTCTTCAGGATGCAGGTACAAGATCTACAGCCAACTAAAAATCTACGATCAACCAGTACCTCGACAATTATGCAAATCAATAAATCAACCCTCTAGTAAATAACTGATGATAGTTAATAAGGGGACTGAAGATCGAACATTACCTTTGATTTTTCTCAAAAAAATCATACAAACATATAACTCATGAGAATCATATAATTTATGCCATGATAATCTGCAATTTCAGCTATATTTTCCTTCCTGGGTTGCTTCTAGCATGTAAGTATCAGTATCACACAAACACACACGCACACACACACACACACACATATATATATATATATGTACGTTCATGTAAGTATGTGCATATATATATATATGTGTGTGTGTGTGTGTGTGTGTGTGCATATATATGTATATGTATGTATGTAGGAAATACAATCGAAAGAGTATTTACATGACAGTTCATGATAAACAATTTACGTTTACCTGATTGTGTTTTTAATTTCCTGCAAATCAGATATTTTATGGAGGGAAGGAAGATAATGAACCCATACATGTTAGGCTTATGTGCTTGGAAAGAGTCTACCACATTGCACGTCGTGATAAGGAAACTAGGCCTCACCGAAGATGGTGTCCGGGTGGATGACACTGCATTAACGCCTGTGGAGTTCAAGGGTGAGCTTCGAGTCTCTGCCGGACAACTGCTAAAGAGCCTGCTTACCATGAAAGGAAGCCACAAAGGGAGGTTCGTCTTTCTCCTTTTGCACAGCCTATTCACCACGTACATCTTGCAGAGGCCCAGAGGAAGGTTAGTGGATGGATTAACGTGCCATACCGGCATGAAAGACGAGGAATACCCACCAAGTGTAGTCCACCACATCAAAACAGGTGCGTACCCATTATTAAATTCACTTGAGAAATTTACACAGCCAATCAAGTTGCCAACCACCCATGCAATCTTTTTTGCATCGTTGCTCATAATATAAATGGATGTCATTCAAAAGTAAAGAAAACCATCTTTATAAGTATTATGGGTCGTTCACGTTAAATCCGTAGACTGAATTAGCTAGAAAGATGATTGATGATAGCTCTTTTAAAATAGTGACCAAAGTTCTTAAATGGATAAAATGTAATTTCTAATCGTAGTTGCGGTGGGTTGAAAACATTGATTAATGTAAATATGCAAAAAATACGGACTCCTTTGTAGTTCTTGATCATTTTGAGCTTATTATTTTAAATTTCTCTGTAAATTAAAGCCCTTTCAATGAGCTTTCTCATGTACAATGTTAGGCGACATATGTATATCAAGGAAAGGGAATCATTTTCTTAATTCTTACTTAAATATATTGTAAATGAAACAGAAGACGGAGTGGGTATCAGTTGCCTTCAATGGGTGCCTAGAGGAGAGCAACAAAAGTATCCAGTTCTGTTGCTGAATGGGCACTCCACGGAAACGTACCATCTTCCAAGTGAGCCCAAGGATCTGGTGAGGACCTTACTCGAACAAGGCTACGTGACATGGCTACTTCGGCCGAGGGTGCACCCTTTGCATGCTTCAAATGACTTCACAATCGAAGATATGGCGAAATTTGATATTCCAGCAGGTACCATTAATACTTATCTTTTTCAAAAGTCTCCTTTTAGGGTTTACAACTAATCAACGTGAGACCTTAAAGGCATTGTCGATCACAAATAATTTGGATACAAAATATTGTGTAATTTAATTAATTTTGCATTTATTATTTACAGCACTGTCAGCTATCCGTGGTGTCCATGGAGATGCTGTGAAGGTTCATGTGATCGGCCACTGCGTGGGGGGGTTGATCATACATATGGCACTTCTGGGCGGCCATATTTCGGCGTCGAATGTGGCCTCGTTGTGTTGCACGAATTCTTCAATGTTCTTCAAGGTCACAACCTCATCCCTTGTCAAGATGTGGCTTCCGCTTGTTCCGGTACCCTTCCTCCTCCTCCTCCTCCTCTCTCTCTCTCTCTCTCTCTCTCTCTCTCTCTCTCTCTCTCTCTCTCTCTCTTTCTATATATATATATATATATATACTTTGTAGAAATACCTTAGGTGAGTTATCCCTCAAATATTGGTTAACTGAGCGCCTCTTATTTGCAGTTGTCCATGCTAGTACTTGGAAGAAAAAGGATGATACCATTGTTCGAAAATTCAGAAACAGATACTCGGCACAAGTTACTCAAGTTCATCGCGCACTTCATCCCACGTTATGAGCGTTGCACATGTGATGAATGCGAAGTTTTCTCGGGCATATTCGGCAACGCGTTCTGGCATGAGAATGTGAGCCACAGCTTGCATCAGTGGCTCAACAAAGAGTTCTTGTCGACGCTTACCATGGCTGCCTTCCCTCACCTTAGGAAGATCTGCAATTCAGGGTTCATCGTGGACTCAAATGGAAGAAACGTCTATCTGAAACATCCAGAAAGATTGACTCTTCCAACCTTGTATATATCTGGTGGTAGGCCTTGTTTAGTGACTCCCGAGACGACGCTGCTAGCAAATAAGTATATGAGACTGCACCACCCTCACCTTCATCACAAGCGAATCGTTGTTGAAGGATTCGGGCACTCGGACCTAATTATGGGAAAAGAGTCGCACGTAAAGGTGTTCCCTCACATTATTGACCATTTAAAATTGACACAAGAAGCAAATTCCAGATCGGCAACGAAGGAAGCAAGCAAGTACGCTAGAGAAACTATAGAATGGGAGCATTCAGAGGATGAAAGTCATGGACATTTCTCCCCTTGGCTTAGCTTTAGATCATTGTGTTTGCTTCTCGTGATATTGGTGTTTGTTCATTTGATTGGACTTCATGTGTGATGACCTACCGCATTTTCTGCATGCATATGTTTGTGTAAACATGTTGGTGTTGTATATTAAGTTAGACCAAGCCTTAATCTTGATTCACAATGTCAATTAATAAGGCGGAAACTGTCTGAATTCAATATATTAAATAAGACCAAGACTTAGTCTTGTTTGCTTTTCATATGCCTTTTTGGGCCTTCACTCCGTGCATTTTTAATGTAGCGTTCATGCTAGAAACAGTAAAAGAAAGTTGACGGGAAAAGATCGAGCTAAAGTTCACGATGTTGACGATCTTTAGAGGCATTAAGAAGCCCAGTGCTAAAAAGTTGTCGAGAGAGAGAGAGAGAATGGTCAAAGGGCATCTCAACATCTGAAAATTTGAAGTTATTAGCAAAACAATGTTTGCGTTAGTGTTGCTTTTGTTTTTAATTTGTTCACCAACGCAAAAAGAGGTCAATTTTTACTCCCCGGATCCCAAGCCTATTCATTTTCCTATATGGGGCATAGCTAGGTCATGTTCAACTTAATACTTTGAGGTTGAGCGGCAGACAGAGGAAGAACGTTTTCCTTCGTTGCAATAAACTCTCTCTCTCTCTTGCCCTAAACCCAAGGATACTGTGGCTTTGCTGTTTTTATTTTCGCATACCAAGCCTTACCCCCAAACAAACGTAGGGTTCGGCTACATGGGGCTCTTAGTCACCATTGTAATATATATATGATGGTGGTAAATTTTCAAAGTTTATTCATGCTCAAACCTATTCAAAGATTTCTACCATTTAACTAACATGATCAATAATCAATGACGGAGATTTGAATTAAAAGTATTTTGTATTATATATTAAATATCATCAAATAGTTGAGATGATAAAATAGATTTAAGCATAAATGAGATTGAGTATTATCACTTTTCTCTCTCTTTATATATATATGTATATGTTTCTCCTACTCAATGCCCACACATACACACAATATTATAGTGGCGGCAGACTTATTGCAGAAGGGCTACCCATTTTCATTTTTTAGGAGATAATATATTGTACTTAACTCTGAAGGAGAAACATTATTAACAATCAAGTTTTACATAACCTCACACATCAACCATATCAAGAGCCTGTTCTAACAACGTGGGTGTTGCAAACCTGACCATGCTAGCCACTCCCACTTCAAGAGCTTGGTCAAGCCAACACCTTCCTTGCCGTATATCAAAAATCTCTTCTCCTCAACCTACAAATAATTCGTTTTCTTCCTCTGCACGCTAGCTGTTATGCTTTGTCTCTGGACCTTCTAATCTATTGCGAGCGTCCAAGAAACAAAAGTAGCGTCATTGAATGAACGAAAGGTCATATTCTATTCTTTTCACTAATCGAAATTGCTTTTGATCTTTGTTATCTTAAACTATAATATCATAAATTGAAGTGTGTAGTTTCCAAATTAATTCCTGGTTTTTCAAATTCATCCCCCTATTTTCTTCAGTTCCAAATCATCAGTACTTTTTTTTGGGTACAATGGGGAGGCCATGAAATCCCCGAGTATCGAACTCATCACTTTCAAATTCTGAGTCGACCCTCAAGTCAGGTGAGCTGTTGCTCGTTCTGCAAAATCATCCCTAGTTTATAGCACTGGGAAATGAGCTGAAGGAGCCGAGCTAAATTGAACATGAGCTTGTTCATTACACTTCTAAAACTTAGAACCTTTATAGATATAATTTTTAAGAAACTTAAACTCATACTTATTTAACTTAAAAATAGTTTTAATACAAGTCTACATCCCATAGGAAGAGCAATATATAGCTCACCTAGTTTGGGGGCCAACTCACAAGTTGAAGGTCAAGAGTCCGATATCAGGGGTTCGCGTCTGGCTTTGGGCCCCATAGTACCTGTAGAAAAATATGAGCACCTTGGCCCGTTTTGATGATGGTGAAGCTAAAGTAATGAATTCAATGCACTAAATGGCCTTGCTTTTATTTTCAAGTGAAAAAACTACAAAATCTTGAATTTTTGATAAACCACTTATGCCAACTTTTCTTGCATGATCTGCTCGATGAAAACTTTAATCTCAACCACCAAAATCGAATATGTAATAGTGACTATTTGAAAAATTAGATATTTCCAATCGTTGATTTTTGAATCTTATAATTTCCTTTTTGGTGCATTAACGAGAAGGCGGAAGCCAAATGCACACCTTAAGTATCAACCTTACAAACCTCAACTAGTGAGTCGACCCTCTAGCTAGGTGAGAAATAGCTCATTGGTGCTGAATCTTATAAAAATGATTGATATTCTTGTATCAAATGTTTGAATTTTGAAAGAAAGCTTGAAAGGTATTATGATTAGAAATCAAGGGTATATAATTCATCCTTATGAAAAGAAAAGAATAAAAATAACTCTTAAACTGTCACAATAAGTGTTCAAACAAAATTGATGTATATAATATGTGCATAATTGTCCTTTACGTTATGTCTAGAATCTAGACTAGGTTTCATGGGCTCTTCTTTGAAAAGGTTATACCAAGTAGACGCGCTTTTAAATTATCCGCGAATCTGAAGCACCAATTTGAAAATGTCTTGAAAGACAGGGAACAATTCGAAAACTACTCCAATATAAAATTGTAATATTTCTCCCTCTAGAGAGAAAACTTACGAAAGGTTTAGAAAGCAAACCGGATTGTCACTATAGTATGATGCGAAAAACAAGCAACCACTGTGCTGATATATATATATATATTATTGCATGGAGAGAGAGAGATGTACACATAATAACTAATTAATCCTATAAAAATCTCAAACTGCCGAGATACATGGACATCAGAAATTAAGGATCAGTTTTGCATAAAGAAAAGAAAGCACGGAGAGCAGCCTGGCGGAGAAGAAAGGAGGTAAAGGCGGAGTTTTTTTTATGAGGAGATGAAGAGGAGATCCATGAAGTATCATGTTGGGGAGTTGATGGAAGGTAAATGGGAGCCCACCATTCATGGTTATCTTCAGTTTTTAGTCGACGGCCGAATCGTCTTCGCAACTCTTGAGAAGATCGTTTCAGAAGAAGCGTACCCTGCCTGGAAAAAAAGGTTCTCTCATAACTTACTTTAATACAAATTATATATTTAGCATCAAAGTGTTGGACTTGTTCATGTACTTCATCATTCTTACAAATTAAGACTGCTTGTATTGATTTGGATTTCTTTTTGGGTAAACTGGGACTGAAGGTTCTAAACTGAAACCTTGAATTGGAACTGAACCACCCCTCTCTCTGGTTTCAGTTTTTTTGGTTCTACAATCGCTCTAGTTTTGGATCCGATTTGGTTTTTCAGTAGGTGGGAGTAGTAACTGGATTGGAGCAGTACTTTGGTCAGTGCTGATTTAAGACCAATTTCCCCAGTTCCAGTTCTAGAGGTGGTTCAGGTTTGGTTTGAACCACCTGGCCGGGTCCAAACTGGCCACCTCTAATGCTAGGTCTGCTGTTTCTGTCTTCACCCAGGTTCAATATGAAAAGGTCCTATAATAAAAGAATATCATAAGATTAGAATTATTGACTAGGGTTGGTATTTCTTTTCCTTTCATTCAAAAGCAGATTGGTTTGATTGGACTACCAAATAGTTTAAGAGTTAAAATTTCTATGTAGGTCCCTCTCTAATATATTATTTTCAAACAAACCTCTTCTTTGTCATTATTGATATAAAAGACCTTTTCCTTGTTGTATAAACAAGCGGATCTTACTTTTGGGGTAGAAAGGTCTAAAATAATTACCTACACAAAAATCATTATTGCGATTATAAACCCATGGGACATATCGTCCAACTCGAGAAAAAGGTAGGGACTTGTTTTAATATCAATTAGTAAGGGGTTTATCGAAAATGGCTGATAATGGTGGGGATTATTTGAAAAATAGAAGTTATTAAATGCAGCCCACGCCCATTATATTTTTCATTCAAATGTTCTAATTGGTTGATTTTAAGTATGACAAGTAATCTCAACTTGGAGCCATGGCTCTTGGAATATCCTGATAATTTACATGATTGCTCCAAATTACGCAAAGATACACTTACTTTTTGGCATTTGCAGGTGGCACAGAAGTTATTGGAAAACCGGGAGCTTAATTTCTACAAGTGGGATGGAGAACTCCGCCAACTGCTGCAGGGTGTCCGAGGGAAGCTCAAACAAGTTATGCAGGTACTGACAAGTTCACAATCCAGAATGAGCATAAAAGATGTGTTTTGATTCTGGAGGCCTAGACTCACATGGACTTGTAAATATGGTTTCGGAAACCATGTTTTTATGTTTAATTCGAGAGTCGTTTTATGCTTGGGCAGAATAACAACAAAAGAGAGAAGAAAGCACTTGGTTTTTCATATGAAGCCCCTAGTCTATCTTTTACCTCTATATGGGCTGGCCCGGCCCTGCTCCTGCACTGCTGCGAGCCGGCCCAGCGCAGCCCATATATATATCGTGCTTATGACATTCGTGTTTTAGTGACGACATATTCTGGAGGCCTGCTCAGTGTAGGTATTGATGTGAAAAGATGATCTGTACCAAATATATTTGATTCTTGTCTTAGTGACGACATTCGTGCTATACATAATGGATTGATCAATAATCTAAAGAGTACTTGTGTCTGCAAAGTGCAAATGAAGCTCCAATTTGTATGCACAACGAGCAATAGCTAACCTGGCTAATGGTTCACCTCACAAATTGAAGGTCATGTGATCGATACACGGGGAGTGCATCCGCCTTCGTCTTCCCAACACACATATATGGCCTTGTATTCACATGGTTCCTGACCTTGCACACAAACAATAAGTCAGTTTGACAACACTTAGATCTGCTTATGACAGCACAAATTCTGCTAACTGCTAATTATTTAGGGTATTGCCAGCATGCTGGCTGTTTGATTGAATTTATGTAGTACATTATGCTGGACGCATGCTCAGGTAAACTGTATCACGAGCGTGCGTGTGTTGTTGGAGGAGAGGTAAATACCGAAAATTAATAAGCAGAGTTCAGTAACCCGAAGCATTTTCGTGTTGGGTCGCGCCATTGAAAAGCGAACATGTCGGCATGGGAAGACCCAAAAGTGCCTCAAGACGTCTATATATAAGGAGTGCCAAGGCACTTACATAAGGGACTGAATTCAATCATATCCAAATTTTCGTTGATCTGGTTTCTTGGCCTACCATTTTCCGATTGTAGATTCGTCCATAAATTTCTTTTTTTTCTCTTTCTTTCTTTAGTCTTAGTAGTATACCTAGCATAAAGACGACTTTATATACAATAAAAAAAAACCTTATAAATCTCTTTGTTCAGTTTAACAACGGATACCCAATATTCAGTTTTCCGGCGGTCATTTTTCAGGAGTTTGGACCTATTTCAGATGGTTTGAATAGTCGGAAAATTCTTTTCTGACGGTTTGAACCACCGAAAAAAACCGAATTTGTACTAATGGTGTTTACGGGGGTCTTACTGCAATTAGTAATTTGCTGGGGAATACACGAACCCGTGTTTTTGCACCATGACAGGCATATAGTGCAAATGCCTTGAGCACACATATCTACCCAAACAGATATCAGCTGGGGCACAAGCCCTCCGAGACTCCAAATTTACTTTGGTTCTCTGCTTCTGCTCTTAGAATGCAAATCTTCTTCCTCCATTGCAAGTCTCCATATCATTATGAGCCGACTTCGACAAGCTGAAAAGATTGCTACTTATAGTTTGTAATACATATTTTTAACAACAACTAGGCCTTGTCCCATACTAGATGGATTTTTTGTTTCCAGTCTTATCATCGATTTTTTGTTTCCACAGACTTTTCCGGTGAGTAGGCTACATGGATTTTTTTTGTTTCCATATAGTCCTATCATGTGCCATACTAGCAATTAACTCAATATAAACTAGATCATTCTATATAGTTTCTTTCCAACAATATATATTTTTAATTCAAAAAAATTAATTAAAGCTCATCATAATCCAAAATCTTCCCTATAACTTTTATTGCAAATTTAAAAGATTCAACCAGTTGATGTCATGTATACCCGCCCAATTAGTTAGGTTAACATGGTCCATTAACAGATACTAATACTTAAGTAGATGAGCTTATGGGAGCCAAGCCACACTGTAAATGCAGTTTCATACTTAGCTCCAACAGCTTACAAGGCCACCTCATGTTCAGTTCATTTAGATCATGAGCCGAACATAAACGAGCTCAGCAAGAGGTGAACCACAAGCAACATGGATAATTTCACACACACACACACACACACACACACAGAGAGAGAGAGAGAGAGAGAGAGAGAGAGAGAGAGAGAGAGATTCGTGCAGCATATGCTCCTGATGGCATTGGTTAAGTTGTGGTTAAACAACAAAAGCAAGGACTTCTATACTAACTACGGTGCAAAATTATTCAACCGGCTGGAAAAGAAACAAGTTCGTTAGTCTATTAATATGTCAACTATTTGGTTCGACAAGCCAACAGGATCTTGGTACTTGTTAGAAAAACAAAACCATATGCAGACGAGTCCTGAGAAAATAAATAACTAAAAGAGTTACTCTATATGTTAAAATTAGCTTTTAAATGTAATTTGATGCTTGACTCATTGAGAAGATGTAAGTTCATCTGGGCAATCGCGTCAGTGTGTTTTTCTAATAAGTGTGTAGATATATATATATATATAAAGAGAAAAATGACTCTTTATTTGATGAATGTGACTGTGTTGGTGAATACCAAATATTTCTCAAGGAAGAGAGAGAGAGAGAGAGAGAGAGAGAGAGAGAGAGAGAGAGAGAGATGACTCTTTATTTGCCTATGACTCTTTCCAATGCGTGTGACTGATCTCCAATCAAGGAAGAAGCAAGCTTTTAATTTCTCAAGGGAGAAGAAGGGATTTTGTTTTTTTCATAGGCAAGCTGAGAAGGACTCTTCACAGATGCATGCCTGAACTCATGACCTTCAACTTCAAGACTGTTCTGGATTCATAGCCAAGAGAGACATGACTCTTTCTAAGAAAAACAAAAATAAGGACGAAAATTTGAAACAGTTGAGGCATTAATCAATGGAGAGTTAGTGAAATGGTTCCCTATCCGCTTCCTAATAATAACCCATGAGAAGGTGGCTGATAGTAATTATAAAACGTGGTCTTAATAGGCATCCCTCTAAACAAACATTATGGTCTCATACCTTCAACATGCATGTTGGGTGCGCAAAGGCATGATTGAATTAGGTGGGGTGCGTGATGCTTTAACAAATAGCAAATAAAGGAGGAATCCATAGCGTACGGGGTGTGCATGTGCTAAGATTGTGCATCTATATTAAGATGAAAGCCTCTGTGTGTGTGTGTGTTTTGAGAAAGATTCATCCAACAATGTCAGATCAACATCTACTGTAGTATATTAGCGCACAGTAATGTGGACGGTTACTCACAATGTTGTAAGTTGGTAGCTCCAATGAGAGTTTCACACTACGGCTCCTCTTTTATTCTAGTGGCATCTCATTCCATAGAAAATTGGGAGTTGCTAGATACCTTTTCATGTCAAATTCAATTAAGTGATTTGCGTCATTCGTGTAATCATACGAATAACGTAGATCAAGTTATATATCAACATCGACATAAGATCGATACCATTTAATGCATATGAGTACATTAAATACGATACGAGATAGATGCCTTATCACCATCATTGATTGATTACATGAATGGTGGTGATGATCAAGTAATATCTAGCACAAAGGTTGCCGAGTAACTCCCACTCTCTCTCACTATATGTAATGCTTATCATTCCATCTACTTATAAAATCTGAATCATCCATCTTTAAAGACGGATGATTAAATTCAAAAGTAAAAAAGCCAAAAATATATATACTAATAGATATACTTGATTCTTATGTGCTTAAGATAGATGGTCGATATTTTTAAAAATAAATAAGTATATAAATTACTAAGTATATTGAATTTATTATATATGTGTGTGTTTTAAGTAATACCCCTTAGGAGATGCCACTAGGACAGACTTTACAGGTTGGACCAAGAATTATTCCACGATACTTGACCCTGGTTTCTTCATAAGTTTCCCCATCTAGGGAACCTGACTGCGCTCTCTCCACTTTACTTTTTGTCCAAATGATTCCTACTTTGAAAGGTAGAGTTGATACTTTTGAGAACAAATAACTAAGTTAGATCAAATGAAGAATACACTGCACTAATAGCTATCAGAAAATAGACCTATAAAAATAGTTGGCTGTCTTTTTGACCAGAGACAATTACTAACTAGTTTAAGGGAAACTTAGAATAAGGTAGCCTTTTGATTAACATGAAACTGTCAGAACTGAACCAAACCATCAGAATCAAACCAAACTGGTGGTTTGATTTGGTTCTAATTGTCTTGCGGTTTGATTCAAGCAGGAAAAAAACCTGACGGTTCGGTTCATGGGTTTAGGGTTGAAGCTGAAATATTATATATGTATATGTATATAAAGTTTATATACATAAGTTTTATAACCTTATATACATATAAATGTGAATATATAAAGTTAAAATACTTATACGAACATAAATCTTGACAAGTTTATAAGTTTATATATATGAGTTTTATAATCTCATGTGCATACAAAATGTAGACTGTAAATCCAAATAATTTGATAGTATAATAGATTGTATTCAACAAAACTCTTAAATAAATAGAATCGTGGTTCATAACGGAACAAAACTGGAACAGACGGTTTTCTAGTAATAGTACGGTTCGGTTCACTTCTCTAAAAGTTAAGAACGAGACTAACAGTTTTGGTTGGAGGTCGAGGTTATCACAGAACCATCAACACCCCTACTGTTAACAATAGTTTCTAGCCGATTAGGAATGATTTTAACAGTTCCTCAACTTGTTTCCTTTGTTATTCCCAGCGTAAGCAGTGAGACAAACTGGTGGCATTCGTCTAACCAGGTCATGTTAGTTTTATCTCCCTCTTGTTCGTGTTGAAGAAGTGCCGAGGTCTTATCTCATCGTTACTATCAAAGTGATGCAGCGACTGATTGTCTTCTACATTGCAGCCTGAATTGCCTCCATACTTATTTAACTTCATTATTCTTTGTCTGTTTATAAGAAATCCTGGTTTTGATGCAGCGACTGATGTATTCTACAGGTGTAACAGATCTTTCGTCTCTCTCTCTCTCACTGGTATAATGGAGAGAGACCTGCTGCCAGGTGAGGTTTTGCTCTTTCTCTCTTTTAAGATTAACAAGATTTAATGCTCCATTGATTGCACTCCGCTCCAGTGCCTTGGGAGAAAGTTTTTCTCAGTCATCAAAATAACACAAAGACGAATAACTTGGTAGGACATGCCATTTTCTATATACCTGGGGCCACGGAAACATCATCAAATCCTTTGTACAGATTTACATCTTCTTCAGCCAATTAATGGATTTTACTTGGATCAGTTTATCATCTTGACGGTCCCACTCGCCCACCAGCCTTCGAAAAGAGCTAAAAAAGCAGAAACCTTTTTGCTGCATGAGTGCATGCCTTGTCTGCCCATGTGCGGGTGTTTGCAGGATGTGTTCCTTGATTCATTCATTCGTTCATTCAGAAAGGCATACTGAGAGTATGCAATTGCACCACAAAATAATAGAGAGAGAGACACACAAAAGGATATTTTTATTATACTTTCGTAATTCTAAACTATAATATACAAACAAGAATCAATCATCGGTTTTACAACAAAGTCAGTTGTTTTCATTATGATAGTCGTCTTAAGGATTTCAGGTGTCGTTCTTGTGATTTTCTTGAGAAGAAGATAATACAATTGATACAAGCAAATCAACAAAGGCACCTAAAATGTATCCATGAGTAGTTCTGCCATTCACACTCAAGTACCACAACAGCATCTCTTCCAAAGGCGCCCACTCGTCCAATCCGAAAGCTTTTACCATCTCCTCCATGGAAACCCTAAAATCCATGTAAGGATTCGTCGAATCCATCACCAATATCAAGCTCTCATCAAATGGCAAGGCTCCTTTATCGTTCTCTCTCTCAACATTATTTGGTTCTTTTACGTTTTTTTGAGAACTCAAAACACAAGAACTGTTCTTCTTTTCTGTTCTTCCCCTACTCACCAGACACTTTTCCTCTATTCTACTATCTTTCTTATTCCTTTCAAAGCAACTATTGAAAGTCTTATCATCATCCTCCAATGATACAATATGATGATTCTTCACCTTCAGATGCTCCCTGAGGGTCACAACTCTGCCACTAATATTAGTTTCAATCTGGAAACCACCAGATATCTTTATATTCTCCTTTAGCGACGAAAACTCATCAGCAATGACATCAGTTTCCATCTTGAAATCACTAAGCTTCTTCGTATTCTCCTTTTGTGGCGAAAACTCCCCTATAATATTGGCTTCCATCTTGAAACCAGCAAGTATCTTCATATTCTCCTTTAATGGCAGAAAGCCGTGGGTTTCTCTGTCCAAGTTATTCCTCAACTTTGCGTTTCCCTTCAACAAGCCGCTTACCTTATCTTTATGTTCGGCTGCTGTTATAGACTTGGTGCAGTTGGGCTCAAAGAATAACCTGTCTGAGCACAAGCCTCTCACTAGACCGTCCACCGCCAACTCAAGCATTGCGCTGGACTCTTCCCAAGTCGATGCCTCCGATGAGTCGAACTCGAACCAATTGCGGAGATCTGAGGCGGCTTCACAACCGGAATTTGCATTTCTGCGAACAACGGAAGCCACTCTGAAGGACTCCGTTCTGGGATGGTTGCATGACCAGAGCTCCTTAGGAAGGAAGAGTGATTTGAGACTCATCATTTTGGATATGAGATCAAGGCTGAGATTGGTGAGGAAAACTAGATCGGATCTTCTGAATTATGGGTGATCTGTGCAGCAGACTGGAGAGAGAGAGAGAGAGAGAGAGAGAGAGAGAGAGAGAGAGAGAGAGAGAGAGAGAGAGCATTGATGGTGGCGTGAGAGGTGAGAAGGGATTATAAAGAGGATGGGATTGCGTACAGAACAGAAGAGGTGTGATGAAACAGGCCGCATGATTCTCGGTGTCTGTAAGAATGGTGGGGCCTTCCAAATGTGCATCTAATTGATTAGTTTATTAATTTCATAGTTTAATTGTCTTCCTTGTTGGGTATTTTTTTAATTTTTAAATATTTTATTTGGTTTGGACGATATGTCTGGCTCGTTGTCTCAATAATTTATCTGGAAGTTGCCATATAATGCCTTTTGTTTTCTTTGGACTAATCTCTGTATTCTACTGAAGTTCTTTTGGGTTTGGGGAAGTTTAGATGTAGGAGAAGTCTTCATCCAAGAGGGTTCTCGTTGAGTTGGTGAGACTCAAAAATAGGGTGCTAAATGAACCGATCCACTCCTAGTTTTTATGCTCAGTTCAGGTTGTTCCTGGTTAAACAATCATTCGCTGCTATGTTCAGTTTGGTTCAACTCATTAACTGGAATTTCCCTCTCTAAATTCAATTTTAAGGCATCTAAAGAGATCTCTCTCAACTCAATTCAGGTCAGCTCATAAAAAGATGACAAATCGATTGTTCGTGAATTTATTAGAATAAGTTTGTTCGGCTAGCTGCTAGCTAGATTGGCATAAAAGATGAGCCAAGCAATAAACAAAGGTTGTTTATTCAATCAAATAAGAAAGTAATGATCGATTAGTAGAAGTGGTGGTTGCAGTCTCCACTTACTAGAACCGGGACAGAGTAATGAAGACAACCCAGTGCAGTGGAGCATGGTTTTGTGGGTCCTAAACAGCAATAACACCTGCTGGACTTATAAATTTATAGAAAGTAAGATTTCCCAAAGTTTTGTAAATAAGTAAAAGTTGATGTACTGAAGATGCCCAAAATAATTATGTTTGCTTAACTGGAAGGATCTGGATTTGCTGCATTCAATTATTTATTTAATCAAACTAAGTTTATCTCTAAAAATAGGCCTTAATGATCATATTACTTGGTGCCTAATATTGTCAATGTACCCTGGGTGTTCACTTAGTTAAATGTTAAAGTCTGGTTTTTTTAATGAAGGGAAATTCCACGAAATAAAAACTCAATTTTACCATCGTCAGTTGTTTATGGCGTTGGAGGGGTGGGTAGTCATGCCAACTAAAATAAGTTGCACCTAGAATAGCAAGACGTTCTAGCACCATCGCTGCTGGTGGGGAGTTTGACTCCCAGAAGGTGCATGTGTAGGTGTGTGTTAGGTTTTACGCATCTTTTTGTAACAAAAATAAATAAATAAATAAATAAGATTAGGGGACTCGACTCCATGTTGAGGGCCGTGAGTTCGATAATGAGGAATTGCATGTCTTGCTTCCTCCCTCCTCATTGTAATAATAAGGAAAAAGAAAAGAAAAAAGTGAATATTTAACAAGTCATGTTTTTTTATTTAATGAAGCTCGTTAATTGCCCTGATATTAGTTATTGCAAGATCGAGATACTTATTACAAGATCATGATCTTCAATTAAGGTTAATGAAAGTTCACTAATTGCATGTGAGGTTGTGGCTTCTGTAGCCTCTAACAACTATACTTATTGCTCGTAGCCGTTGCTCTTCAGTGTGTTTGAACAATTTGTTTTTGGGAGTTCTGTGAGCCATTTGACCAAAAGTGCCAAATTTGAATTTGGTAAGGGGAGTGTTAAGTGGGCACTGACCGTTGGTAGTTTTATTGCAGGTGATGCTACGAAGAGTCCTTCCATTTATGAGTGTGGCGTACCAAAAGGGAGTTGCTTTTATTGCCTGTCCTCATTAAATGACTGTGTTGGTCGAAAGCATGTCGCCATTATTGCCTTCTGAACACTCTCATCGATTGTAACGTTCTTCTCCCGTGAATTTCATTCCTCGTCACAAAATCTCACGTGTTTCTCTCTCTCTCTCTCTCTCTCTCTCTCTCTCTCTCTCTTATATACACACGGGGTCTAAACTATCTGCTTTCATAAGTTCATATGGGGTAGCTGATAAAACTTAAACTTACTGCAGTTCGAGGGCAACAGCAAACAAGAAGAACAAGTAAGTTTTGTCCACTAGATGGAGTCTGCTACATGTATTTTTTGTTTTCACAAAGTTTTAGGATTCTTCGTAAATAAGTCACACAAAATTTTAAGCTTCCCGTGAAAAGTCTAATGCAACACTCTTCTTTTATCCGGACCAAGGACCGTTAATGCAAGGGTTATCTCTTATTGATGTTGGAGGGCGAAGTTACATATTATTTTGGATAGATTGTGATGTTGATTATACAATTTTGATGTTATTGTGTTTGGTAGAGCAATCACGACAAAAAAGGTAAATCTCCGTAATAAAATAGTGAGAGTTTGCATGAAATATATAGAGATGTCTACATCTTGAGCCGACACGACCCCGTAAGTAGTGGATGACCACTCTCGGCCCATTACTAACAACGATCATGAAATACGGGAAGAAGGCCATTCTTTTCGGATTTCATGAGATCGTATATTTCAAAAATTAAATGCCTTTAAAACTAATTTTTTGTTTTACAAAAGATACACGCATTTCTCGGATAAAGGCGAATATAGCTGTTAAAAAAGAAAACCTAGAGCGGTAAATTTGGAAGATGAAAAGCCTTATGTAAATATAAATAAATCTGTACAGAAAAATATATACACAACACAAAAGTGATTCTTATTAGAGTCTTTTGAGAAAAACACTCTCTGAGTAACCTAGAAATCAAACAAACTCCGCCTTGTTCCATTTTCACTTCGAAAATACACAAAACAGAAAGAACAAGAAACAAACAAAAGAGACAGACCACTTCCAAAAACAACCCAACACCAGGAGACACACGGCTTCGGCAACCTTGGGCATCTCCAAGAGGCCCATTATAGCCAAGGAGTTAGTTTGGATAACGTAAGTCATGAAAACTTGCTTGGAATGTCGCTTATGTCAGAAACGTTGGAGGATCTGAAGGAGAAACCCGAACGTGAACTAACATTAAGATTCACGGTGAGCAAAATGGCATTCAACTATTACGAGTCAAATCCCCTTCATATGCAATATTCATCAACTTCCTCTCTGCAAAATCGCATTCAACTATTACGAATCAATCCCCTTCATATGCAAAATTCATCTACTTTGCCTCTCTCTCTCTCTCTCCACCTCATTTATCTGGTCTCTATCTTCAGGTTTCCGTTAAATTCAGTCCACTGATATTCTGAAAACAACGATCCTGATGCAGGCGAGAAACAATTAAGAGTGTTCAGATTATAAATGTCTCTAATTTATACGAGAAAAAGTAGCCAAATAACTCAAATTTCAAAAGTTAAAACTCACGGTTAATTTGTTTGGCGGATCTACATTGAGCAGAACGCATCACCCAAAATTTCGAAAATCAACTTTAAGTCTATAGCCCACGGTATGATCAATGGGTTTCGCCCCACCCGAAACCATTCAAAGAGCTATTCCCCTCAACCAGAAAGAGTTTGAAGATCCACCACTGATCCCACCCCTAAAGAACATAGTATTTTTAAGGCCATGAAGAACATGAATATTATGACAAAAGATCAAGCAAAATGGTGATGAAGAATCCATGTAGCTGAAACCCATTTAGTCTCGTAAGACATGATTTTGGTTTTGGTTATAAAGAATGTGAATAGGTATAGTAGAACTAATGTTTCAATGAGTCGTTTGTTCTGGTTTTTTGAGAACAAATAGCAAGACACGAGATTGGTCGTAGACATGTCTAGTTCCAGGTAAAACGGAACCATGAACTACAACTGAAACAGTTTCTACCCGGTTCATCACTAACATGTCCACTTACAGTTTTGGTTTGAACCAAGAACAAGAAAAAGCTGCAATTTGTACCAAAAAAGTTAAATATCAATGTAGAATTGGACCGAGTCGGTGTTTGTTGGACAAATCTAACAAGCTAACACTGTGGTAATTAATTTAGTTGCAGCTTTGAAAGAAATCTATTTTTCAAACTCAAAGAGGGCTCAACGGTTATCTTGTTCAAATTGATGTATTTAAGAATGCATAAAACGTCTTATGATTGAAAGTTTCATAAATGCACATCGAGCAACAATTCACCTGGCTAGGGTTCGACTTGCAAGTTGAAGGTCATGAGTTCAACACCCGGGGCATGCATATGGCTTCAGTCTCACCATTGTACCCAATAAAAGTTCCTAATTATCTCAGGCATTTTTACTTTGTCTTTTGCTCAATTTAATACTTGTGTCGCTAATAAATTATTTTTTTAATGTGTATGTGAGCAAGGGTAGAGCCGGTGCAAGCAGGGTAGTGCTTGATCTAAGGTTGGGCTAATACAGCCCATTTTATACCACGGGCTCTGTATTGTAGCCCTCGAAATCAACCATAGACTGTCTTCTCAGGGTGGGTCAAATAATTGCCACAGTTACACCGTGGGGTATGTACGCTTACCCACATTCAACAATGTCCTAGCTCACCTCAATATTTGATTGAAACAGACGTCAAAATTCCCGTATATATATATATATATAGGATAATTGGATCCCATTCACTTGTTCACTCATGTCTATGAATTCTAGGTGGTATAAGTGTAATCTCAAAATTGTTAAGGAGTTTTGAAAAAATACGAAAGATATTTTTATTATACTCATGTCACCCAAAAGTAAGAAAAAAGATAATGCTTTTAGAGAGATAACAAATAAATAAGCCATATCACTACAAATATATAGTCTTTTCTTTCAAGTTGACCCGATGTTAAGTATGCTTTATAATAGAAATCATGACAATGTCCTAGCTCACCTCAATATTTGATTGAAACAGACGTCAAAATTCCCGTATATATATATATATGTATATATGTATATATATATATATATGTATATATGTATATATATATGTATATATGTATATATATATGTATATATATATATATATGTATATATATATAGATATATGTATATATGTATATATATATGTATATATATATAGGATAATTGAATCCCATTCACTTGTTCACTTATGCCTATGAATTCTAGGTGGTATAAGTGTAATCTCAAAATTGTTAAGGAGTTTTGAAAAAATACGAAAGATATTTTTATTATACTCATGTCACCCAAAAGTAAGAAAAAAGATAATGCTTTTAGAGAGATAACAAATAAATAAGCCATATCACTACAAATATATAGTCTTTTCTTTCAAGTTGACCCGATGTTAAGTATGCTTTATAATAGAAATCATGACAAACATTTCTTAACAGATTTTTCTGTTAGGCCTCATCATGTGTGTGTGCGTTACACACATGCACAATAGATACACACATAGAGAGAGAGAAAGGAAATAGTTCGTACTCAATATTTAATTGTACTTCAACGGTTTGTTTTGCATGATTTTCCTTATTCAATCACCAGTTGTTGCCTTTTATCATTTCCCACTACTTGACTTGAAACTATCTTCAACTTATCAAAATCATCATAGTTGAAGATGCATGTGTGGGTATGTATATATTTCCATATCAATGTTGTGTCTTTGTGTGTGCATGTGTGGGAAAAATATGCCTATCTTGCTTGCATGTAGCTGCCTCAACTTGTGTGTTTGGTTAATCTTTTACAGCTATGCATGTTATGTGATGCATCCACCAACTAGACAAACATTAAGGAAGCATTTGCCCGTGCACATGCACCATGATTGTTGTATGCATTATTATTCTAAATCATTCATATGCTTATTGTTTAATTAAAACGGAGTGAAGGAAAATACTATATTTTAGTAAATATTATCATCCAAAGTCCAATATTAATCTTTTATTTTGTTAGATAGTTCTAGCTAGTACAGAAAAATAATCCAAATTAAGGATGTAAATGGGCCACGACAAGCAATAGCTCAGCTGGCTAAAGGTTCAACTTACAAATCAAAGGTAATAAGTTCGATCGTGTGCACTGCTTGAGCCTCCCATTGATAAAAAAATATGGGTTGGGCATCGGTCGGGTTCAAATCGTGTCCAACTTAATCGAAGAAGCTCCATGTACTCAAGCTAGCATGGTGGCCTACCCAAGTAAACTTACCTCTCTCACTCTAATTAATTGTACCTATAATACCGTTAAATACATCATTGTATGTTAGGAAGCAAACAACCATTGTATGTGGAAAAGATAATGTGAAGAATTTGTCACATAAACTTTTTCCTAAATCTTAAAGAGTTGGCCCCTCTAGCACATGCTAGCGCTAGCAGAGATCGACTTCTCAATTAAGGTATCATACCAGCCATGTGTGGTAAAACCTTGATGCATTAGGTTCTTGCTCCAATTTGATATCTTTCATATGATCTTACAGTAAGAAGTTTTACTTGTTTAGTCATTAATCCACGGTAACCAAGATATTTTCAGAATACACACCTGATAAATCTACAACACTCCAACTCGAGACTGTATAGAACCTGCAGCATCTGCTACCAATAAAATGTTATGCAAATTATTTGTCTTGTATATTTTTTATTTGATAAATAAAACTATGTTTATTTTCTTTGCTTGAAGGGTTGATCAACTTTTAACTTCTATGCGTAATATCAAACAATTTCACTTGATTTTGTCATTAAATGTTGTTATAGAGGACCCTGAATAATCCAATTCGAGCACGGTCAGTCCACTATGAGAGCATAGCTCTCCGTTTTCTCCATTCACAAGACTCGAACTCGACACCTTACTTAAGGGGAACAAGTGCTGAACCACTCCAGTAATCTTTTATATATATGTATGTATATATATATATATATGTATATATATATGTATATATATATATATATATGTATGTATATATATGTATATATATGTTCAGATTCACCCTACTAAAAAGAATACCAAATAGCATGTGAGGTAACGCAGTTAAAAAACTAACCAAATCAACCCAAAACAATTAAACTGACTCAAACTAGCATTTAGGTTTGATTTAGTTGGGTTTGAAAAGTAAACATTTGTGCCCTCGGTTCAAAATTTGAGGTTCCAAAGTGTTTCACTAGAACTGAACCAATCCATATGTTAGACATGACCGGTTCCGGTTTTCCTGAAACCAAACCGGGAACATTCCGGTTTCGGTTTTGGCTTCAGTTTGAGGCCTAAACCACCTATAACCACAAAAGCTAATAAATAATTTATTTTTATAACTGAATATATATATATATATATATATATATATATATATATATATATATATATATATATATATGAAAACGGCGGTTTGAAACAACAGATTTCGTTTTTGTCCCGCTTCCAAATCCATGGGAGGTCTAACCAGAACCAAATTGAGTGATCCCTTGTTTCAGTTCCAGGTCTGGTTCTCCGGTTTCAGTTAAAGCTGTTTCCTGGCCCAGTTTGGTTTCGGTCGTTACCAACTTGGCCTACCATTAAGGCTATTGTTTTTTATAGAATTTTGATCTTATTGATGATCCTGATGTCCAACTTTACTAGTTGAATAATTGCGGTTCTTAATACACAACAAAAGTTTTATGTGACCTGTTAAAATACAGTTAATGTTAAATTATTATAAAAGTAAAATTCTTCCTCTTTAATCCGTTCTTTAGATGACATTATTTTTCATTATATTGTTAATGATTGTAATATCAAAGGCTGTTTGTTTTTTCTTAGATTGAGAACCACAAATAAAACCGGGTCAAACCATAACGTACGGTTTAGTGTGGTTCGGTTCTATGATTTGTAAAGGTTTGTTTTGGTTGTCCAAAAATTGAACACGAACACCTCTAATATTGAGCCTTGTTGTATCGTGTCCTACATGGTGTCTATGGTGAGGTGGTAATTCAAACACGGTACAGCAAACCCAAAACCCACAAGACCTGAAAACTTTGGTTGGATTCACCCGAAGGTGACACAAAAAAATTTGTCATTTTGGGTCGATCTATTTTAACATTAGCACAAAATAACATAACACAAGACATAAATCGAGGCTGGGAAACGAGCTCATGCTCTAGTTTACCTGTTTTAAAATAAATACATATGACACGAGGAATTGGATATTTGGGCTTCGCACGAGAACTCAAGCACCTTCTTCTCTCTCTTATTACTAACCATCTTACACAAAAACCTAAGCACAAGCTCTACTTGTGAATCAAACACTTGATTATAAGAGCTTACGTGAGTCCAGCCCTGGGAGGCTGGCACCACGAAGCAAACACAACCTAGTTTTGTAGTATCGTTGCAAGTGAAAATGGTATCGCTTTACCTGGAACTCTGGATTCCGGACACAGATATTTCAGTACTTCAGGTTCTTCATTTCCGTCAGTCATAGAACTGGCACCAAGAGTACCATCCCATCTAAAAATTAAGTGAATCAGTTCAAACGAGCCAGAGCCTTAACGAACAGCTCACAAGCAGGTCCGGGCAAGCGGCGGTAGGCTCGTCTAACCAACGACACGAACACATCTAGCCGAGCCACGAACAAACCTATGTTCGGCTCGTTAACCAGGGCACGCTGCTTCCCTTCTAAAAGTCGAGACTGCCCTTCTTTCCGGAACTTCTGAACAAACGCGGCAGAGGCGGGAAGATTGGAGAAGATCAGAAGATGATCCGCGCCGCCCAACGCTTACGACTCCGCAAGGTACAAATCCTTCTCTCTCTCTCTCTGAGAGGCGCTCTCTTTCTACAAGTATGAATTCAACGGTGTCGAATAAGAGAGGGAGAGAATGTATTCCTATTTACATATGAACATAGTTCTACCATCTGAAAATGTATCTTGCTTTATAGTTTGGGTCACTGTGGCATTGATTCTGGAGGATGAAGACTTGTAGACTTCAATACATAACCATGCGTCGACTATAACGTGGAGACCCACTGACCATATCTAGCTTTTGGTCGTCAACCTTTTCTCAGTCTCTTTGCGCGTGTACACTTTTTGGATGCAACGATGGTAGATTTTCCAATGCTAGACCCTCAAAACCTATGGCGTCGAAAGACAGTCATCAAAGATTCAAGATGTATTGGCATTTTATATAGCACGCCGGAGTGGCTCACCTAGTGAGAGATAGGAACTCGGCTCTCGAAGTGATCTTCTCTGAGATATCCTTCCTTCCAAGTAAATCCATGTAGTTGCTCTGCTTTCCCGCTCAGTATATGGAGGCATACAGTTTATGGACAGCAGAGTTGACATTAGATGCTACCAGTATCTGTAAGTAGGGATAATTGCCATTGTTTCCGCTTATAAATAAGCTAGAAGTTGACCTAAAGGTCTAGAGAAGCAACTGGAGTCAGCACATTTGTTTACTGTTGCTGAACCAGAAAGAAGAAAGTGATTTGTTTTAATTATCTAATGAACGGCAAAGTACCAGATAAATCACTGGTTACTGGGGGAACAATCTTCAGCCCTAGAGCCTGCTTCATTTCCGAAGACACCCATATTGTGGTCCTAGGTTTGACTGATGCTAAGTTTGTCTTGTGTACTGTGAGATCTACAAAATGTGTTGGATGCAAGAAGCATGTTAAGAATATGTGTGCATTTACACCTATTCTAGACACTTTTGACCGATCCAGACCCTTGTAATTTCTTAATAATTTTGTGCCACCTTCTCTAGTAATATGGGCAATTACAATAATACCAAAATATAAAAAATTACATAACTAACACAAATCAACAATCACATCATATTCTTCAAAACCCCCTCAAGTTGGGAGTGAGATAATTTGAACTCGAAACTTGCCGAAAAACTAGTTCTTCTTCTACGCCACTTTAGTAGTGATCTCTCTAAGGCTTCTTGAAACTTGTATAAATTAAGAACATACTTGGGTAACACACAACCCTTCTATGGTGTTAGTTGCTCCCTCTCTTCCTTCTTTTTTTGTGCCCTTTCATATGGTAGTTTTTGCCGGTGTGTTGGTTGAGTGTCCTCTCTCTACCATATACTTATATCATATTTTTCCGTGCCCCTTCACATGGTGGTTGCAACCGATTTTTAAGCCCTCTTGGCTATCCATTTCAACAACTCAAGGTCTTAATACTTATGCTTCTTTGTGATACTACTATATTTTATACCAACAAATTCATCTTACCTCTTCTATGATTTAGTTTGTGAAGCAGATGTGGTGATAAAATGTTTTTCTGCACTCTATCCTCTCCTTAATTCAATTCTGTTGTTAACTGCTCCACTTCTACACATTTTTCCTTTGCAATAAAAAAAACTCTTATTATCTAACTTGATCAAATTCTTCAGCCCTCTTGGCTATTCATTTTTTCCAGCTTAGGAGCCTTATTAGCTGCACACTTTCAACAACTCTCATAGCTCCACCATGGTAATGATCTGACTTCACTCTCACGACAACCATAGTAACAAGTTGTATGCCAATATACAACATCATCCACAAGATGATCAACAACCTTCCTGCATGTCTAACGAACACAACTGCCCCCTTGGCATAACACGCAACAACTGCTATCCACTGCACTTGTTGGCCAACATCAACGTTGGTGACACCTGCTCCAAGCAAGATGCTTTGCAGAATCCAGTACTCCATATTTTGCATACATATCAACCAATGACGTCCCAAGAATCTGTTTCTATCAATATAAACATGGAGCCATCTACCCACATCCAATGCTCCTACTTATGCACAAGCACTAATCATATCCAATATCGTTACCTCATTAGGACTGAAAGTCTCTAGTTGCATCTTGTGAAAGAAGCCAACTGCTTGATTGAATCGTCTTCTTTGGATAAAACCGCCAATCATTGTATTCCAAGACACTAGTCTCGTGTGCATTTCATCAAACAGTTGGTGTGCCGATTCAATGTCGCCTCATTTATTCACATACCTTGATATCAAAATGGTCCATACAACATCGCATTCGGGCATTTCAATAAGACATCCAAGCATGTCCCGAAACTTTTTCAGACTAAAAACACATAAACAAGGCATATATTGTTAAAGATCTTTTATTTTTTAGTTAAATTCTTGTATTGGGTAGTTAAACTCTTATTGGGCGAGAGGCATTTTTCAACTCGTTTTCTTAGAGGGGATGTTGGACGAAAACTAATATTTGAGTATCAAGAACCTTATTATCAGTCAAAATGGTCACAGAAATTTTCAGTTCGACTATCAAGCAAGAAGGTGAACTCCACCCATGTAAGGGATCACCCTTGCATTGCCAGTCCCAAGCCCGGATAAAGGAGGAGGGTTGTGTTAGGCTTCCAACAACCAGTGTAAAACTTCGTCGGATTTTTATAACATGGATTACAAAAATTATGAGCATTGCTTTGGGGCGTCCCTGCCTAGCAACGTGTTGCAGAGCCCAAATGCAGGAAGAAGTAAGCAAGGGCCACTACATTTTCGCCCGAATGTAGTGAATCAATTGCAGAGAGGGTTCTCACATCATGGACGGGTGTGGGTAAAGAAGTTAGTCCCGCTACATTGCCGCCCAAATGTAGTGAAAATTTTTCAGAGAGGGTCTCCGCATTTTTATTATGGACGGATGCGGAGGGTAAGGAAGCTAGTCCTAGATAATAAGATTCGTATTGGTTCTTGGAATATCAGAACATTATCCGGTAAGCTAATGGAGGTGGTAGATACTATGATTCGGAGAAAGATTCATATTCTATGTTTACAAAAGACAAAATGGGTTGGAGAAAAAGCAAAGGAGATAGATGATACAGGTTTTAAATTATGGTACTCAGGTAAAGAAAAGGCTCAAAACGGAGTTGGTATTATCATAAATAAAGATTTAAAGGAGAGTGTAGTAGACATATAACGATATGGTGACTAAATCATGACGTTGAAATTAGTGTTAGGAGCAAAGGTAGAGTTAAATGGACATGTCGGTAAAGAGGCATTAGGATATCAAGGGATTCATGGAAACTTTGGTTTTGGGGATATAAACGAGGATGGTAGGGAGATTTTAAATTTTGCTATGGCATTTGATCTCTTTATAGTCAATACAATCTTCAAAAAATGAGATGAACATTTAATTACTTATAAGAGTGGCTTATCACAAACACAAATTGATTACTTTATTTGTAGAAAAAAAGATAGAGCGTGTTGTAAAGATTGTAAGGTAATTCCAGGAGAAAGCTTAACCACCCAACATCGATTTTTAGTTATGGATTTACAAATAAAAAAATGGACAAAGAAGAAAAGAGTGCATCGAGCTATTTGGACTAAATGGTGGAACCTCAAAAGCGAGAAAGAAGATATATTTAAACAGAAAGTCCTTCAAGGAGATGTTTGGAATTATGTTGGCACACCCAGTGATATGTGGAACAATATGGCTATACATATTAGGAAAGTGGCGAAAGATGTATTAGGGGTATCTAAGGGAGGTGTACCGGCACAAAAAGAAGCTTGGTGGTGGAGTGAAGTAGTGCAAAATAAAATCAAGGCAAAGAGGGCATGTTACAAATTACATTATGCCAAGAAAACTAGTGAAACTTTAGAGGCTTATAAGAAAGCAAAGAAGGAAGTAAAAAAGGCCGTTAGTGAAGCAAAAGCTAAGATTTGGGAGGACTTATATAAAAAACTCAACTCAAAAGAGGGTGAAAGAGATATTTTTAGGATAGCTAGGGCTAGAGATAAGAAAACTAAAGATCTTAATTATGTTAGATGCATAAAAGACGAAGATGAAAAAATTCTAGTGGCAAATGATGATATAAGAAATAGATGGAAAAACTATTTTTATAATCTTTTTAATGAAAATAAAGATGTTAGTATTAGTTTAGGAGATTTAGCCAAGTCAGAAAAGTATATAAACCACAATTTCTACCGACGTATTCAAAAGAATGAAGTCAAAGAGGCTCTTAAACATATGAAGAGTGGTAAATCGGTAGGACCAGATAATATTCCTATAGAAGTTTGGAAAATACTAGGAGAAATAGGAATCACTTGGCTCACAAGACTATTTAATGAAATATGGAAAAACTAAAAGATGCCCGAGGAATGGAGAGCAAGTACACTTATACCCGTATATAAGAACAAGGGAGACATTCAAAATTGTGCGAATTATCGAGGTATCAAGTTAATGAGTCATACTATGAAATTATGGGAAAGAATTATCGAACGTAGGTTAAGACAAGTATCAAGTACAACAGAGAACCAATTTGGATTTATGCCTGGTAGATCTACTATTGAAGCGATTCACCTTTTGAGACGTCTTATGGAACATTTTAGAGCAAAAAAGAAAGACCTTCACATGATATTTATTGATCTAGAAAAAGCTTATGATAGGGTACCGAGGGATGTTCTTTGGAGAACTTTGGAAAAAAGAGGTATCCCATTGACATATATTAACCTTGTAAGAGACATGTATGATGGTGCAAAAACATGTGTGAGGACTCATGAAGGAACGACAGAGTTAATATTGGGTTACATCAAGGATCAACTTTAAGTCCATACTTATTTATAATGGTGATGGATGAGTTAACAAAACATATTCAAGATGAAGTACCTTGGTGTATGTTATTTGCAGATGACATTGTATTAGTGGAGGAGTCTAAGGAAAAAGTTAATAGAAAATTGGAACTATGGAGAGAAACATTAGAAAGCAAAGGCCTCTGACTTAGTAGAACAAAGACAGAATATATGGAATGTAAGTTTGATCATTTGATTACTTCAGAGGACATGGAAATTAAAATTGGCACACATTGCATTCCCCAAAAGGAAAGTTTTAAATACCTAGGGTCAATTTTTCATAGTGATGGAAGAATTGATGGAGATGTTACACATAGAATTAATGCTGGTTGGTTAAAATGGAGAGGAGCATCTGGTATTCTTTGTGATAAGAAGATACCATTAAAGTTAAAAGGTAAATATTATAGAGCAGCAATTAGGCCTGCCATGTTTTATGGTTATGAGTGTTGGGCAGTTAATCATCAACATGTACAAAGGATGTCTGTGACAGAAATGAAGATGTTGAGATGGATGAGTGGTCATACAAGAAAAGACCGTATACATAATGAGGTTATTAGAAACAAATTAGGAGTGGCACCAATAGAGGATAAAATGAGAGAATATCGTTTAAGATGGTTTGGACATATAGAAAGAAGATCAAAAGAAGAACCTATAAGAAGGTTAGAAAAACTAAATTTGGAAAGTATTAAAAGAGGTAGAGGACGACCACAAAAGTGTTGGAAAGAAACAATAAAGAATGATCTTAGCTTATTGGGAGTTAACTGCTAACATGGCACACGATAGGGATCTGTGGAAACAAAGAATCCATGTAGCCGACCCCATCTAGTATGGGAAAAGGCTTAGTTGTTGTTGTTGTTGTTGTATCAAGCAAGAAGGTGCAGAAATGGAAGGTGACAACAAGAATTTGTTGGTTGGGATCAGAATGGACAGGGAGGGGCATGAGTTGCTTTCATGTGCAATTTGTAAGATTGCAGAGCTAGGAAACTGAATCATTACTCTACATGCTTCCATAGATTCATGTTAGTATTTTCCACTATTTTGATTCGTTGAAACATTTTTGTTGTCCTTGTGAATTAGGAAATTGTGTCATTATTCTTCTGCTATTTTGATTCCTTGTGAACTATTTCAAACTTGCGGTCTAAAGAAAATTGATCCTCAATAGACTGGTTTTTGAAGAAGAAGGCATCTACCATCTCATGGTGGTGAAGACAAAGAGGCATGAGAGGAAGAGAGGCATAACGTTGGTTTTAGTGGTTGGGTTGCGGCGATTCGGTTGGTGGTTCTGGATGGCAAGATGCAACGGTCCAAGTGGTGGCGAGGAGCTGGATGGGGACAACGACGAAGTCGACGGCATGGTGTGATTCCAGCATCGATGGATGTCGACAAGAATTCAGACAACTACTGTAAGCCATCTAACTGATACGTGAGTTATGATATCTAATTTCACAGCTATTTTCTTTAATTTATGGTTGTGTTTCATGTACTTCCATTATTATGTGACTCTATTTTAAGGCAAAATAAGTGAAGAGAAAGTACTTATACTTTTGAGTGATATCTAATTTCCCACTTGTATTCAATAACAATAATGGGAAAGTTGTGCATCAAATGCCAAAAGGTCACCAAGGAACACCAGATGGATACCAAACCTAGACGTAATCAGACTGTTCCTTTTGTTGATCTCACCAAAATGCACATATAGAGGACTTGAAGAAATGTTCGAGACAAGCATAGACCGCTAACTAAAATGTATTTATGGTAATCTAATTATATGTTTGCTTCTTTAAACTAAAACTTATTTCATCTTCATTTACCTTCATTATCTAGTTGGTCAGCGTCCATGTGAGTTGGCTACATAAATCTGATCTTGAAACTGGATTTGCCAGCCCAACGTGGCACCCCTCATTGCAGTCCGGGCATTATTTTCTGTTTGCCGATTTTTTATAAACCTATTAGCCAAAATAAGCGTCAAAATGTAGCAGAATTTAACTTCATCTCTGATGTCCAAAACCATAATCATCCTATAACTTCAGAATGTGTAATATCTAACATCTTCATGTCATTCATCCTCTTCAAGAATGCAATAAATTGAAAAAAGGTGGCTGTTGGATAAAAGTCAGCTGGAAGACATGCATTTCTTCCTTGAACTACAAAGAAGTGGTTCTTTGGCAAATTTTTGTGACATATCGATGCTCTCCAAAATGATGTATCTCTTAACGTCTATTTGAGCTATTGGTTTCATGATTACCACCGATTGTAGTTGTATTATCATTTTACTTTACATCATGGAGCAGTTGTCTATTCCATAGGTTAGCTTGAATGTGTATTGTTGTTTAGGATGATTGATATTGATGCTTGTAAACAGGAAGCCAGTCGAGCATTTTCTAAAGTGTATAGATGAATTGACTCTTCGTGACATTGCGACGCTTGCTGGAAAGATTGTTTCTTCTCCACTGACAATGGCTTCTTGGGGGGATGGTATTTCTCTGTTACATTGTTTGTTCTGAATTTGGGTTTTCGTGAATTAAGTTATGTTACAGGATACCTTTCAATTACAAACTGAAATATCTTCACCAATATGATTTTGAGGACAAGGGCCTTTTGAAAGAAAGACTTATGGCCCACTGGAAATTTGTAAAATCATAATTATTATAAAAATGTTTTTATTTAAAAACAAAAATATTTAAATTTGTAAAATCATTAAAAGTAGAGATATCAAGTGTTCTGAAATTTTTTAAAATCATAAGTATTACAAAAAAATTTGTTTTTATTTAAAAACAAAAATATTTAAATTTATAAACTCATTAAAAGTAGAGATATCAAGTATTCTGAAAATATGACATGCTTGTTCAATTTTGCCTAATTATACACTGATTTCATACTCTGTTGATATTAGTCAAAGACCAAGGGCCGTACTTGTCAAAGTATAGAAACAGACATCCATAAAAAAAAGTACATTTCAACCCATTCATAGATTTTTTTCTTCTGTACTTTTATATGTTCTAAATTCTAATGACGTGAAAATTGAGTTTCTGAAGATTGTTATTCACAGGAAACTTTTTCGTAGACAAGAAAAAATACACTGGTATACCGTATGTATTGTCGTAATGCATGCATCACATGGTATCATATGATATGATGCTTACACTTGTTTGCCGTCTATGTGACACTTGCACAACTTTAGATTATAATTGCAAAATACATTCGCTTATCATACTGCTACGTCACAGACACTTCTACCAGGGTGCCTACCCATATTGGAGACCCCAACAAGGACAGCCGTTCTCCCATGTCTGACTCAGCTCTATCGATTTTGATTACTTTTATTGCTGAGCCAAATAAGACCCTTCGCAAATAATGACCTATAATTACTTTAATAGTGAATTAAGTAATTAACTTATGGAAACAAAGTTTTCTCTTTTAAGTTTTATAAAATATTATCAGTGATATATAATAATAGATATAGTTGTATATAATATGGCCGTATCGCTGCATCCATGATATTTTTGAAATTGTCATGACTCACTGCTGCATCAATGTAACATAGACACTAGGAGAAGTTTTTTCCCCTTTCAATTGTCTTTGTGCGAAATCACTTATAATGCGGTTCCTGTTCCTTTTCTAATTATTTTCTTTCTGTTTCTACTATAAAAACTCAAAGTACTGCACAATTCCTTGCATAGCATGCACATACACTCGCCTGCACATACCACATACATATATAAGGCTTGTCTTTACTGTGTGGTGTTTCTTCTTGCAGTTGATCGTGTTCCAAGCTACGAGCATGTCAAAATGAGGTTCAGTTAGGTTGAAATACTTTCATACTTTAGAGCTAAGAGTCCTTTGGCAAGAAATGGCACATCTTTCTACTCTCCGCGAATGAGTGAGAGAACCCTGATTTCTGATTGGGGACAGATGCAGCAACTCTACTGCACCTTTCCCATGCTTTGTTGCCAAAACAGGATGATGCCGCTTGTGGTGCCCATTTCGGTGCTGTTCTTTCTCTCGTTCTTATGTGATGCCAGTCCCAAGGATATGGGCTCCGTATCATGTTACAAAGTGAATCCCAGTTGAGGGAATTTTGGTTTATCATTTCATGTCTCTTTGAAGCATGTATCTTTTTATGATTCAAGTACCAAGTCTCATTTCTGTTGTTGGTCCCCGCTATCTTTTTGTGACTTGATTTTGAGCGGCGACCAACATGACTTGCAAAGAATTTGATTAATTTGAGAGTATTTGGAAAAGAATCCTGTTGGTCATTATAATAGATGATCTTTCAGATAAGGAAAGCAACCGTCATGAATTATTTCCAGCACCAAAGTATGCACCGAACCATGGGGCACATGGTTGTGTCTTCATGGTTTTCCTCGAACACGAATTCTTATCAAAAGAATGAAATGCATCTTCATCACGAGACTCTTCTTTTGGTACAATGGGAGGTCAACCCGGGTCCCTGGTCATCGAACTCACGACCTTTGACTTATGAGTTGAATTCCTAGATGGGCAAGCTTTTGCTCTTTGTGCTTGCAGAAGCCTCCTTTAAACGATCATCGCAGGCATTTAGCACCTCTATTTTTTGGAATATTTTATATAAATCACTGTGCCCGAATTTTGACCCCACTATGGTTCGCTGCGGCCAGGAAAATTCTCAGTGCGCCACCTGGTGGCAGACTAGCGAAGATGATGCCAAACGTGAAGGTTTAGCTCAATGGCAGGGCTTGGTGGGAGTTCGACTCCCAGAGGGTACATGTATGGTGTGTGTTAGGCTTCGGCCTCCTCCTCTTGTAATCAAAGAAAAGAAAGAAAGATCTTCCAGGGGAGCTTCTCGCCCCGGGTCCTTTTGTTGCTTCTGTGGCTGGTGTTAAATTTTGATGGATTTGGTAGGAGACCGTGTTTGGAGCACGTCACTTTGCATTAATGAGTCTTGATTGAGGCGTACACCCCCATTTACCCTATTTACTGTCGATGTAAAATTACCAACACTGTGACCCCTCAACTACCGTGAACCTGACTATGACTGTATAACCGGACTCCCTTGCGGGACAACCCGGCAGTTCCCGTTAGAAGTTTTTGGGGCTTCCACTTGGAGACAACCCTTTTTGACTTGTAACGTTTGTATAGACACTCCCAACTGAAGTGTAGCGTGTATTGGGTGACACGCAACCTTTCCTTTTGCAATACAAATTCTTTTGTGCACTTGCCTCTGCTTTCTTACATTCTTGCGAACTGCGAACTGCGAACTTCCGATCATGCGAACCGTCTTTACTTCCGCATTGCTTCCGAATTGAGAGTAGGCTGGCTTAACTTGCGTTAGTTGAGCGTCGGTCACGCGCCACGAACCTTTCGGGCGTGACAACTTTGGTATCAGAGCACGGTTCGGTTGGAAGTTGGAACACTGAGTGCTAACGTTGGGGGCGTTAGCATGGCAGCGGCATCAGAGGTGCACTGTGATGGATTTCAGTTGCCTCAAGGAGAGAGCTGACGAGAAAAAGGAAAAGGCAAGAAGAGCACGTCTAACGCTGAAATAGACGTTGTCTCGAGCCTGGAGAACAGGCTGTACAGACTGGAGGAGGAGTGTGCCTCCTTAAGGGAGTCATTGGCACGAGCTGCGGCTGGCAATGACATTTTGAATTCTGAGATTTTTGACGGTGAGACATCCCTTCAGGATCGTGTAGATAGTCTCGAGACCGTGCAACAATCTTTTGCGGCTCGTTTGACGGAGGTCGAACGGAAGCAGAGTTTTGGTGGGAGAGTGAGGACCCCCGGACTAAAGGTGAAGGGTCCTAAGTCATACAGTGGCGCAAGGGATGGGAAGGAGATTGAGAACTTCCTTTGTCACTTGGACATGTATATTAAGGCTGGTAATCTAGACGATGAAGAACAGAAGATGGCCACGGCCTCAACTTTTCTGGAAGACGACGCGTTCTTATGGTGGCGTCGAAAGCTTGAAGAGATTGAGAATGGAGAGTATGAGTTGGACACGTACGAAGCGTTCAAGAAAGAGCTGAGGGATCACTTTTTACCTCGGAACGTTGAGGAGGTAGCTAAGCGGAAGCTCTCCAACTTGAAGCAGATAGGCTCAATCCGTGACTACATAAAAGAATATCAGTCATTGATGCTTAGTATCAAGACGATGACAATGGAAGATCGCGTCTTTCACTTCCTAAATAACTTGCAATCTTGGGCAGAATAGGAAATTCGTCGTGGAAACCCGCGGACCCTATCTGAAGCTATCACGGCTGGTAGACAGCCGTAGGACTGAGGTGAAGAAACTCTTCCAAAGAAATTTTGAGGGAAAGAAGGGTGGAGACAATCGGGGTGAGGCACCGGCAAAAGGGCCCGATGGTAGGCCGAAGCCAAAGGGTCCACCATACAAACTAGCGTGCTGACTCTGCGGAGGCCCGCACAGATCGGCGGAATGCTCGAACAAGAACAACCCCGAGCGCGTAAATGCAATGGAACAAGAAGAAGAGGGAGAACCTGACGAGCCGCGGATGGGAGCTCTCCAACAGATGAACGCTATGAAGAAAGCCAAGGCACCGACTCCGACGGCACTTCTCCGCAAAGGCTTAATGTACTTGGATGTTGTTGTCAAGGGTACAGTCGCAAGAGCTATGATAGATACGGGGGCAACTCACAACTTCATTACGCCAACAGAAGTGAATCGCTTGGGTGTGAAGTGTGTGAAACGGGAGGTTCTGACGAAGGCCATGAATTCGGCGCCCACGAAGATGGTGGGCGAGGCACTGAGGGTGCCAATCCGAATTGGAAGTTGAGAGGGTGTGACCAACTTCTCCGTTTCCCCGATGGATGATTATCAGATAGTCTTGGGGCTAGAGTTCTTGCGGGAGTGCGATGCAGAGATATGACCAAGGCGCGACTATGTGGCTTTGCTGGAAGGTGACTCGCCCTATGTGGCTAAGGTTCAAACGAAGACGAAGGAGTCTGGACAAAGCTCAAACCGAATGATATCTGCACTTCAACTGAAGACAGGTTTAAGGCGAGGTGAAGAGACGTACCTCATAGCGATTCGGGATGAAGAAGAGGGGGCACCCCCAAGAGCTGGATGGAGTGTTGAGGGAGTTTGACGACGTGATGCTGGCGAAACTCCCAAGGTAGCTCCCACCTCGAAGAGAGATAGATCATCAGATCGAGCTACAACCTGGAGCTAAACCGCCGGCTATGGCGCCCTACCGCATGGCACCGGTGAAACAGAAGGAGTTAAGGGGGCAACTGGACGAGATGTTAGCGGTCGGGATCATAAGACCTTCAAAAGCACCCTTTGGCGCACCCATACTCTTCCAAACCAAATCTGATGGGTCAAAACGACTTTGCGTGAACTATCGCGCCCTGAATAAGATTACTATGAAGAACAAGTACCCCCTTCCTTTGATCGCGGACTTGTTTGACCAGCTTGGACAGGCACGCGTCTTCTCGAAGCTAGACCTTCGTTCAGGGTATTGGCAGGTGTGGATCGCTAAAGGAGACGAGGAGAAAACGACGTGCGTAACTCGTTATGGTGCGTATGAGTTCTTGGTGATGTCGTTCGGACTGACGAACGCTCCAGCAACATTCTTGACATTGATGAATAAAATTTTCTATCCATTCCTAGATCAGTTTGTGGTCGTCTACCTTGATGATATAGTGGTGTACAACACTTCCATGGATCAACACGTTCACCACCTACAGACAGTGTTTAAACTACTACAAGAGAATCACCTCTACGTCAAAAGAGAAAAGTGCCTATTCGGACAGAGTGAGATCGACTTTCTAGGCCATGTGATTGGCCACGGGGAGATGCGGATGGACGGAAGGAAGATCAAATGATCAATGAATGGCAACCTCCAACCAACCTGACAGGCTTGCGCTCCTTTCTTGGTTTGGCTAACTACTACCGGCGTTTCATCAAGGGATACGCCCGCACTTGCGGTGCCCTTGACAGACAGGTTGAAGAAGAGTCAGACGTGGGAATGGACGGAGTCTTGCCAGGAAGCCTTCGACCAGTTGAAGGAGGCGGTGATGAGGGAACCAGTGTTGGTGCTGCCAAATCACAACCAACTGTTCGAGGTGCAAACAGATGCTTCCGACTTTGCTCTGGGTGGAGTGCTCATGCAAAATGGACACCTCATTGCCTTTGAGAGTCGAAAGCTAAAGGACGCAGAAAGGCGATATTCAGTCCATGAAAAAGAGATGACGGCAGTAGTACATTGCCTGCGCTTATGGAGGCACTATCTTTTGGGGGAGCACTTCACAGTGTGGACAAACAATGTAGCGGTGAGTTATTTCCAGACTCAGAAGAAGTTATCAGCCAAACAGGCTCGATGCAGCAGTTTTTGGCTGAATTTGATTTTACGCTGCTCTACAAAACGGGCAAGACGAACTCAGTGGCGGATGCACTGAGTAGAAGGGCAGAGTTGGCAGCTCTAGATGGAGACGGTGAAACTTCGAGTGTGCAGGTTCAGAGTGACTTGGTGGAGCAGATTCGCGAGGGCTTAGAAGCAAATGGGATGGCCAAGCAGCTCAAGACGTTAGTCCAAGACGGTAAGACTTGACGGTTTTGGGTTGAAGATGGTTTGCTGCTGACAAGAGGGAACATGCTCTATGTGCCAAGGATAGGGAACTTGAGAAGGGACGTCTTGAAGGAGTGTCACGATGCACCTTGGGTAGGACATCCGGGTATGGACAGGACGAAAGCTTTGTTGGAGAGATCTTACTACTGGCCAAACATGGTGGACGATGTGGTGATGTACGTGCGGACGTGTCTCATTTGCCAACAGGACAAGGTGGATAACCAGAAACCGGCAGGACTCTTGGAACCCTTACCGATTCCGAGTGGACCATGGGAGAGTGTTTCCATGGACTTTATTTTGAACCTGCCAAAGTGGAACGGTTGTCAATCCATTCTGGTGGTGGTAGACAGATCCTCGAAATATGGGGTGTTTGTGGTATGCCCATTGAACTGCACAGCTAAGCGCACGGCGAAACTCTTTGTCACACATGTGGTCAAGTATTGGAGAGTCCCTTCCAACATAGTCAGTGACCGTGATGCCCGGTTTACAAGTAATTTCTGGCGAGAGGTATTTCGGCTGTTGGGTACAGAGTTATTATTCTCCACAAGTTGTCACCCGCAGACAGATAGCCAGACGAAAAGAATCAACGCCTTGGTTGAGTGCTATCTTCGGCACTATGTGTGTGCAAATTAGAGAGACTGGACTGAGTGGATGGACCTCGCACAATTTTCCTACAATCTGCAGGTTAGTGAGTCCATCGGCAAGAGCCCCTTTGAACTGGCTACAAGACAACTACCACAAACTCCACATTCTTTGGCGGCAACCTACAACGGGAGAGTACAGGCGGCGTTCTCCTTCGCAACGGACATCCAGGAGAGGCGAGATCTGGCGCACGTGCTCCTTGCGAAGGCAGTGAAGCGGATGAAGAAATGGGCTGACATAAAACGACGCGCTGCCGTGTTTAGTGTGTGGGATCACGTTTTGGTGAAACTCTACCCTAAACACTCTCAATTCTTTCGTGGGCATCACGTGGCGTTGATCCGCAAGTATGACGACCCCTACCAGATCATCAAGAGGGTAGGGAACTGGGCGTACAAGGTGGATATGCCAGACCATGTTCGGACGCACCCTGTCTTCCATGTGAGCAATCTGAAGGCGTACCATGTAGATGTAGAAGACCAGCAGTGCGGTGAACCAATAAGAGCACCAGCGTACCTGCAGACACCCGATTGCAAAGAGGTGGAGTTGATCTTGGACCATGTACCAGGCACCTTAGCCGGACGACGAACCCGTTACCATGTGAAGTGGAAGGGAGTTGATGCGGATCAGGCCACTTGGGAGAAGGAGCACACGATAAGGCAATTTCCAGAGGCACTCGCGGAATACCACCGGCGCATTGCAGCGTTGTCGCGGACGTCAACGGCTTCGGTGGAGAAGAATGTGACCCCTCAACTACCGTGAACCTGACTATGACTGTATAACCGGACCCCCTTGCGGGACAACCCGGCAGTTCCCCTTGCGGGACAACCCGACAGTTCCCGTTAGAAGTTTTTGGGGCCTCCGCTTGGAGACAACCCTTTTTGACTTGTAACGTTTGTATAGACACCCCCAACTAAAGTGTAGCGTGTATTGGGTGACACGCAACCTTTCCTTTTGCAATACAAACTCTTTTGTGCACTTGCCTCTGCCTTCTTACATTCTTGTGAACTGCGAACTGCGAACTTGCGATCATGCGAACCGTCTTTACTTCCGCGTTGCTTCCGAATTGAGAGTAGGCTGGCTTAACTTGCGTTAGTTGAGCACCGGTCACGCGTCACGAACCTTTCGGGCGTGACAACACGACATAAAAGCTCCATAGTTCGTGTCCACCTAAACTAACACTAATAAAATTGTTCAGTGCTTGGGTTGACCTGCTTGTGATACGACAATGACCCAAAACCGAAATACTCACTGGCTATATACAACATCTGACACGAAAACTGGCATTGACACGACTCAAATAGTTCGTGTACAATGAGAAAAAGAATGTCATTATATGGTGCCAGAAACAGGAAACAGGTGAGGTGCCAAGGCCGGTGCCCGATTTGGTGGGCAGATCCTCATTCCCCCTCTCATAATGTTTGATATGGACCCACGCGGCGCGCTAGACCCAGTCTTGACCATACAAAGCATGCACTCGTCCAAATCCTTTCTGGTATGGGGCCTTGCCTCTTAGTCGTATGTATAATTGACCTCTTAGTCATGTGCTTGGGTGCATGCATGCTTTGCAGACAGAGACAATGCAGATCCAATGGAAGAGAGAAAAGGGTGGTGCAAAAAACAATGGTCAGGATTAGCCCGTGTCTGTTTAAATGCATCCATATAAATCGACCGGAAACACGGTTTCGATGTCATGTTCAAGTGGGTGTTGTCCTCTAGACCATTGCAGTTTCACATCCGATTTGATTAGCGGCCCATGAGTTGATCAAGTCCTTACACTATGATAACATTCAGGTGACCGCCCAACCGGACTCGGCATGAGGCCCACAGTGGAGCAGGTCCAAGGGGCCACAATGGGTTCGGGTTGATGTGCCTAGACGAGCCAATGGTCCACCAACAATTTTATTTATGGAAAACTAAAAAAGAGCTGTTTATTTACCTGAAATACCTTGATATATATATTAACTTTCACAAGCTGAAATGAGCTGAACATAAGCGAATGAGCCGAGGAAGAGCTCGTAGACTCGGCTCGTTTACCAGCCGTACCTGTATGAGATCTTAAATATTAAGCGACATAGGTTTTTTGGCCTTATAAAATTCGACGCATGCGAAAAAAATGTATTGTATTAATACTGGCCCATATTTGACTGATAATTTGATGTTAGAGACAGAAAAGCTTGATTGTATTATCACTGCATTTTTGTTTGGCATTTTAAGCACATCCATCCATTCACTTTTCACAAAAAAAAAAGAGTGGTGGTATCAAATTCAGAGCTCCGCCAAAAGCCTGTCATGGTGATTCTTCACCATGTAGACATGGTAAATTCCACCAGAACCCAACCAACTTCTTCTAGGTTTCAGTCTAGTTCTGTTTCCACCGATTCCATTTCAGAACCGGGTCTGACTTCAACCCGGTTTCATTTGAAAATACATACCTAATAGTTTGTTTTGTAACTTGATATACAAGATGTCAACCCTTAATAGGATCCACATCTAATAATAAACAATTAAAAGTATTGCTGTATAAATTTTAAGGATTAGCTTCTGCATTATCAAAACCACTTTTTCTTTGGAGTGAGAGTGTTAGCTCAACAGCAGGACGATCTTACATCGTTGCTGCTGGTGAAGGTTCGACTACCAGAGGGTGCATGTGTGGATGTGTGTTAAGCTTCGAGAGAGAGAGAGAGAGAGAGATGCAAAGGATATGAAGTCAGATTACACATTCACAGCAGTGTTTGTAATGAGGACAGCATTTTATAATTAATTAACTCATTTGATTCTTTAATTCATAACCAAAAGTTGGATCTTGCTTGGCTAGAGAGCTCCACTCAAAGTTGCACGTCATGAGTTCGATAACTGGGTTTGCATTCGTGACGGCCTCCCCATTGTTGCAATAAAAAAAGTTCTGATTTTTTAGTAGTGGTTGGTACCAAATACAGTATTCACAAGTATTACAACAAAAAGATGTCACAAAGATTGAAAGATAAATAGTGATGTGCTAAGTATTAGGCAGTCAATTATCAAAACCTGGTGCCTAACCAAACGAGTTCAACAACAACAACAACTAAGCCTTTTCCCATACTAGACGGTAACCAAATGAGTTCATATTGAGATTTTAGAGAAGAATTCTGTGCAACATAAAACAAAAGAGGCAACCTTAAGCTTGTCGGCACATTGATCCAATTGAAAATCAAATTAGTAAAATGTAAGAATTTGGGTAATAAATATTTTAGAAAAGAGAAAAGTCATTAAAGAAATTCTTCTTTTCTTGAGTTAAATGCTAATAAGATACAATATCTAATCAAACGGTGACTAAGTGTGTGTTTGATTTGGTAGTGTCAAGTCAGTGATACTAGAACTGTACGCTTATAACCATGATCTCGAAGATTCATGTTTGATTCGTGAATGACAGTGATACTTTGGGTTTTCATATAACATACAAGAAAGAAGAATGTGCTTGAGTTTTCAAATGATACCTTTGGTTCACTCCCGAGGTAAAAATTGAAAACCGCTTGACTGATCTTCTCTTTGGAATTGAAGAAGTTTGGAACCACATTTCTATTTGATCTGTGAGCATGAAAATCAAAGTCCTATTCCACTAAAACCTTATATAAAACACATCCTAAAGATCGATGTAGACCAATCCAACTCGGACTAAGCCATGCTTCGGTGCACCATGCACCTAAACATATGCTATATCAATACCATGTTCTAATCTTAGCTAATATAAATCAAGTTGAGCCGAGCGGGACATGCTTTATGTTTTGGGTGTTTAAACATAAACAAACTCGTTTTAAGTCGAATTCAGTCGAACTATGTATGGGCCCGTAGGGTAGTAGGCCCACTTATTTTCAATTTCTCTCTCTCTCTAGAACTAAAACTAGGAAATCCTTTTTCTCTCTCTAGATAAACGGGCCCTTCTCTCTATCTCTCTAGCTATTGTTCCCTTCTCTCTCTACAAAGGCAGGAAACCACTTTGCTTCATCCCACCCACTCACCTTTTCCCACAGAAACGCGGAGGGAGGAAGAGAGAGAGAGAGAAACGAGAAAGAGAAAACGCAGACAGCGAAACCACCCTTCTCCGAGCCGAAAACCGCCCTTCTCCGAGCCGAAAACCACCCTGGGGGCCGCTCCCAACGACGTGAGACCATGCCAGCAGACGAAGACGCGACGGCGAGGCCCATTCTGGTGCGCGAGGTGTGGGCGCACAACTTAGAAGCCGAGTTCGAGCTGATCCGCGACGCCGTCGAGGGATTCCCGTTCGTTGCCATGGACACCGAGTTCCCCGGCGTCGTCGTCCGGCCGTCGCTAACGTTCCGGCACCATTCCGATTACCTTTACTGCACTCTCAAGTCTAACGTCGATATGCTTTGCCTGATTCAGGTGGGTCTGACGCTCTCCGATGAGAGCGGGCGCCTGCCTGATTTGGGCGATCAGTCGGCCTCCTTCATCTGGCAGTTCAACTTTCGCGATTTCGATCCCTCCCGCGACATCTGTGCCGTCGATTCCATTCACATCCTTGAGCGCAGTGGCATCGATTTCGCCCGGAACCGCGTCGATGGCATCGAATCCGCCCGCTTTGCCGAACTCCTCATGTCTTCGGGCCTCGTCTGCAACGACTCGGTCTCATGGGTGACGTTTCACTCAGCCTACGACTTCGCCTACCTGCTGAAGATCCTCACCTCGCGGCCGCTCCCAGGGTCGCTACCGGAATTCCTCCGACTGCTGCTCGTCTTCTTCTCCAACGTTTACGATATCAAACACTTGATGCGGTACACCCCCAATTTGCACGGAGGGCTGGACCGGCTCGCACACTCTCTGGATATCGGTCGGCGCGCGGGCAAGACGCACCAGGCCGGATCTGATAGCTTGCTCACCTGGGACACGTTTCTCCGGCTCAAGGACACCGTTTTCGGGGGTGACGCCGACCAGTATGCCGGTGTGCTTTACGGGCTTGAGGGTATCTCCCTTACAGAGTAAATGTATGCTGGAATAGTGATCAATGGTCATCCATATCAATAATAATCTTCTTTCATGATGACTTCTTTTCATAATCTTATTCCCTCTGATCTTGCTCTTTTGCGGATTTCTTCAATTGGGGGTTTCGTCTTTTTTGTCCTTATTGATAGATAAGGTGAACAGCTTTTGCAGGAAGGTTATTTTAGAATGGATGGGTGTTTCCCGTTTTCAACATTGGTGGGCTCTGCGGTCCCATGGTTCTTCAATCACGCTTGCTTTTGAGCAAGGTTAGGATGGTTTGATCATCTGGGCAGACAGCCAAATTGGTTTCCATAGCATTGGATGCACCAGAAATAAGTAGTGTTGGAAAGAAGCCATAAAGCATGCATGACCTAGGGTCTGTGACAGTCATGTCGATGAAGCCAGACGCCACGCAGTGTGGTAAGGTCTTTGTTTAGTTTTGGTTAGATTGGGTTGAGTTGTCAGAAGGAGGAGGGGGAAACTTAGCTCACATGGTTAACTTCTCTCATTACAGCCAATTCAGTGCAATCATAGAAGTGGTAGAGTTCTTTTGGGACCAATCCAGTGTCTACGACGATACTGTGCTTGCTGCTTAATTTTATTGTAGAAGCTCCAATTTGGTTCTCATAATTGTGGACGACTGTCTCATCATTCTTTTGTTCTTATCAAACTTGAGTGGTTAGTACCTGGTCTGACTATGTTCTAGATTGCTACCCTTCCATTACAAAGAACAATGTGTGTGATGTTAATGCTTGAATGATTGCCTACACTAGATCAAAGGACCAGTCCCATGATAATTTCCAATAAATTCAAGGGTATCCATAGTTCTGATTTTTATAATTTCTAAATGATAGAGCTACCAACAATAGTGTAAAGTGTCCAGGCTGCTGCTTGGGTCTTGGGGTACTTATCCTCGTCCTCGAGGCATTATGGTGCATTACATACTTCTCAGTGAATTCCATCATACTTGTTTTTCACATTTTCTTTACCCAAGAGATCAGAAGGGCACTCCACTTATTTTAAGGAACTTATGGGGGAGGTCACAACAGTTATAGAGATTGGAGGTCTTTGTGGGGGGGGATCTTCATTTTGATTTACAAGGCTTACTGGAAAGATGGTTTTGAAGTTTGTGCTTGGAACCAATCCATGGAGGTGCAGGTTTGTGGAAGGGTTTGTTATACATTTCCAATGCTTTTCTATTCACAAAAATCACAATAGCTTCTGATTCTTTTAATCTTCTTCCTTTTTTATGGAACCTTGGGTGACCCATATTTGTTCAAGGCTTGTTCTGGTAGTTGCTGACAAAGAGGTCAAGCTGCAATGCTAGGGCATGCAGTGAGACTGGTTTCTCGCATTTCCTGGGAAATCTGAGAAACATGAGATTGCAATCGTGATGGAGGCCCTAAACGGCTGCACCTCTCCACGGATGCAGTCTCTTCGATATGGACTCTGTTGCTCATCTGGTTCATTTCCAGTCAACTCATTCTTTAGGGCACTTGCAGGCCTGATGTAAAGCATTTCCTGATATTCACAACTTGAAAGAGTGAGACTTCATCATCGACTAGGTGCTCTGCATGTAGTTTGTCATTTGGCATGGTGCCCGCCTATGATCACCTCAATAATTGTGAGAATTTTGCTGGCTATATTGAGAGTACTTTGCAAGGTTACCAAGGAAAGCATCTGTCATCGAGGTCATAAGAGTTTATGCTCAAGTTCATCATTCTTCATCCCAAAACCCAAAATCATTCTTTATCCGACTGGAACAACTTTTAGTTCCTCATGCACTTGGTTGATTCTATATACACTTATATAGTGAAGTTAACGACTCGTCATTTTACTAAATTTTGTCTACAAATTCCTTTCTTTGACTGCACTTGTCTATAACCTTGACTGTTTTGTAGTGATTTTCTTTGGTTGTAGATCAAGAATGTGATTCAACCCTCACCCTTCTCTGAAATGTGCTCTATAAACTGCTGAATTTACATGATTAATTAAGTTGGAACTTCTTCTTTACAGTGGCATTATCTGGAAAATTGTCGATACGGTTTGTTTAGGACTGCCCGCCAACTCTGTCAATTCGGTTTAATGATCTTCTTCCGTCACTAACCATATGCTTGTGACCTACCGGATTTTCCTAAATCCTCATGGCAAGATTGCCCCATGATAAGAGATCTGACATAATGTCAGCTACCTAATGCAACCTGTGGAAGGACAAACCCTCACCATAGGTGAAGTTATACACAATACTGTCATCTTATTTCATGATACTGTTGGTGGAACATCAGAAGTCTCCTCTGTGTTTATTCTATTGTCAGCAGGTAGTAGCGGCTACATAGAATGTCATAGAGTAAGACTATGCTTTCTAGGCATACAATTTCCAATTCAACGCATGAAAACAGGCTTTTCTGCCTTTTTCTCTCTGTATTTTAAGGCTATTATAAGATTACTTTGATTATGTACTTGATTTATCAGGCAGAGGCACTCGTTGAGATCCTAATTTGTTAAGCCTATTGTAGCTTGTGACGTGATTGGGCTAGGTATATGTGACTTTCTGCGCTGAAAGTTTGTTCTAGACAGAGGTGACTAACTTTATGTAGAATAAGGATACATGAAATAGTGCAAATTGCATTCTTGAATACGTGAATGATTTTATGTCCAAAAGGAACTTATCTTTACATGATTTAGTTGGCTTTTAAGATGAATAAGTTATGTGCAAGTTCTGCTGTCGACATGTACTGGAGATATCATTGGTTGAGATGATGTAAATGTGGATGTGTTACAAAAACTGATGTATTTAGACTATCAGAATAAAGTTGACACCAATGGAACATCATATGTATTGAAAATGGTTTCGATAATTGGAGAGGTGGTTAGAATGGTGAGGTGTGAAATCAATGATGAACACTTCAAAAAAGGCAATGGTAAGACCTCAAAAGTATTTAAAGGAACCAATGAAATATAATCTTGCTTTTCTAGAAAAAAATACCAGTACAGCATATAGCTTAGCATAGGAAGAGACCTGTTATTTTTTTAGGTTTGGCATACGATTAGTTATGATCATTGCCCACGCAACATGGGTTTCTTCTGCTGCTCCTTTTTCCTGGGTCTTTGAGACTTGGCTGCTAGTTGCAAGAATGTAATGAGAACGATATTAGTAATCGAATTCCCGTGGCGTTTGACTTGAACTCGTGGATCAACCACTTGTGCTTCAGCTGATATCATATTGCAGGCTTCATTTGATTTGGTATCTTCAAGTAGAAACTTGTACTTAGATTGTTTGCCAGCAGATTCTATTTAAAAATCAAGAGTAGCCCGCCTACTTGATTCCAAGTTCGAATATTATGAGAGAAGTGCATAACATTTTTTGGCAATAATAGGGAAGGCCCGTAAGGCATGCTTATTTTTTAATGTGTACTAAAAGCACAGTAATATGCTAAAAAGGTGCACCTAAAAATGTGCTTTTGTGTGAAAGATCGACTAACATGTTAATGCAATAAGAGAATCCAAAAGTTGAGTTTTAAGTTAGGTACGAGGATATAATACAAATTTCTGAGAAGTATCCTGCCTTTTAAAAATCTTTGACACTGTTAAGCCCAACTTCAATCCATGAATTGCAATAATGTGCAGACTGCATGAATCAAAAAAGCGTAGGCCGTGAAGTGAGCCAAGCCAGGCCTCTTCATGGTTCGCTTGTTTAAATTTGGCTCAGTCGCCAACTGAAGACGACCTGTGATCTAAATGACTCGAGTAGAAGTCATTAAACTTTGAAAACTTAAAATTTATATGATTTGGATGCAAAATCTAACTTGGACCCATTCAAGATGTATACTTATCTAACTAGTTGGTTTAAACATACTTTTCTAGAATATATCATTAACTGTTTACATTCTAAACTACATAAGCCTATACCAACTGATCCCCGAGTACTGATGAGTCCGACATGTTCGCAGCTGATCTAACTCACCTATGCCACCAGATGTAAACTCTTTCCATTATGATCCCAAGCCAATCTGAGACGAGATCTATGCAAAGCGGGATGAACCTAACAATGAGTAGCTAGATCATCTCGTTCGGCAGTCCTAAGAATAAATTATTATCATCTTATATATCTATTCAACATTTTCATCTTCCTAACAGTCTTTACTGTTGAGACCCAAAGATCTATTCAGCTAAATTAATTTTCAGATTCACACGAACGTGGAATTTCGGAAGATCCGTAGGTGCATGTCTAAGCTGTGTGTGACCCACATCCTTATGACAGAGCTTTAGAAGACGCATTTAGATCATTTATGGATCAATTTAAACATATACGTACATGCATTGGCTTCAAGTTTTGAAATGTGACCTTCATTTGGTCTCCAATTGAAAGCTTATTTCTGGAAAGACTTGCCAAATACTTTGAAAAGAATTTCATTAAAATGGTAAAAATCACACTCAGAGCGATAGCTCACCTGGCTAGGGGACCTGACTCACAAGTTGCTGGTTGCCGTGCATGCTAGACTTCGTCCTCCCCATTTTGAACCCCCCCCCCCCCCCCCCAAGAAAAAGGCAGAAGCCTACAAAATCACCTACCACCAAGTTCGAGAATCAAGTCTTTCGAAAAGAGAATGGAGTGTGCAGCCATTTTAGTGCCGTCACAAGTTAACCAAAAGAGTTACCCTGTAAACCCTGACAGCAACAGCGACCAACATTGATCAACATCAAACTGAGAAATTTCCTGATCAAGCTTTGTTCTCTTTAAATATTTAAAACCATGACAAAAGCAAAGTTTTATAGAATGACATTGAAAAATGCATGTGCGTGCACACACACACACTACAGAGTTGAGGACCTCGAGGTTGCTTATATAGTACAATAGCATTGCATCCGATTACAATAGCTGCGGTTAGTAAAAGGTGCCTTCAGGAGGCTGAACCAATTTGCGGTTATGTGGAGATGCCATCTCTTTCTTTAGCTGAACAAGTATATCCTCCATTGTGTACTCCCGTTTCCAATTTCCCAGCATTGCGAACTTTCTTGGCTCTACCTGCATTTGGAGAAAGAACAGAGTAATTAGCTAAGATGAAAAAGTGAATGACAGGCTTGGCATGCAAACGTCAAAAATGAAAAAGTTGAAAGGAAACTTCATAGATCTTGGAACAATCAAAATTATCCAGAACAAGATGTCGAACTACCAACTGAAATTAGCTAAGATCATAATGTCCACATAGAACAATGTCATCTTAAACTTACGAATCCACAAGAAAGACAAGCTTGAAAGAAGGTAACACACAGGTTCCCTGAATGCTCGTAGAGATTTCACAAGAACACAATTGATGGCCTCAATGCATAGGAGCAACATGGTACATGAGCATAGGAGTCTTCATCTTGGAAATATTGTTCATCTCTCAAGTTTAACGTGAATAAAACTTATTTTTACCTATGGCATCGTGATGACTTTTAAGTTGTTTGTCTCAAGTGTTATCATTTCCTGCTGCTCCTTGGTATGATTCCTCGCATCATATCAGAGCCATAAGTGAATCTTGGTGGATGTCGTTGTAAGAGGATACTTTCTTTTGCTTAATGAGTTGCTTCATGAGATCACTTGATCAAGACCCTGAATATCATGGGATGAACACTTCAATCCAGTTGAGAAACAGATTCCATTAACAGGTTTTGATACTTTTTCTTGATCACACTTAGAGACCCCCCCAGTGTTTTGGGCATGAATTGAAATGTCGAACACATGAACCAAAAGGGCAACATAGCCTATGGCTAAAGGAACTGAGACAACCTGAGCACAAATTGCATAAAAGTAGCAGGCCTTCCAGGCAGAGAATTCATCAGCCATCTCCACGATTCCTAGCACTTTCTACTGAAGCTTATTTTCTCATTGAATGGATGCTATCAACACTCAAACAGTCAAATGTTTGGCCAGACTTCTTGTCAAATGGACAGTAAATGGGATAAGATCGGCAACCATTAACAGATGACCGTTAATCTTTTCTCTTTTGAGAAGGATGTCTTGTTCCCATGGTGATGTACATTCTGTTTTCTTGTACAACAACAACTAAGCCTTTTCCCATACTATGGGGTCGGCTACATGGATTCTTTGTTTCCACAGAGCCCTATCACGTGCCATGCTAGCAGTTAACTCAATATAAACTAGATCATTCTTTATTGTTTCTTTCACATTCTGTTTTTCTTGTAAGATCAGATATTGCAGCTGACAAAATCCCCTCCAACTGGCAGAATAGATTCATAATTCTACATCCTATTTTTATCATCTATCAGATATGCTTATAGAACTTTTAAATCTATTCTGGTTTCGGCTAAGTCAACTAGTCTCACCAAGCTGTGAATATGATTGTCATCAAATTCTAGTTCAGTTACCATCAATGTGATTATTAAACATGCTTTTGATTATGCTTTTTGACGGTACCCTAACACAATCCTCCTCTGTCTAGGCTTGAAACTGCCGTAGGCAAAGTTGTGTAAGAATCACCAAAACAAAAATTAAAAGCTATGCTAGCTGTCCCATAATTCATAAAAAAAGAAAGATCTTCTGTCTCAGTGTAATTGAAGCATGATTCAGAAAAGAGGCTAGAGAACAAATCTTCTTACTAGTCCAGTCTCATGATTTATGCAAGTCATGTTAATCCGAGAACAGAATTGGACACTTGGGGGTTTTTCTGGATAATCCTTGTCACAGAATAACTTTAATTGGTAGATGCGACCCTCGTGCAGAGACTGCACAAATTTTTTTAAGAAAATGTTTATGGAACATTCAGAATAGTAATAATAATAGTTAGAGAAAGAAATGGTAGTATAGGAGTTGCATCCATCGAATAAATGTTAATATAGGAGCTTCACCCTAAAAACTCTCCAAAGTTAAACATTAGACATACAACAACAACAACAACTAAGCCTTTTCCCATACTAGACGGGGTTGGCTGCATGGATTCTTTGTTTCCACAGATCCCTATCGTGTGTCATGTTAGCAGTTAATTCACAATAAGCTAGATCATTCTTTATTGTTTCTTTCCAACACTTTTGTGGTAGTCCTCTACCTCTTTTAATACTTTCCAAATTTAGTTTTTCTAACCTTCTTACAGGTTCTTCTTTTGATCTTCTTTCTATATGTCCAAACCATCTTAAACGATATTCTCTCATTTTATCCTCTATTGGTGCCACTCCTAATTTGTTTCTAATAACCTCATTATGTATACGGTCTTTTCTTGTATGACCACTCATCCATCTCAACTTCTTCATTTCTATCACAGACATCTTTTGTACATGTTGATGATTAACTGCCCAACACTCAGAACCATAAAACATGGCAGGCCTAATTGCTGCTCTATAATATTTGCCTTTTAACTTTAATGGTATCTTCTTATTACAAACAATACCTGATGCTCCTCTCCATTTTAACCAACCAACATTAATTATATGCGTAACATCTCCATCAATTCTTCCATCACTCTGAAAAATTGACCCTAAGTATTTAAAACTTTCCTTTTGGGGGATGCAATGTGTGACAATTTTAATTTTTATGTCCTCTGAGGTAACCAAATGATCAAACTTACATTCCATATATTCTATCTTTGTTCTACTAAGTCAGAGGCCTTTGTTTTCTAATGTTTCTCTCCATAGTTCCAATTTTCTATTAACTTTTTCCTTAGACTCCTCCACTAATACAATGTCATCTGCAAATAACATACACCAAGGTACTTCATCTTGAATATGTTTTGTTAACTCATCCATCACCATTATAAATAAGTATGGACTTAAAGTTGATCCTTGATGTAACACAATATTAACTTCAAAGAAGACTGTCGTTCCTTCACGAGTCCTCACACATATTTTTGCACCAACATACATGTCTCTTATAAGGTTAATATATGTCAATGGGATACCTCTTTTTTCCAAAGTTCTCCAAAGAACCTCCCTCGGTACCCTATCATAAGTTTTTTCTAGATCAATAAATATCATGTGAAGGTTTTCTTTTTTGCTCTAAAATATTCTATAAGACGTCTCAAAAGGTGAATCGCTTCAATAGTAGATCTGCCTGGCATGAATCCAAATTGGTTCTCTATTGTACTTGATACTTGTCTTAACCTACGTTCGATAATTCTTTCTCATAATTTCATAGTATGGCTCATTAACTTGATACCTCGATAATTCGCACAATTTTGAATGTCTCCCTTGTTCTTATATATGGGTATAAGTGTACTTACTCTCCATTCCTTGGGCATCTTTTGGTTTTTCCATATTTCATTAAATAGTCTTATGAGCCAAGTGATTCCTATTTCTCCTACTATTTTCTATAAACTTCTATAGGAATATTATCTTGTCCTACCGATTTACCACCCTTTATATGTTTAAGAGCCTCTTTGACTTCATTCTTTTGAATACATCAGTAGAAATTGTGGTTTATATACTTTTCTAATTTGGCTAACTCTCCTAGACTAATACTAACATCTTTATTTTCATTAAAAAGATTATAAAAATAGTTTTTCTATCTATTTCTTATATCATCATTTGCCACTAGAATGTTTTCATCCTCATCTTTTATACATCTAATATAATTAAGATCTTTAGTTTTCTTATCTCTAGCCCTAGCTATCCTAAAAATATCTTTTTCACCCTCTTTTGAGTTGAGTTTTTTATATAAGTCTCCCAAATTTTAGCTTTTGCTTCATTCACGGCCTTTTTCGCTTCCTTCTTTGCTTTCTTATAAGCCTCTAAAGTTTCACTAGTTTTCTTAGCATAATGTAATTAGTAACATGCCCTCTTTGCCTTATTTTATTTTGTACTACTTTACTCTACCACCAAGCTTCTTTTTGTGCCGGTACACCTCCCTTAGATACCCCTAATACATCTTTCGCCACTTTCCTAATATGTATAGCCATCCTACCATATTATTCTCCACCATTAAGTTTATCACTATTAAGTTGATGAATATGTACAAAACATGAACAACCAAAGATTCGAGGAACTATATGAAAAGGTTTTGAGTCCTTATCGAGGCATTTCATTGGACTTTCACTCTTAAGAATACTACTAGGCATCCTATTGATCAAGTGAACTGCAGTAAGGATAACTTCTCCCCAATAGAATTTAAGAACATTATTTTAGAGTAATAAAGTTCCGGCTACCTCCTGAATATGATGATTTTTCCGTTCAGCACTACCATTTTGCTGAGGAGTATAGGAACAAGAAGTTTGATGAATAATACCATGTGTGTGTAAATATTTTTGTAACTGTCTGCTAATGTATTCTCCCCATTATCAGAACGTAAAATTTTGACAGAAGTATTGAATTGGGTAAGAATAAATTTGTGCACAATTAGAAAGATAGTATACATTTCAGATTTTGATTTCATTAAATAAATGATTGTAAGACGTGTACAATCATCAATAAATGAAACAAAGTATTTTTGACCAAACAATGAAGTAACTGGACTGGGACCCAATATATCAGAATGAAGAAGCTCAAAAGGTTGAGATCTCCTAGAGTCACTTAAAGGATAAGAGGCTCTTTGGTGTTTCTCAAGCTGACATACATCACATTCAAAATGTGATTTATTTAACTTGACTCTAAGATGAGGAAGAACATAATGAAGTTTTAACACAAGTAAATGACCAAGACAACAATGCCAAAAATGAATTTCTGCATCCTGAACTGTTGGAGTTGAAGCACTATAAGATGTTTAATGTTGCAAATTATCATCCAAGATGTATAATCCCCTTTGTAATCTACCATGACCAAAGATTTTCTCCGTCTTCATATTCTAAAACATACATCCAGTATAATCAAATGTTAAACTACAGTTTATAGTATGAGTTAATGAACTGACAGAAAGTAGATTTATAGGAAAGTTGGGAACATGATAGACTAATTTTAAGTCTAAAAAACATATGGGTACACTTCCTCGTCCAATCATATAAGAGTAAGAATCATCTGCCAACTTAATTGGCTCCTATTTTATAAGAGGTCTGTATTATAAAAAATATGATGATTCTCCTACCAAAATATTTAGGAAAATCAGAGTCATGCAAGATTAAAAATACAGAACCAAGTCTTGAAAATAAAACAGACTAGTCATATTTAACAGATGATCAAATAGAAAAAATAAATGAAAGATTAAACAAGAGATACTTAGAAAGAATTACGAAAAATATGAGAAGTAATAGAGAGATATGTAATAATCATGGATCATGTAGAAACAATGATAAAGAATCAAGTAACGAAAAACAAACTAAAAAAGTGAAAAAACCAGTTCAACAGAATGACAGACAATGAAAATTATACACATTTAGAATGTCCAGAGATGATAGATTAATTTATCCAAGAATTAGAGAATATGAATGATTATATATTATGAGGAAACCTCAACAGAAAAAACAAAAGTTAACAGAAAAATCAAAGAAAACCCCCAGATATATGATACTTATTTTTTATCATATAAAACTATTGAAGTTAGTCTTATTAGATATAATACTAAGAAATATGACACCAAAAAGATATTATAGATACAGCAAAATATACAGTCTTCAAGATTTATTACAATACATAATCCAACTTAGAAATATGCAATTTACAGATGATATGTACAGTTCATAAAATGAACAAATCAACAGGAGATATTAAGATAGATATAGAAAATATATTAAGAAATCAAGAGATAATATATGAGATAATAATAGAAATATTAGACAAAACAGTTCCAAAGATAATAAAAACAGAGGTTTTAAGAACAGATAATAAAAGACCAGTTTTATATTTAACGAAAAAGCAACGTTATATAAAGTACATGAAGAATACCTAACAAGTATATTTAATGATAAGATAGTAATAGGCAAATTAACAAAAGAATTATATAGTGAATAAAATATAAACTCACAGGAATTTATAGTCAGAATTGAAAAGAAAAAAGGATACTTCGGAAAAGATATGGAAATACATATAACAAATTTAGGTAGAAGATTTGCAAAAATAGGAGATTTTAATTATCATTTAGTACTAAATGAAGATGAATATATACTAGAAACAACAGCAGAACAATTAGTCAGATTACAACAAGAAAATTGGAAGAACTTAGGTATGAATGAAGAAAAATATCTAAAAACAACAAGTAAAGAAAAACCAAGTAAAGATATACAAAATAGGATAGATAACTTAGATCATAAATTTGACGAAGTTATGTTAGAATTAAGATACTCAAACCAGAGAGTTAGAAATTTAGAAATTTATCCAAATTCCACTACAGTTCCATCTGCAAAATTAGGGATAGATTTAGTAAAAAACTTACAAGATTTAATACAAACCAATATAAGAACTTCACAACTCATCCAAGAACAACTAGTCTTAAATAGACTTAACCCAAATCAACTAAGTTACAACCCTATTCCAACTATATCCAGTCAAACTAGTCAAATAAGTAACGTTAAAAACGAAAATAACGATAAAATACATAACGATATACAGATACGAGATATTGATAAGCTATAGACCAGTTATCAAAGATAAGCAAACAAAGATAATACCGGAAATAGTAGAAACTAAACTGGAAAATATACTAGAAAACATATATCCATCGGAACAGTACACTGAAACAAACATATCAACCCAAATTGAAGAATTTACCAACATAGAACTTAATGTGATTACAACACAACAAGATATAGAAGTATATGGAATAACCAAGTCAGAATCAGACTCACATATAAGTGAAACCTATACAGACTTAATCAAAGCTACAGAAAATATGAATCTCGAACCAAAGATAGAACCTATAACACCAGCTAATAATGATGAAGCATCATCAAGTACTGCATAATCTATAATTACACACAGAGATCATAAGAAACCTATGGAAGCAACAAGAGAAGATTATAGATACGATGATAGAACAAATAAGTTATGGAAATCTAGAATGGAAAAACAAGTATTAACACGAAGAACACACGAAACAGGTGTATTGGATTTAGATTGCCAACAAGATATAAGGAAAACTATAGACTTATGGTATTCGGAAATTATGAGACATTTAATGAAAGCAAAGATAGATTTAGCTAACACATCAACATATATAGAAACATCATTTGTAGGAAATGTATTAAAATGGTTTGAACAATTACCACAAGAAACAATAGAAGCATTAAGAAAAATAACAGACATATCAGGAAATGTAACAACTAATGTTAAAGATATATTAAACAAGTATGAGTATTTAATCAAAGGAGAATTCTTAAATACCAATGCAGATTCAAATTATACACAAATTCAGAAAGAACAAGCTAGAAGAGGACTTATAGAAATAGTTATTTGTGATATGTGTTATTTAGATGATTATATATGTGCATATAGCAAATATTATTATGATGCATGTTTAAAACCAGAAAAAAGAAAAGCAACTCATGAAATGTTTTATCAAAAGCTACCAAGACCACTAAATGAACAAATATTAAAAGATTTTAGTGAAAGAGCTAAAACAGAAACTTTGGGAGCAAGAATAGAATTTATGAAGCAATGGTACACAGATAAATGAAAGAAAATTAAGAATGAAAGAAAATTAAAGAACATAGTTAGAAATCAATTTCAATGTTGTCAAAGTTATGAAGCACCCAAATTAGGATGTAGTAAAAGATATCCAAGAAAATCTAAAAAACATAAAAGAGATAAATTCAGGAAGAAGAAAAAATTTAAGAAATTTAGAAAACAAAAATTCAAGTATGGAAAACCAAATAGAAAATACTTTGTCAAAAGAAGAAAATATATACAAAATTATACCAAGAATCCAAAAGAATGTAAATGTTATAATTGTGGAAAATTAGGACATATAGCAAAAGACTGCAGATTACCTAAAATAAAACAAGTACAGTTATTGGAAACAGAAAAATATATAAGTTTGGAAATAGCAATGTTAGAACAAGTAAGATTTGAAGATAATGATCCAATATATTATGAAATATCAGATAAAGAGATAACTATGAATGAAGATAGTGAATCAGATACATCACAAGATAGTGAAACAGAAACAGATAGTGAAATAGACCTAACTGAAACAGATTCAGATAATGACTGAAAAAGATATAGTAAAACTAGAAGATATTATGTATCAAGAAGAAATAATGAAACTGGAAACACACAGAAAATAATCTTTGATAAGAAGTTATTTCAACAAATAGACAAACAAGAACTAAACATTAATAAAGATAAGATCTTTAATATACCAAGATTTAAAAACTTACTAAACAAAAGAGTAGAAGAATACTATATAATAAACAAACGAGAACATCGTATAGATATCAAAGAAGCAATAGGAAAAACTAGAGTACCACTAGTTAATAAACAAGTTATAAAACAAGAACTTAGCCAAATAAAAAGTAAAGAACAGATGAAATATATATATATATATATACTTTGGAGCAATAGAAATAATGATTAAGGCATGTTTTAAGGAAGGTATAGATACACCTATAGAGTTATATCTAGCAGATGATAGAATTATTAAACCTATAGAGAAAGCTATTATAGCTAAAATGAAAGGTAATTTGATATACCAAAGACTAAAATTTATTATAGCACCAAACTATACAGTAGCATTAACAGATGCAAATATAGACAAAGCATTAGTATTATACTGGAAATTATCAGGAATAGAATTAAAACAAGGAAGTAAAGTTATGACGATAAAAGGTAAAAGTTGTTATATAGTAACAAACAAACATCATATATCAGCTACAAAGAAGATAGATACAATTCAGATAGAAAATCCATTCAAAGAACTAATACAAGTTATTGAATCTGAGGAATATAAATACTCAGAATCAGATGATAAAGAACTAAGTATTATAACAGATAGATTCAAGAACTTAGATTCAGAAGCCAGTACAAGTAATACAAAAGATACTGTACCCATACAATTCATAGAAACACCAAGTAGTGAAAGACAATTCTTTATACAAGGAGTTATGAATGATCATTTATACCCTATTCTGATAGACTCAGGATCAGGAGAAAATTATATAACACCAGAGATAGTAAAAAATGAATTAATAATCCCTAGTAATCATTGTTACAAGGATTTATAAGGAAAAATATATACAAGTAGAGGAACAATCATAAAAGAAGTAACAATTGAAAATCATATGATAAAGATAGAATTTCAAATTCAGCAAGAGCGTATAGATCACAAGGTAGATATCATGGACAGTAAAAAATTCATTTACATATTAGCAAAGATAAAAGTACCAGGATATCAAAACATATATTACACACCATATATAGATACAGGAGCACAGATAAACATATGTAAGAAAAATTGTTTACCAGAAGAGAAATGGGAAAAATTAAGAACAGAACTCATAGTAAAAGGTTTTAATGGAGAAGGTAACACAATAAGTTATAAAGCAAAAGAAATAGACATATAAATATGGGATAAGATATTAAAAATTAAGGAGATATACGCATTTGAGATAGAAGGTAAGGATATAATACTAGGACAACCATTTCTAAACAATTACCTACCTATAGTCATTACAGAAAAATATTTATTCTTAACAACTCCATGTAAGCATAAAATATCAGCATTAATTACCAACAATGCAGAAAAACTAGAATCACCTTGGATTAAAGGGGATGATAAGATAACACAAAAAATGCAAAATAAGAAGATAAATATCATAGATCTACATATTTATCACATAGATCATAAAACTATGCTTCAACAAAAGTTATACCCAGAAAACCCATTAGAATATTGGGAAAAACACAAAACAACAGTTAAGATAGAACTGATAAATGAAGATAGTATCATTCACCAACCATCATTGAAATATACACCAACAGACTTACCAGAATTTGATATGCATATTAAAGAATTAGTAGAAAACAAGTATATACAGAAATCAAATTCAAAACATATTAGTCCAGTATTTATTGTTAATAAACATTCAGAACAAAAAAGAGGTAAAACCAGAATGGTGATAGATTATAGAAATCTAAATGCAAAAACTAAAAGTTATAACTATCCTATACCAAATAAGATGCTCAAGTTAAAACAAATATCAGGATACAGTTATTTTAGCAAATTTGACTCTAAAAGTGGATTTTAAGACTTAAAGTTAGATGAACAAAGTAAATCTTTTCTATTAATAATAAGTATCATATATCTGGGGGTTTTCTTTGATTTTTCTGTTAACTTTTGTTTTTTCTGTTGAGGTTTCCTCATAATATATAATCATTCATATTCTGTAATTCTTAGATAAATGAATCTATCATCTCTGGACATTCTAAATGTGTATAATTTTCATTGCCTATCATTCTGTTGAATTGTTTTTCTATTATTGGTTTTTTCACTTTTTTAGTTTTTTTTTTGTTACTTGATTCTTTATCATTGTTTCTACATGATCCATGATTATTACATATCTCTCTGTTACTTCTCATATTTTTCGTAATTCTTTCTAAGTATCTCTTGTTTAATCTTTCATTTATTGATGGATCTTTAGTCGATCGGGTAACTTGAGTCTGTAGGCAACAACACCTACCCTCCGTATCACCTTGAATGGTCCGTCGTACTTCGGCTTCAAGCCTATGTGACTGCCTTTGTACACCTGCTTTCGGATATAGTCCGGTATCCGAAGCCACACAAAGTCTCCAACCTCGAACTCAACTGCCCTCTGATGCTTGTTCGCCTGCCTGATCATACGGGCCCCAGCTCTCTTGAGCGAAGCTTTCGCTTCCTTGTACGTCGTCTGCCTATCGTGTATCTCACACAAGGTTGCGGGACAATGACCAGTCCCATTACCTTGTACAAGCTCTAGGGGTCCAAACGGCTGTCAACCCAAGGTAAGCTCAAAAGGAGTCTTCCCAGTAGAAGAGTTTCTATGTGAATTCTAGCTGTATTGCGCAACCTCCAGAAGTGACACCCAGTTCTTCTGGCTGACGGACACATAATGGCGCAAATACTCCTCAAGCATCACGTTGAGTCGTTCAATTTTTCCATCGGTTTGTGGGTGCTGAGATGATGAGAATAGGAGATGAGTTCCCATCAATCGAAATAACTCAATCCAAAATCGACTAGTGAAGCGAGCGTCACGATCGTTGACGATCTCTTCCATAACGCCGAAATGTTTGACTATATTTCTAAAGAACAAACTGGCTGTCTCTTTCGCACTGCACTCACGTGGTGCAAGTATGAAGATACCGTACTTCGAGAACCGATCAACAATCACCAAGATCAACTCGAAGTCATCTACTCTAAGCAATCCTGAGATGAAGTCCATGGAAACAGACTTCTAAGGTCTCTCTGGAATAGGAAGAGGCTGGAGCAAACCAACTGGTCCACGTCACTCAACTTTGTCCTGCTGGCATGTAGGACACATCCGGATGTAGTCAGCTACATCGCATACCATGCAGGGACAATAGTACCCGCGAGCAAGCAAAGCTACCGTACGCTTAATGCCCGGATGTCTAGCATACTCAGCATCGTGAACTTCACGCATCAATGTCTTTCTCAAGTCTCCAGTACCAGGGATAAATAACCGTTTATCCTTGGTCCAAACTAAGCCATCTCTGATGTCATATCGATCGGTTATACCTGACTGAACTTGAGAAATGATATGTGCATACGAAGTATCATGGTCCTTTTATAGTCTTACCTGATCAATCAAATCCCCTCTTACACGAGTAATGGCATTTAAAGTCTCAACCCTCTTTCTGCTCAAGGCATCGGCCACGGCATTCTCCTTGCCTGACCTGTAGATCCAGTCAAAATCATACTCCTTGAGAGTTTCAAGCCAATGTGCTTGACGCATATTCAGCTTCTTCTGGATTCTAAAGAATGTGTTTGCCACATTATCTATAAGAACTGTAAAATGGGATCCTAGGAGATATACTCTCCAGATCTGTAAGAAATGAATCACTGCCAGCAATTCTTTTTCATATGCGGGGTACCAAGTCTCCTTATCCTTAAGCTTTCTGCTCTCGAAAGCTATAGGGTGTCCGTCCTAGGTAAGAACACCTCCGAGTGCTCGATCACTCGCGTCCGTATGTACCTCAAAGGGTCTGCTAAAATCTGGAAGATGTAGTACTGGTTCCTAACATATCAAGGCTTTAAGGGCCTCAAATGACTCTACACACTTGGGTGTTCAATCCCAAGTTCTTCCCTTCTTCAGTAACTCGGTCAATGGTGCTGCTACATTCGAAAAGTCTCTGATGAACTTCCGATAATAGTTTGCCAAACCTAGGAAACTCCTCAACTCAGAAACATCTCTGGGGTTTTCCATCCCTCAATGGCACGTACTTTCTTGGGGTCCATGCGAATTTCACCTCCGCCAATGATGTGTTAAGAAAAGTAATGGTGTTCCTTACAAACTCATATTTTTCCCTCTTCACATAAAGAGAGTGTGACCTGAGTCTCTCAAAGACTAATGTGAGGTGTCAGACATGCTCATCCAGGGTCCGACTATAGATCACAATATCGTCGAGATATACAACCACGAACTCGTCGATATACCCTGCCAATACCTCGTTCATCAACCTACAGAATGTCGGTAGAGAACCGTCGAGATATGCAGCACGGGCTGGCATTTTCGCCCCCGGTTCTAGCACGATCTCATGGTCTGTGCACCGCCTAGGTGGTAAAGTCTTCGGGAGATCTGTCAGCATCATGTCTTAGAAGTCGAGGAAGACCTGCTCGATCTCATGTGGAATCCTAAAGTCTGTGGAGTCCATCTCATCTTCTTTGAAGACTGCTAACACTATGGGGTGGCCTTTTCGAAGGTCGGTCTTGAGCTGCATTGCGGACAAGTAAATTGCTCCACAGGTCAAAAGATTAGGAGCTTTACCTGGGTCATATTGAGGTACAAATCCAGGTTGGGTAGGATCCACGCACACCAAACCTCTAAGGTGTGGGGCAGCCATCATGCTCGCTGCCCTGAAGAAGTCGCATCCAAGGACTACTCCAAAATCGTCCATCGTGTTGACGATGAAATCCAAACTACCGCTCCAACACCCAACTTTGAGGCGGCAATCTCTGGTTAATCCAACCACTCTAGAAGCACTCGTATTAACCGTCTTCAATCGCTGCTCGGACTGCTCTAGCCGTAAACCCCACTGTGTGGCTAGAGATGTGGAAATGATCAAGTGAGATGCACTGGTGTTTGCTAAAGTGCGCACTACGGTTGTGCCTAACTGTGCTTCGACGAACACCAGACTACGACGCGACTCTTCCCACACACATGCAGCACCTAAGAGCTGGAACGATGCTGCTTGGGCGCTGGAGCTAGTGCCAGCATCCTCAGCTGCTTCATCAGCAATCATCGCAGTGATTTTTGCCTTTTTAGGGCAAAATCTCATCAAATGCGGACCTCCACAAATGAAACATATATCCTGATTCTTCGAATCTCTTGGAGGCATGTTTTTGCCTTTACCATTTGATCATTTCTTTAATTTTCCAAATGATCCCTTATTTTTCTTTTCTTTGTTCCATTTCTTAGACTTGTCTTTACTCGAACCTGATTTCTTTTTCTTTTTCTTGGAATTTCCATCAGTCTTATTAGACCTCAAGTCCACAAACATCTCAACTGTTGCGATTGCCTCAATGACGGTCGAGGGATCTCGGCGCCTAAGTTCAACTTGGGCCCAGGGCTGCAATCTCTGCTCGAAGTAGAACAACTTGTCCTCTTCTGCCATTCTCTTACTTCTAAAAGTATGGAGCTAAATTTCTGCACATACTCATGCAACTCTGCTCGAAGTAGAACAACTTGTCCTCATCTAAGTTTGGATAGGAGCTCTCTGGCTCTATGGCCACAGTTCGTAGGAGTGAACTGCTTCCTAAGTTCCATGCGAAAACCTTCCCAAGTCGTGGGAAGCGGGGAACTACCACTGGTGGCTACGTCCTCTAAGGTACGCCACCATAACTTCGCATCATCTCTAAGAAAGATGGTAGCCACTAGCACTCTGCAGTTTTCGGCTACCTGGGATACATCCAAGTATCGCTGTTAATCCCATAGAAAATTCTCTAAGACTTTCCTATCTCTAACACCACTGAAGAGTGTTGGCTCGGGGATCTTCACTTTCGAAGAGTCAAAGTTAAGGGTGCGTACTGTTTCACACAATCCTACGGGTGAAACTGGAGTATGAAGTGGGGATCCTATCTCAATGTCCGGTTGCTTTTGAAGTCTAGAAACCTGTACGACTAGTTGGTTCTGGTTTGCCTTCATAGAGTACTGAGTGGCTCTCATCGACTCTTGAGCTGCTCTCATGGAGTCTTGGCTAGCTTGTAACGCTTCCAATCTCTGTAGCAAAATAGTCATAATATCGTCATCTTCAGTCCGTTGGGAAGGACTTGCTTCCTCCCCGGCTGCTCTCCTGCTCTTCGGCATTTTATTATGATTCTTTTTGAGTTACAAGACCAACAAAATAGAACAACAGTCCGAACCGAAACAAAATACAGACTTAGCAGAAATTTTCTGTGACCTGCACAGATGACTTCTGACCCAATTTCATACTCTTCCAGAAACGCTTACAGATACTAAAACTGAAATCCAAAGCTACAGAAATGTAGACCAAACTATAGAGAACCACTATACCAAAATTAGGTTGAAACAAACTTCGTTTTCTCTGTAAAACACGCTGCCAAAAAACGCCAAAATCCAGATTTTCTGGTTTTTCTGCAACTTGCTGAAAAGCGATTTTCCGGCAGTTTCAACCACTTTTTCCGGTGAATCCTCTGCTGGTAAGTCCACCTGAACCTACTAGGTATCACTTCCACTGAACAATCACTTTTTTAGTTTTAGTTTTTACCAAAACAGATCCAAAACCTACGGATTTCTGTGAAAACACAGATTTTGTCAATCTGATTTTCAGGCCCACTTCGGCCGAGTTTTCCAAATACCTGCTGATGCGTTTTCTTCCAACCAAGTACTTTCTATCAAAGAATACCAAATGTACTACACCCTTGAATAAATTTCTTTCTGTTCCAACTGGCTTAACCTTTCCAAAACTGACTGTGAAAATCGGCAAAATCCACCTGTTCTGATTTTCGGTTTTGTTCCAAATTCAGTTTTCAATTAATTTTTCGTCAAAAACTCAAGGAATCGAGCCTACGTCTCTGATACCAAACTGTCACAGTGCTAATTTTTCAAAGAAAAATTTTCAAAGTTTTTAAACACCCATGATGGCTAGAATCGCTCCAGATTCTATCAGCCTACTATACCGCTCAAGACAGGGCTTTAACCCGATTCCAAAGCTTGAGACAAGAACGCTAAGTGAATGAAACAACACTTTGATTAAAACCAACAATACCCCCAAAACAGTTCACCCGGCTGTTATCGGGGTTTCCTATACACTAGCTAAGGGTTCGGATGAACCCACGCTGAAGTTGTTGTGGAACAAAAGGGGGTTTCGGCTCTGTGGCGCGCGGCACTCTGCTGAGGCGCCTTGCTGAACCCTACGAAACAAGGGGAGGCTTCGGCTGTCCTGAGGCACGTGGCACCCTACTGAGGCGCCTTGCTAAACGCTGTGGCGCTAGTGGCCGCACCCTGGGGTATGATGTGCACCCGACTGACGCTGAGGCGCTAAGGCTACGCCCTGGGGTCCTGCGGTGTACCTGGCTGAAAGACGGAAGGCTGAAGGTTGGTGTTAAGGGCAGGGCCCCTTCGGTTGGGGCTGAAGGTAAACCACCGAAGATGGCACACGAACAACAGGTGATGGAAGGAGGAAGGAAGCCCGACTGATGCTGGGACGAGACAGCTTCAAGGCGGGAAGAAGGACCCTCGGCAATGGCAGTGGCGCTAGGCTCCTACGTGCTTCGGCTGAGGCACCCGGTTGGCTGTTGTGCGGTCCACCTCTCCAATCTCCCTTCTCTCTGCACTCTCTCTCTCTTTCTCACTGCACACACTCCGTTCAACCCCTACAACAGGGCAGGGCCCGACCCTTAAGAAGGGCCTGGGCGGTTGGGGACAACTGCCCCTATTTTCAAGGGGGCGGTTATGCCCAACAGGGGGCGTAACCGCTCCCGCCCTGGTGCGCTGTCCCTAGCCGGTTCTAACTTACGCCCGGCTAGGTGCTAGGGATGCCACCTGTCCTAACTGACGCCCGGTCAGGTGCCAAGTGCCCTGGCCGGTTCTAACCATCACCCGGCCAGGCGCCATGTGTCCTGGCCGGTTCCTAACCACCCGGACCAACCCTGTCGTGGCCGAACCCACCTAGCTAGGACCCAGACCGACCTAGACCTACCCCGAGTCTAACCACCTAGACCCAACTTGACCCAAACCGAACCATGACTCGGGTCGACTGGACTCACTAAGACCGAACCATCTTAGGACTTGGACTAACCCTAACCTAGGCTCGACTCAACCTAGACCTAGGTTCATACCATGGGGCTCGGGTTTATAGACACACCCGGCCCTTACAAAGACGCATATGTACAAGGACTAGGGGTATGATACACATGATGAAGCATGCCGAATGGCAGGAGTGCGTGGGCACGCGTGCCACGAACTTACGTCCGTGACAGTCTCCGTAACTTTTGTGGAATATATGGAATGTTGACAGTGTTCTATAAATATCTTAATTTTGAATGTAAAGACCTATTTAACTTAAACTTTTCAATTTTCAAGATAATCTTTTCATTTCTTGAGAAACTCTCTCAATTCTCTAAAATCTTTTATGATTCTTGAGATAGTGGTGCTTCGAAAATATCATTATATATTTATAAAATGTATACTATAAAAGGGTGTCCCTATTTAAGGTTTCAACACACAATCACACAATTTTTCAAGTTCTCATCAAACAAAAAACTCTCTCCATAAGAGCGGAGGTAATTGATGTAGGAATTAAAAAGAAAAGTCACTCTTCCACATCAAGAATCAACGACATAAGTGTCAAGGTATTCCATATGGTGCATAAGATAGAAGTAAATGGTAGCATTCCTCCTTAATTCTCAACCTTCTCAATTGCACGGTATGTTCATTCTTTTTTATGGATACAATGGGAGGCCAAAGCCTTACATACATGGAGTCCCAAAAATTCCAACTCACCACGTATGTTGCGAGAGTCAGAGAGTCCTACCAATTGGGCTAACGTCATGAGTGTAGCCTTACATACATGGAGGCCCAAAAATTCCAACTCACCAACGGATGTTGTGAGAGTAAAGAGTTCAATCAGTTGGGTTAACGTTATGAGTATAATAAAATTGTTTTTTTTATATATTCAATTCAAATGAACAGCCTTTTCTCCGCACAACTCTCTCTCATAAGGATGTTCAAGTTTCTCTCTCATAAGAATGTTCAAGTTTAAAATACGAGGAAGAAAAGTACATAAAAAGAAAAGAAGTTCACCGGGAAACGAAAAGTAAAGAACTTGGGTTTTTCTATGACTAACAGAATCCGTGAAAACCAATGGCTAGTTTGCTTAGGAATTCTTGGTCTTCTTATGTGTCACTTTGAAAACTAAGTAGGATAGTCTTCTTGCATTCTGGGCACTTTGGATCCACTTTGGATCCTCTTTAGCTAGCATAACATACATCAAGCGGTGCGGGCACCCAACTAAGACCATGGAGCTTGCTTTTGGGTCGGTTGGGATGCTGCAGAGTCAGGTTTGTTCTCCATCTGACCCAGTCTGGTTCTCCAAGTTGAGGTCAGAAGAGATGCAGGATGACGGCGAGGATGACATCCCGGCAGAGGACAATGAGAAGTAGAAAGATGGTGATGCTAGAGAAAGCGACTCCTTGTTGCTATGCGAATCCGTCGGCGGCCATAAATTAAGTTTCAAATCCAGCTTCTGGATCTTTACTCCTTTCTCAGTATCCTTGTTCATGGTGTGACCCAAGTTGGTTTTCTGGCATAAACTTATAAAAATGAGCCAAAATTTTAAAAAAGAAAGAACAAAAGTTTCTAAAAAGAAAACTCATAAAAATGAGCCAAAAAGTGGCAGTTTGAACAGCGGGTTCCGTTTCCAGTTCCATGGAAGGAGGAATTAACTGAACCTAGGACGGTCACAGTTTTGAGTCCGATTTACAGCTGTTTTGGAACCAGTCTGATTCCAGTTCAAACAGGTGGGCCTGTTCCGAACCGGCCATTTCTACTTCATGTACGTATCATCCAATGACAATGACGAAAAATAACGAAAGGTAAATTGCCGATTTGAATGTATCAAGGTTTATTACTAATAGATATCAAAATAAGCTATTTATAGCGACAATTTTGTTCTATGAATGAGAAAGAAATCCTCGAGAAAACCGAAACAAATGAAAAAAGAGATACTCTGAACTCATTTTAGTGGTGTATGGCGGTGACTCCTAATGAGGGAGAGGGGACAGTATACGATGACAACAGTGACGATGGGCGTTAGTTGTGGTGGTGACAGCCGATATGTTGGTGATGAAGAAGATGGAAGACGGCGGCAGCTGGTGGTGATGAGGAAAATCGATACAATTATTAGTGTGGTTTCTTATCTATCTTAATTTGTACAACTAAAAGAAATAACTGGGCAATGGAATGAATGACTCATTAAATTTGCTGCGTAAAATAAACAGAAATAATTCATTCAAACGACAAATAACTTATAACAGGGAAGATTGAAAGGGAGCTTTAGACGAACCTCGAGATCAAAGTAGAGAGTATCCTGGTTCAATTCCACTGCCAAAAATACTGAAGTCTTTGCTTATAGAGATCAAGCATGACGACTCGGAACCTGAAGAGGGAGAGTAGACTGCACTCTATGAGATTGCTAATTTGTTATGTATTCTCATCTCTTGTCGCCTTCAACAAGGATCTGTGTGTTTCTGTCTATAAATAAACACACATACATATTATATTATATTATATGTGTATATATGCATGTTTGTCTATATATAAACAGTATTAAAGAATAGATAAGACGGATTGAATTGTACCTAAAACATTGGTAGAAGACAATTGTAAAGCACACACAAGGGCGGCACAACGAGCAATTCCTCGCTCATCTGGCTAGGGAGTGAACTCACAAGTTGAAGGACATGAGTTCGAGCTACCCACTACCTTATATACTGACATATGCAATCGGGCTTCGGCCTCCCCGTTGAACCAAACACACACTAGCGTATTGATTATGGTGAATTTTAATGAGGAAATTTTTAGGTATTTCAAAAGATTTTTATGAGGGTCCTAGAAGTTGACAAGCTACACTTATCACCATCCCCATCTCAGCCTGCAGTCATCTTTGTCCTCGTATAGGAATATATATTCTTTGTGTTGATCCAAGTATTGAAACCCTTCATTTTAACACAAGTCTTCCTTCATGACAAGAGGCCCTACCTCCCCATTTAGTTTAACCCAAGGCACTCCTGAGGAAACCTTGCAGTCTGGATAAGCCAGCCCGGGTGCAACGGTTCATCGAGATCGCCGAACTCTTGCGTTCTAGACATGCCTCATTAGGATCAAGATCCCTTTTGATGTCGTGTTAATCGGTGTAAGTGAGCTTTCTTAAAACCAAGCCAAGTTTTGATGGCTACAATCATCGAAATGGATTTTATATTCTCAAGGTTTGGTTTGATGTTATTCATCGAATGAACTGTTTGCCGGCAATATTCGACTCTTTTCCACGGATTTCTCAACCATCAAAGGTCCATTTGAACTATGGTGCGCCACTACTACCACCAACAACCACCGTGCCCAACACCATGAATTCATGCCAACACTTACTCTTGATTTTATATTAAAAAATACTTTCATTTGGCAAGTTGGAGGTAGGCATATCTTTACCAGGTACACACAAACCAGGTATAGAACTCGAGATCTTCCACTTTAAGGTCCTTATGAATCAACCCCTTAGCCTGGACAGCAGTGCCTTCCTCTACTAAAATAAATTCAGATTGCAAAAGAAGATACACTTATGATTTCAGTAATTAGATTATAACTTGTTTCTACATCTTAACCAATATACTGCATTTTTAGTTGTCTAGTCCACTCATGGTATTTACCAAAATACATCGCTCTCTCTCTCTCTCTCTCTCTCTCTCTCTCTCTCTCTCTCTCTCTCTCTCTCTCTCTCTCTCTCTCTCTCTCTCTCTCTCTCTCTCTCTCTCTCTCTCTCTCTCTGTGTGTGTGTGTGTGACACAAATTGGACGCATGGAATGACAAATTCACAATGAACTGGCCCCCAATATGATCCAATTCAAACAGAATTGGGTTGCGATCGTTAATGAGTATGACGTGCTTCTTTCAACATCATATGCCTTGTAACTGATTCAGAAAGCCCAGTGTGGCCCAGATTCATCCCATTCTGATAAGTTTGTTAACCCAGTCTGGCCCAGACTTATCCCTCCAATAAGTTAGTAATTAATACTTTACCCATGTCTTTCTAGATTATGTGTCTTGTTAGTCACCCGACAGAATGACCTGGCTAGGGATTTTGGCTCAAAAGCCTTTGAGTTCAAGGCAGTAAAGGGTTCGATACCCAGGCCGCGTCTTGGTATGCCTTGGTCTGCTTGAAGCAGCATAGTAATCTCAAAAGAAAATGATGCTACTTAACTAATTAAACTCTAGTGCAATGTTTTTATTAGTCTCGGTCGGTCGTCTTCTAAGTCGAGTTTTGATTCACAAACTGATTGTTTCGCCGGTAAAATCACATTGGAGATTCTATCATGCCGTATTTGAGGATGACTCCTTGGTGGTTTTATGTGCCTAACGGAGGCTATTTCGGCTCGCCTTGCAGCTGGCTATGAGCTCATATAAATCCTGAGCTAAATGGGCCTGACATGAGCTTCAAGTTTGTATTTTAATTGAAGATGTTCTATAACAATTACAAGTAAAGAGATACATTCATTGATAAGAAAGCTTGATTGGATTGATGGTCAAATAGAATCCTGCATCACAAATGTGAATGATAATTAAGGAGGAGAATTGTCAGTCAGTTCTCCACGTAAAAACAGAACTGATCACATTCTATTGGGTCTGACTCATAATGATCATCTATCAAACAATAACTCTGGTTATCAAATGATTAAACAATCAGGATCCGTTTGGGTGTCACTCATAAGGATCATCTATCAAACAAATAACTCTGGTTATCAAATGATTAAACAATCAGGATTCTGAATCGTGAACCCAAGAAAACCCCTAATCGTGAAATCGCAAATTTATAACGTGGTTTGTAATTTCATCGTCAAAGAGAACGGAGTAGATAGTAAAGTACCTCCGGATTCTGATTGGACGCATCATCGCAACTGCTTCTTCGAAAGCTTCGGTGGTAGTTCCTACCGGCCTCAGCGTTGTGGTCTGATACCTTTCCCTTCTTCTTGTACCACCTTTCTCTTCCCTTACCTTTCTGTGATTCAACAATTGTGGCAGCCATGTTCGTCAAGGTGCCCTCTCTTTCCCTCTTTTTGTTTCCTTAGGGTTTCTGGTCGTGTGTTGATAAGAATTTTTGTTGTTGTGCTTCTTCCCAATTATCGTTAGTTTGTTGTCTTGTTGTATCTTATCAGATGTATGATTCTCAAATTTGTTACTGAATCTAGAGATTGTTGCAATGTTAACCCCTGGTGGATCATCATCTGCATCATAGAAATCGTCATCGTAGAGGAAGTTTCTGGGATTTCTGTGTGATTGATTAATCTCCAGTTTTCTCTTGGTCGATCGGAGTATTTCGAAATTGCAGACCTTGGTATGGTACATGGCCTCTAAGCTGGAGACCGTATACGTTGGGCGTGAATTATCGACATGTACATTGACTTTTTTCCATCCATTAATGTTACAGTGGATTGTGGCTATTTTCTAAAAGTTCTTTGAATCTAGTGAAAATAGATATCAAACGAGGGATCTTTCAATCCATCCCTTTGCCATACAAAGATACCCAAGTATTTTCATTTAAATTTGTGAAGTATCTAAGATTTTCAAATTCAGTTACTTGGTTCATATCGCAGAGAACTTGTATGGCTATCATTGTAGACATTGTGTTGCCTTCTGCATAGGTTTCCTTTTAGAATATTAGTATAGCTGCTAGCATTTCAATTGGCATCAGAAACGAAGTTTCATCGTACCTCTTGTATTCAGTGGCAAAGAAGGCTAATGCATGCCCCACAACTCTCATTAGACTTAATTCATTATCTCTCTACTAGTCCCTTGTGTATTATCAGAACTCTTTATCTAACCAAATATTCTAAATAATTGGTCAGCATTCATTAGTACCATGATAAACTGTGTGTCCAGTTTTCCATTCACTGCAGATCCCTGCAATATTGGCCCTTTGACTGTTTATCAGAACTCTTTATCTGTTTTCATTCCAGCTGTGTGAATGGAGCAGATAGTAGCCTTCAATCAATTATTTCAGCCATATTGGTTAGGGATTGTGTGAACTTCATATCCTTTCATCTTCCACTGCCTTTGCTTCGTTTTGCTTGATACCAGAAGCTTAAGGGATTCGTGGCATGAGATTGACTTGTATTCAGAATAGATACTGGGACCAGAAGTCCATCTTTGACACTTATATGCAACAGAAGTACTTGCATGCAGAGAAAGCGGAGAAAATAGCTTATGATGATGGCTGAACTTGTAAAACTTATTTCTTGTGTGGAAAAGGCTACACTGGTTTATGGCCTTCTAAAGATGCATCTCACTTGTTCTGTAGACTTGTTGATATTGTTGGTAGCATCTTCCTTATAATACTTGTGATGTATGAGTTCCTACTTCCTTGCAGTACTTACGATGTATTAGTTGGTCTTTTTCACATGTTTTTGTTTCTTCTGTTATCTTCTACCGTAAATTTCCTTCATTGAGCCTTGTTGTGCCTTGTAATGCTTCAACCCTGAGTTGTGAATGTTGTTGGATTTGCAACTGAATGTAGTGAGTAATGTTATGAAGCATCTATCTCAATGCTTTTATTGAATGACATTATCAAATTTCTGAACGAAAATCATGTTCACCAAGTCCTTTCTTAGAGAAAAGATGCAGCTGTGATGGTCTGTTTAACAGACTGATCTCCTTGCCCATAGTCTTTGCTTTTCTGATCTTACTCATAGCTTTAAAATATAAGGTATCTTGCTTGAGGTTTTCCCTTGAAAGGGAAAGGATAGATTATTTTGAGCAACTCATCTTTTTCTATTTACTGAAGAAATAGCTTTTGGATATGAGATTTTCCAATCATACCAAATTCATGCCTTGTATGACTTCACATTTTCATATATTTTCTTTGGTAATTTTTGATGTTTGAATATGCATGCTTGTATGTCTCTTGGTTCCTGTATACTTTTGCTTGATTATATCTCTATTGATTTCTCAAGTGCTAAGCTCTTTAGCATGTGTAAGGAAGTAAACGTGTTTTGCATACCGAGGCATTATTGAATTGATAACCATGCAAGATCCGAATCATTTTCTAGCTGATGAAGCACGTATTACTAAAGTACTCGAAGACCAAAGAATGGGCAATGGATCTGAAGGAATACAAACTCGGGGAACATCGAGTCTACATGGGAAATAATACTTTCTCAGATGTTTTGGATATTGGGTCCTTTAGAATATTTGTGCAAGGCAAACCAATTGTATTGACTGATATGTTAATTGTGCCATCTATAAGGCGCAATCTGGTCTCGGTCCCTATCTTGGTAAAGAAAGGTTTTGAGGTTAGGTTTATTCTTAACAAGGTGACTGTGGGAAAGCATGGGTGAATATTATTCTCTGGAGAATTCGATGTAGAACATTGACTGTTTAAGCTTTTTGATAATAAAATTGGTACAACTTCTGCTTATATTGAGAGTGCCTTTATGGTTGATGTGAATATGTGGCATAAACGCTTAGGGCATATAAGTCTAAAAAAGTTGAGGAAATTATCCAACTTTGACTTATTGCCTGGATTCGAGGAAAATACTTTTAACAAGTGTGAAGCTTTTATACAAGGAAAAATGGCAAGAAAAGTTTTTTCCAAGGAAACAACAAGGACAACAACCCTGTTGGAGGTTATTCACACGTATTTATGTGGACCTTTTAGAGTGAAGACACATCATGGAAAGGGTTATTTTATAATATTTATCGATGATTACTCTAGATATATGTATTTATATCGTTTGGCATATAAATTTGATGCTTTTAAAAAATATAAGCAACAAGTGGAAAACCAATTAGGGCATTCGATTAAAGTCTTAAGATCAGACACAGGTGGTGAACATACCTCGACATAATTTTTGGAATTCTGTAAAGACTTTGGTATTGCAAAATAAAATATAATGCTCATGACACCTCAACAAAATGGTGTAGCTGAAAGATATGAGAAGGTCAATGTTGATCGATGCCTCTCTTTCAAGGATATTTTGGGGAGAAGCAGTAAGTACAATGGTTTACATAGTCAATAGAGTACCATGTAAGGCTGTATTTACTACACCATATGAGATGTGGTTTGACAAAAAACCCAACCTAGGTCATCTTAGGAGGTGGGGATCTGTTACATGTAAAGATCCTTAATCAGTCTAGAGATAAGCTAGACAGTAAGTCCTTGAGATGTATATTCATTGGATATCTGAAATGTTCAAAAGGATATCAATTTTATCATAAGGGTCACGGACTCATTGAAAGCAAAGATGTTGAATTCTTAGAAGATACTAAGAATGACATTTTGGAAAACAATGATGAATACGAGGATGATCTGATAGACTTAGACCAATCATCTTTTGAGCCCATTAAAGATCTTCCTGAAAATACCATTACCTTAAGTGGGCATAAAAGGCCAAGAGTCACTTCATCCTACTTAAAGTATTATCACACTTATCTTGCAGAAGAAGTGTATAATTCGGTGGATTTGGATGAGTTGACTGATAACTTGACTTATCAGCAAGCAATGACTCATCAGAAGCAACAGACTGGGTGAAAGTCATGGATGAGGAAATTAAATCTATTGAGAAAAATCAAGTTTGGGAGTTGGTTGATTTACCAAAAGGAAGGAAAGCCATAAGCTGTAAATGGGTTATGAAAAAGAAGTACAAGGTCAATGGTACAATCGATAAGTTTAAAGCGAGGTTGGTTGCAAAGGGTTTTTCGCAAAAAGAGGGGATAGATTATGTTGAGACATATTTCCCAGTTACGAAATCTGCATCCATACATATAATCCTGGCAATATCTGCATACTATGATTTGGATTTACATCAGTTAGATGTAAAGACAGCCTTTCTAAATAGAGATTTAGAAGAAATCATATATATGCAACAGCCTGAAAGATTTGTGGTTGAAGGCCAAGAAAATAAAGTATATAGGTTGAAAAAATCCTTATATGGCCTGAAATAGTCACCTCGCCAATGGTATTTGACTTTTCAAAATGCCATTATAGAACTTGGGTTTGTGGCTAATAAACTTGATCACTGTGTATATGTCTGGAACAGTGCGAGCCACTTTGTCATCTTATCATTATATGTAGATGACATATTATTGATTGTAAACGACAACGAGATGATTGTCAAAACCAAGTCATGGTTGAACTCCAAGTTCGAAATGAAGGATATGGGAGAAGCATCTTATATCCTGAGAATAAAGATTTCTCGAGATAGAGAATCTAAACTCTTATACCTGAGTCAAGGAGAGATATATTAACTATATTCTCAAGAAGTTTAAAATGGGTAAATGCAAGTCTGCAGATACACCTATTGCAAAAGGGGTCAAATTAAGTAAGGTTGATTATCTCGATGAAGGAGACGATAAACCTAATGTTCCTTATGCATAAGTTGTTGGTAACTTGATGTATGATATGTTGTATACAAGACCTTATATCAGTTTTGTTGTTGGTCTTCTAAGTAGATATCAAAGTAATCCTGATTGACAGCACTGGATAGCTGTGAAAAGGATTTTAAGATATCTGAAAGAAACAAAAGACTTGAAACTGTGTTTTCAAGCAGATGAACTGAAAGTGGTAGGATACTCATACGTTGACTTTGTCGGGAGCAAAGATGACAACAAATTAACCTCGGGACAAATATTCTTATTTTGAGGTGGTGTTGTTTCTTGGGCATGTAAGAAACAGGGTTGTGTAGCATTGCATACACAAAAAGCTGAGTATGTAGCTTACTGTATGGTTGCAATAAGTGTTGTCTCGATAAGTCGCTTCATATGAGATTTGAAGTTGGAAATAACAGACGAGCCAGTGGTTATCTACTATGATAACAATGCAGCAATTACTCTTATCAAGAGTGGAGCTGATTGCTCAAAAAGCAAGCATATAATGGTGAAATACCACTATGTTCATGATATGGTGATGAGAAAGGAAATATCCATCTCATACATGCCAACAAAAGATATGTTGGCTGACCCCTTGACAAAAGGTATAACAGAGGAACTTTTCTGAAAACATGTTACAAACATGGGTTTGAGGTATGTTTGATTGTTGTGTAGGAAAATAACCACACAACGAATAAAAGTGTTGTATAGGTAAACAACCATACAACGGATAAATTGTTGTATAGGAAAATAACCACACAACGGGTATCGATTGCAGTAGCAATCATGGAAAGACAGTACTAGGTGAAACCCTATAAGAGTGGGAGGAAACCAGTATGTTTGTACACTTGGCTCGAATGGCCAAGTGGGAAGTGAGAGATGATATGATATGGCCATTCTCGGCTCACGTAACGGCTTGACTGACCATCCAGACCGTTACCTATAGCATGGATAAGGAAGGATCATAACCAGAAGACGTTACCGAGATTTCTGGTAACGCTCTGAATAACGCTCCAGATGAGGAAAGCCGTTGGAGGGAAAACCGGGAAGAAGGGGGAGCAAGCTGCCTATTTAAACGAAGCACATGATACAAAATATATACACAAAAAGAAATAGTCTGAAAAAACAAACCGAGTTCTTCTCTCGAAAAACCCCTATGTGGAAACCTCAAACACAAACAAACTTCCGCTCCATGATTTTCAGGCGATCAGGCAGGACCGAAGAGAACTGAAGCAAAGCATCTCCAACAGTATCTTTTTATGGATCTTGTTTAGATTATGTGGAAAGTACGCTGAGATGATAATAGGATGATTAAATCAATGGGTCGAACAGAGTGAGCAATGGCTCACTTTGGCAAGGGGGTCCGCCGCTTTGAAGGGATGAGTTTGATACCCGAGGCGTGCACCTGGCTTCGGCCTCTCCATTGTACCAAAAAGAAAGGGAAAAAAATAGTCAATGACTGAGAGCTGTAAAGGTTAAGAATTCTTCTTAATTCCGCAACTTCATTCACTCTTTAGCAAAATCAAATCCAGAATCATGTTGTCGTCCTTGATAAGAAAGTTCATAACTTCAACTTTTGGCTGGCCTCTTGCACCTTGAAGAACACACCACCGTCTACCCTTTGGATCACCCACATGAACTGATGATGTGATGATCATGATCATGATTAATTATCAATACAATCATATGTATGGCACGGCAAGTTCAGGCGGGACACGAGATCCGGACAAAGCTACCCGAATAATCAGCAAATGTTCAACATGAAATGACACGACGAGAATACAACCTAAAACATGCATGAAATTGCCAGCAATTTCAGAAGCAACACTGACGGGAAGACCATCCAAAAAGTCAGTGTCAGTGCCAACTTGAAGTGATGAAAGCATTAGGGTTGTGTTCGGGTTGGCATGTTTTTAACATGAAGTGAAATGACAAGCTGTGAACACAAACAGAAAACGTAGAATTTCGGTGATGAACAGGGAAGCAGAGTAGATTCATTATTCATAAGCAGTAGATACGTGCATTATAATAAATAATCCTGCATCAGATGAAGCTCGCCAGCATTTGAAGCATTAAAAGCATGGCGTTTAGTTATCCCCTTTTATGCATAAGAAGATTCTTTAGTAGGTTCCGTATCAGGGCACACCAGAAAAAAATATTACTATTTGAACACTCCAATTTACGATACAGGTCCTTTTTTCTGCAATTTTCAAAACTACAGATGATTTGAATTGTTCACTGAAAAACTATAGTGTATTTCACCTGATCTCTATCGTGTCATTCTCCTCTCTCTCTCTCTGAACATCACATGTTAAACTGTATATATGCATTAGTCATCACTTCGTGTTTTACATTTCTAATTACATAATTGCTATTCATATATTTTTTTCATAAAAAACTAATAAATACCCTTTGTGCATATTCTCTCCTCTCTTTATTTTCACCGGTTTCTCGCTCTTCTCCACTGTTTTTTTCTCTCAATCATTTGTGTCAGCTTCTCCTTTCTTCTCAATAATCTTTCTCGATATTTCTTCCTCGGACAATCTCTTTTAATGTTGTTGTTCTCTCAATCGTTTCATTCATCTATAAATCTTACTCTCTTCAACTCTTTTTTAAAAAATTTATGAATGATATTTTTGATATTTTTATCCATCCCTCTAGATCTCTTTCAAACTTTTTTCTCTTTTATTCTCATCTCTATCTCAATATAAACAGAAATCTTACAAAAAATTTGATAGAAAATAAGACTAATCATCAGTCATGACTGAAAGTTTCTGACGAAAAAAGAAACTAACGATTCAAGATGAGACATACCTAAAACATGTTTTCCTTAAGGAGCAAACAGGCTCATGATGCATCATTATTTGAGGAGCAATGGGTCTTGAGTGTGTCTTTGTTATGATCAATCATGAAACGTGTTTAAGGTACGTTATTTTAAAATGTTAGACGTGCTTAAGGCGTGTCGCTACTTGAAGGTTGACATGTCTTGGGTGCGTCTTTTCTCGAGAAAATTGTGTCCACAGCGAGAGAATAGAGATAAAAATAAAAAAGACAGTTTCAGAAAAATGATAAAGAAGATGTATATTTAATAAAAAAGAGTGTATGAACACTCTTCTAATTAACATCACATGTTGAGAATCATATATATGGTCACAGGCATCAAAATTTCTTGGTGAGACCATAAAATGCACATGTATTTTACAAAAAAACACATCGCATTGAAATAGATTACCCAAATATCGACGTAATGTGATCAGTTTTTTGTTCTAAACCATAGGTATCCATAAGCCAACAAGGACTCCGGCTAATCTGGTTTAAGCCTGTCAGACCCACTAAGGGTAAAGCTCTCCAGGGTTTCTCCAATCGCAAGACTCGAACTCGAGAGCACATGGGGAACAAGTGCCGAACCACTTGAAACAACCAAGCCCGGGTTGCTTAAGGATTCAATGTGTTTTGGATGTTTGACTTTATCTTTTATTTATGCAATTTTACATGGCAATAACAAGTTAAAGCTTACAAAGAAGGTCCTTTTTCAATCCTATTTGCTTTATCGTAGAACTATAAATTCTTTAGATGCTAGATGGAAACTTCAACCAAGAAGCGATGTCATTCTTAATAATGCTGTTGGTTTTGATGTATCTTCTCAAATTTAGCAGTTCTTTGCACTTAGGTAAATTTGGACTAAATTTGAAATGATCATCCACAACAATGACTTATGAAACAGCCCCCGGACATCAAACTCATACCCTTCAACTAGAAAGGTATAATTTCGAATTATACTTGCATTTTTTCCTTTAGAAATATCATCGGACTTCTCTGAAACATTGGCTTTATTACGGTGAGGAACCTCTTCAAGTTCAAGTTGGAGAACTCGATACCAGGGTGTGCATATCTGGTAAGGTCTTCCTAATTCTACCTTGTTTATCAAGATTTAAAAAAAACTCTTCACTGTCAAAGGAGGACTGACAGGGTTGGCATAGTGGATATGGCCTCCAGCTGTAAACACGATTTCCATGTGCACCAATTTTTACTCTGGCCATTAGAAGGCCTACAAGATCCCACAATTCAGCTCGCCGCCACAGTCACAAGTCTACTTGGGGGAAAAAAACTTGAAGCCACATTTTTTATCTATGAAGCACACAATTGATACCGTACAAGCTAACACCAAGTAAACAGGTTCACGTCTCGTTAGAGCCAAACCAGTGTCTGTAATCAACATCATCATCTGAATCATCAATATCAGTATCAAAATCGTACTCAGATGCAACATCGCTTTCAGCTTCATTCCTTTTAGACAAGTTCTGCAACTTGGCCACTTGAGTCTCATAAGAACACCAGGACGAAGGGAAGGCCCTCTGCAAAGTCTCCGTAAGCTCACCGCCTGTCCTTTCAATTTTACGCAGGCACTTGGACCAGTGCACCGCTGTGCCCATGTCGACTGTGATGCCAAGATCCACCATTTCCTTACAGATGCTTAGGAACCCAGAGTATATGTGCGCATCGGTACCAGCAGCTCTTGATAGTAATGATGTCATAAGACAGTGATACACTGCCTTGTCTGGCTTCAATCCTGCATCCTTCATCTCTTGGAAGCATTCCAAAGCCTTCTCAGGCAGCATAGCACGAGCCCATCCATGTATTAGTGTGGTATAAGTTTTGATGTTAGGCTTCACTCCAGCAGCATCCATTTCTTCCAGCACCTTTGTGGCCCTCTACAGAACAGCCAAAATGTGTTTGCAGGTTAAAACTTTCGTTGGAATGATAAACGAGGGAATAGAAGTTCAGCAGAAAGTGTTTCTGGTCAAGAAAATGAGTATATAGAAGGAAAGGGTGGCTACATACTATACAGAAGGGAAAGGGGCGAGGCATGATGCTGCAAATATAATCAAGGGAAAGGTGTGCTGCTACAATGAAATCAGAAGCAAAAGTAAGGAACATCGGCAGATGCTTAAAGCATTTGCGGAAAGCCTCTGTGGAATTGAAACAGAAGTTCTTGCTCCTAACAATCATATCGATGAAGAACAAAATCTGACTCAACCAAGTGACGAGTTGTATAGACTATAGACTCCATGAAAGGGGAAGAGGTTCTTAAAGAATAATGTGATCAAATAGTAGATCCTAGTATTGTTATAAGGACAAGAATCGGTTTTCACTTTCATGCAGTTGTGAAAAATTATACAAACCCTATCATTTTTCTCGATACATACAATTCAGAATGCATCATGAATATCGTACTTTAAGAGAATGGGAAAACGTCCTACAATCCTTAAAGAAATCTCGAACCGTTTAAGGAAAAAAACAGACTACTCATCATCTAACAATTTCTAAAAAACATGCATTACAATTCAGTCGTTACTCATCAACGATCTAACGGTAGGCACTGTCAGGGTAGGTATGATGCACTCAAAATGAGAAGTCCAATACATTCAAAATGGGAAGTCCAGTGTCATGGCGTTGAAGAAAATCAGTAGCATAAAGTTGATATGTAATGAGCATCATATTCCAAACCACAAGCAAAGAACTCGCCAGCAACGATAAGGAATCAACAAGGTCAGTTTCATACTTCAATACCAATACTCTCTCAAGAGTGGGTTCTCTGGGAAATATATCATTAAAAAAAACAAAGAGCAGAAACTTTGCAGGAAGAAGCACAGTAAGCATATATCCAGTTGGCTACTACAAAATAAATTTACCTGCATATCCCCAGCCTTGGTACATGCATTAATGAATGATGTATAAGTATGGATATCTGGCAGAACCCCGTCTTGCTTCATTTGTTGCATTAAATCAGCAGCCTCCCATACATCACCTCTTCTAGCCCACCTATAAGTCCAATGATCAAAACTCAAACAAAAAACATCTTAAATGATTGGCAATAATTCTAACAAAAAACACCATTGAAAATATTGTCAAATGATATTATCAAAAATTCAAAATAAGCAATGTAATAGAGAGTTGAGCATCGGGGTCAAGGGTATGCATCTCAAATCGCTATTTATCTCATATCCCTTATGATAGTGTACTAGATGTGAATACAAACACAATTTATCATGACAATGTTACAATTGCACTTGGCTTGACCTCCCCTTCTTCATGGAACCATGGCATATGAAGCAAGAGATGCTCCAAAACCATCAAGCTTCACACTGCTGCCATTCCTCACAGCTTCTATATCACTAGTAGATGCTTGCTGGAGGTCATTGAACACCTCATAGAAAGAACTTCAAGTTGCACTCCAAATTTTTTGTCCTCATATATTTAACCTGCGGATTTCTATAATATGGATTACAAAAATTATGAGCATTGCTTTGGGGCATCCCCGCCTAGCGACATGCTGCAGAGCCCGAATGCAGTAAGAAGTAAGCAAGGGCCACTACATTTTCGCCCGAATGTAGTGAATCAATTGCAGAGAAGGTTCCCACGTCATGAACGGGTGTGGGTAAAGAAGTTAGTCCCGCTACGTTGCCGCCCGAATGTAGTGAAAATTTTTCAGAGAGGGTCTCCGCATTTTGATTATGGATGGATGCGGGGGATAAGGAAGCTAGTCCTAGATAATAAGATTCGTATTGGTTCTTAGAATATCAGAACATTATCGGGTAAGCTAATGGAGGTGGTAGATACTATGATTCGGAGAAAGATTCATATTCTATGTTTACAAGAGACAAAATGGGTTGGAGAAAAAACAAAGGAGATAGAGGATACAGGTTTTAAATTATGGTACTCAGGTAAAGAAAAGGCTCGAAACGGGGTTGGTATTATCATAAATAAAGATTTAAAGGAGAGTGTAGTAGACATACAACGATATGGTGACCGAATCATGACGTTGAAATTAGTGTTAGGAGCAAAGGTTTTCAATAAAGTTTGTGCTTACGCACCCCAAGTAGGACTAGAAGATAGTATAAAGACAGTTTTTTGTGAAGAGTTAGATAAGGTGTTTCAAAAGATTCCACAAAGGGAGATGATTTGTTTAGGAGGAGATTTAAATGGACATGTCGGTAAAGAGGCATTAGGATATCAGGGGATTCATGGAAACTTTGGTTTTAGGGATATAAACAAGGAAGGTAGGGAGATTTTAAATTTTGCTATGTCATTTGATCTCTTTATAGTCAATACAATCTTCAAAAAACAAGATGAACATTTAATTACTTATAAGAGTGGCTTATCACAAACACAAATTGATTACTTTATTTGTAGAAAAAAAGATAGAGCGTGTTGTAAAGATTATAAGGTAATTCCAGGAGAAAGCTTAACCACCCAACATCGACTTTTAGTTATGGATTTACAAATAAAAAAATGGACAAAGAAGAAAAGAGTGCATCGAGCTATTCGGACTAAATGGTGGAACCTCAAAAGCGAGAAAGAAGATATATTTAAACAGAAAGTCCTTCAAGGAGATGTTTGGAATTATGTTGGCATACCCTGTGATATGTGGAACAATATGGCTATACATATTAGGAAAGTGGCGAAAGATGTATTAGGGGTATCTAAGGGAGGTGTACCGGCACAAAAAGAAGCTTGGTGGTGGAGTGAAGTAGTACAAAATAAAATTAAGGCAAAGAGGGCATGTTACAAATTACATTATGCCAAGAAAACTAGAAGCTTATAAGAAAGCAAAGAAGGAAACGAAAAAGGCCGTTAGTGAAGTAAAAGCTAAGATTTGGGATGACTTATATAAAAAACTCAATTCAAAAGAGGGTGAAAGAGATATTTTTAGGATAGCTAGGGTTAGAGATAAGAAAACTAAAGATCTTAATTATGTTAGATGCATAAAAGACGAGGATGAAAAAATTCTAGTGGTAAATGATGATATAAGAAATAGATGGAAAAACTATTTTTATAATCTTTTTAATGAAAATAAAGATGTTAGTATTAGTCTAGGAGATTTAGCCCAGTCAGAAAAGTATATAAACCACAATTTCTACGACGTATTCAAAAGAATGAAGTCAAAGAGGCTCTTAAACATATGAAGAGTGGTAAATCAATAGGACCAGATAATATTCCTATAAAAGTTTGGAAAATACTAGGAGAAATAGGAATCACTTGACTCACAAGACTATTTAATAAAATATGGAAAAACCAAAAGATGCCCGAGGAATGGAGAGCAAGTACACTTATACCCATATATAAGAACAAGGAAGACATTCAAATTTGTGCGAATTATCGAGGTATCAAGTTAATGAGTCATACTATGAAATTATGGAAAAGAATTATCGAATGTAGGTTAAGACAAGTATCAAGTACAACAGAGAACCAATTTGGATTTATGCCAGGCATATCTACTATTGAAGCGATTCACCTTTTGAGACGTCTTATGAAACATTTTAGAGCAAAAAAGAAAGACCTTCACATGATATTTATTGATCTAGAAAAAGCTTATGATAGGGTACCGACGGAGGTTCTTTGGAGAACTTTGGAAAAAAGAGGTATCCCATTGACATATATTAACCTTATAAGAGACACGTATGATGGTGCAAAAACATGTGTGAGGACTCATGAAGGAACGACAGACTTCTTTGAAGTTAATATTGGGTTACATCAAGGATCAACTTTAAGTCCATACTTATTTATAATGGTGATGGATGAGTTAACAAAACATATTCAAGATGAAGTACCTTGGTGTATGTTATTTGCAGATGACATTGTATTAGTGGAGGAGTCTAAGGAAAAAGTTAATAGAAAATTGGAACTATGGAGAGAAACATTAGAAAGCAAAGGCCTCCGAATTAGTAGAGCAAAGACAGAATATATGGAATGTAAGTTTGATCATTTGGCTACTTCAAAGGACATAGAAATTAAAATCAGCACACATTGCATTCCCCAAAAAGAAAGTTTTAAATACCTAGGGTCAATTTTTCAAAGTGATGGAAGAATTGATGGAGATGTTACACATAGAATTAATGCTGGTTGGTTAAAATGGAGAGGAGAATATGGTATTCTTGTGATAAGAAGATACCATTAAAATTAAAAGGTAAATATTATAGAGCAGCAATTAGGCTTGCTATGTTTTATTGTTATGAGTGTTGGGCAGTTAATCATCAACATGTACAAAAGATGTCTGTGACAGAAATGAAGATGTTGAGATGGATGAGTGGTCATACAAGAAAAGACCGTATACATAATGAGGTTATTAGAAACAAATTAGGAGTGGCACCAATAGAGGATAAAATGAGAGAACATCGTTTAAGATGGTTTGGACATATAGAAAGAAGATCAAAAGAAGAACATGTAAGAAGGTTAGAAAAACTAAATTTGGAAAGTATTAAAAGAGGTAGAGGACGACCACAAAAGTGTTGGAAAGAAACAATAAAGAATGATCTAGCTTATTGGGAGTTAACTGCTAACATGGCACACGATAGGGATCTGTGGAAACAAAGAATCCATGTAGCCGACCCCGTCTAGTATGGGAAAAGGCTTAGTTGATGTTGTTGTTGTTGTTGTTGTTATATTTAACCTGTGGAATGGTCCAGATTATGTTGAGAACTGTTAATATGGCACATGATCGAGCTCTATGGGAACAAAGAATCCATTAGCCGACCCCATCTAGTACGGGAAAAAGCTTTGCTGTTGTTGTATATTTAACCTTCAACCATGGTCAACAGGCCAAAAAGACTCGTGTTGAGTGATATATCTGGAGTTCACCGTGTACTTCAAAAGGGGATAGAAGATTCATTCATGAGTAAAGTAGAGAAATCGATCAAATTGAATATCACTACGCTGATGTAAGTTGACATGCTTACCCATCAATTAGTATATTGTAGATAAAAGTATTTCGAGGAATCTTTTGTGCACTCATTTCTTTTGTGACGGCAAGGGCACTCTGCATCCGACCAGCCTTGCAACATGCCTTAAGCAGTGCTTCGTAGGAGAATACATCAAGTTTCAAACCTTCCTCCTTGATTTTTGTGAAATACTCAAATGCTTTGCCTGTTTCACCAAGAGAAGCGTAGCCTTGCATGATTGTTGTGTAAGTGCGTTCATTTGGAGCTATGCCAGCCATAGACATTTCATTGATAATATCAACTGTCTTTTCCAACTGCAATTAGGGGGGAAACAAAACATTTCTAGTTCTAAAAACTTGTAGCTATTAATTTCCAATAAAAATTACATTAGGAGATTAGGAATCACATTAACATCAAACCTGTTTATTCTGAACGAGGCCAAGAACTAGAACATTGTAAGTCTCAACTGTAGGAATGCAGCCAGACCTTCTCATCATATCAACAATTTCCAAAGCCCTTTTCATCTCTCCAACCTTCGCAAAACCATGCACAATTGGAGTAAATGTTCGAGATGAAGGTCTGTGCCTCTCCTTACACATTTTCTCAACAATACACAAAGCACGATCCATGTTACCCATCTTGCAAAATGCATTGATAATAATATTGTAAAGAACAACATCAGGCTTCAAACCCTCCTTTATCATGTCCTCAAAGATAGCAAAGGCATTTGCATAATCATTAATTTGCACAAAGCCACTGATTAACATTGAGTATGTCTTGCTGTTATGTTTTATTCCTGCAGCCTCCATCATTTTGCTTACTTCCAATGCCTTATTGACTTTTCCCATCTGAAAGAGAATATTGTGTTAACGAACAAGGTCTACATTACCTTCAAAAACAGAGAAACCCGCAAAATTTTCAAGATTAAACAATCCTACAAATCCAGCAAGTTATTTTCTCTGAATTTTCATACCAGAATGTCAAATATGACTGAACATTAAATTTTGGGACCAGATTCATTTTCAAGAAAAACTCTGCCATGTAAGGGATCACCCTTGCATGGGCGCTCCCAAGCCCGGATAAAAGAGGAGGGTTGTATTAGGCTTCCGACAGCCAGCGTAAAACTTTGTCGGACTTATTTTACCATGGATTCTACAAATTATGATAGGGCCTTGTGGAAATAAAGAATCCATGTAGCCGACCCCATCTAGTATGGGAAAAGGCTTAGTTGTTGTTGTTGTTATTTTCAAGAAAGCATCAATACATAATGAAATACAGAACATAATGAAATACAGAACGCTCACACCAAAGTAAAATGAAACCTTTAGGCCATTAAAGCTCTAGAACACACAATGAAGTGACAAGTTCTTGCTTATGGAGTATGCATTTTATTCTTATGAAAGGGAAACTTTTCAACAAAATAATGAAAAATTACAGTTATGAGAAATCACAACATAAGCAATGCGAACATATAAACATGAAAAGAATATACTTGGTTAGCTGAAGCCTCAATTCCTAATGGCCTCAAGTTTCTTGACAAACCAACATCCAGTCACCATCTCCCTCTACATTATGCAGGACTAAAGCAATACAAAAGAAATCCACAGGTAACTAACTGCATTAACCATCAACAGAAAGGAACGATCATGAGAGAGGATTGTGTAGTTCAAAAGTTATCTACAGACCCTTACAGAAGTATAAAATGCATTGGCAGTCTACAGAAACTCTATGATTGAAGAGTGGACCTAATGAAAACCAGGAAAAGAAAGATGGACGAACATAAATTTGTTGGGTAATGGCACATTTCCCAAATTGTAGATGCTGGCAGATATTCTAGACCTATGTCATATAAGTGCAGGTGTGGGTGCGGGTGCGGAGAGACGGCTACGTGTGTTGCGTGTATATATATAATTGATAGTACTTCATAAAGCTAAAAGAAAAAAATACTACTTGCATGAGCTATAAGAAAGTAGCATTCAGTCACTACAAAGTAATAACCAGTTATATTCATGAAGTATCTCAAAGACGTAGAACTAAAAAATTATTCAAAGTTCAAACATATAAGGCTGAGTTGGACACGGGAGAAGTAGGGGTGTCGAGTGTTGAAGTGTCCGACATGGGCAAAAGTGGTGGAAAAGTGTGGCTCCAACTCAAAGAGGGCATCTTACATGCCCTGCAAATAGTTGTCACTTTGCCATGCTCTAAGGCATGGCAAAGTGAAGAGAAAGGGAAAGGGACAGCATTGAAGAGGTTCAGCGCACAAGCAGTTCAAAGTGAAGAGAAACTTAGGCTACATTGTTGCTGAAAAAATAGTTCACGTTTCTTGCATCTAACAGTAAACATGATGAAGTAATGATTATATCCCAACCAATCATTAGGGATACATGCGAGGACTAATAAATCTACAACAAAACAATATAAACATGCTTCCACTTTCTGGCCAACAGTATGCATGAGTAGAACAATGAGAAGGATACGATGGAAAGAATATACACATGCTTCCAATGACTTGCCAACAATATGCACAAACAACAGGGAACATGAGTTTTCATCAGTTAGTTATCTGAATAACTGTAAGTATAAATTAGGCAATTTATGGGACAGGGTCATATAGCAAGAGTTACAGCACCTTCACGTACAGATTCATCAGACATCCATAGCTGACTACCGAAGGAGAAAAACCTGACTCCTGCAGAACCATTTAATAAACTATATGAGAATCTGATTCTTGCAGAACTATTTACCATAATAATAATAATAATAATAATAATAATAATAAGTTGTGCACCACATTGTCACATTTAAATTGGGTTTCCTACTTTTTGTTTTTCAGAAAAAAGGGAAACTTGTTTCTTTTAAAGAATGAAAACATGTGGAACTGATAAAATTCCTACATCATTCTGAATTTGTGCACTCAAAATCTAGATGCAACTTAATCCCAAATATAATTGTACTGAAGCATTAGTAATTTAGTATCAATTAACGAATTGGAAGTCCTCAAATCTGAGTTGTTCCAACGTCTGTCCTAGCCTTGCTAAGTAGAAGAAGCACGATTAGCTTTTCTTGATTTTGTTCACCAAATGCAGGCACGTTTGCAGCAGCATGAAGAATTTTCTTTGCTCATGGATGTACCAATTCATTTTCAACTATACTCTGTCCAACTCATACTTGGTACTATCAAGGATGCAATGCCCCATGTACACTGGTATTCTTTTGTTTCTTTTTCCAATAGCATAGTATGATCTCCTTCTCCACAAGTTTTCTCGGTGTGCATTCATAAGCATCTTTAGTTGTGCATGTATCTTCCAAGAAACCTGTAGCTGCTGAAGCACAAGAGGAATCTACAATGTCTAAGGGGGATTTAGAGTTGATGTGAAATGCAAACACAAACAGGTTCCACTCGCACTTTTCCATGGTTTAACCTTTAACCAAGGACATCTGTAAAACTTATGCTATATGTGGCCTAGTGCATAGTCACCAAGCCTTGCTCTTTGCAGTCCACAGGCATCCAAGGACCAAAATCCAGGCACAAAGGAATGAAATCATGTAACCAAGATGTCCTTGGTGACGTGCAGAACCTACTGATGCGTCACCTATGCTGCCTAAGGCTTACATGACAAATCGAGTGTTTTGACAGAAAACTGAACCTACACCAATCATGCAGACAGCCTAAATTTGTCACAAGGAAAGAGATTCACATGATAGGCGAAATTGATGACCATAAAAGATACAGTCTAATCTAACCTTCAGCCTTTGGAAAACAATTAAGCATTTCTCCTCGTTGCGTATATTAGTGTAACCATCCATCATTGTGTGATACAAGTCAATGGGAGCATCAATTCCTTCGCCTTCCATATCTGCTACCAGCTCTTCAGCTCGAGTTAAGTTCCCAACTTGGCTGCAAAGAAATTGTGAAATGTTAGAAAAAGTGTCCCGCTGCAAAGGTTTTATATGAAATTTCAAGATCAAGAGAGTCAACCATACGCCTCTTTATCTTTAAAATGATAAAGTATCTTAGGCAGATGGTATGCAAAATCATTCATGAACTATGCATCATTCACTAGATCCATCATAATCACAATTCTGAACCTTTTTGGAAGCTCAAAAATAAAAAAAAGTATTACCTGCCAAAACACTTAGCCTTATACATGGCACGAATTTTTTTAACATGTTCATATTCCTTGAACCAAGAAAGTAAATGAAACGATGTCTGCAGGTCTCCTACTTTCTGTTACTGCCAAAGCATGTTCTGTTTTTATTAGTAAACCAGGGTTAAATTTTGACAAAAACTTTTGCTAACTCATGTTGATGACTAGAAATACAATTTATGAATATGCAAAACCTCTATTTTTAGTGAAAGTACACTCCATAATCTACAAGCACTTTTGAAGATCAAAATGGTTAAGCTTCCAAAAAGAAGTATTGCAGTGCTGTATGATTGTAATACCAATATCATATCTGATTCCTCGACTGAGCTGGCCCATTTCCATAACACAGACCCCACCGCACTTCTCCTTCAAAGGAAAAACAGAAGAAAAGAAAAAACACGCACAAAACCAAAAGGAACATATGCTGCCTGTCTCTCTCCAACTACTGGGGAATCTTCCTCTTTGTTAGAACACTTCGTAGGGCCATTCAGGCATACAAGACTCAGTCAGAATATTCTATTCCTATAATTGACTCTCCCTATCAATTCCTTGACAACCAAAAGCCGAAAAAGTCTGCCTTCTGAAAATATTCTACTATTCCGCTTTCATAGTTTCTTGAAAAGCTCATAACTGCAGAAATATTTTTCTTCAAAATAATATTGAGAAAATTTTATCCAACGACCCATTTCCATCTTAATGCAGTCAAAATGACAACGTTTATCATCTAGAGCCAATAAAATAAGGAGTCCAAGTAAAATTTGGTTGTTTAATTAGTTTCATGGCTCAAGCAGATGATCAATCAAATGGGATCTGGTATTATGCTCCAATTCCAGAGGATTTATCTTTCAAAGTAGGATTCATTTCAAAGTTCATTAACAGGGCTATCCCATATGTCCTTGCACTGTTTTACAGTTCAAGAGAAACAGCCAGGTGGACTGTAGAGAACATCAAAATGAGAACATCCAATTGGAACTATATTACATTAACAATAAGCACATGTTCTTCCCTTACAGTATCACAATAGTAACTACAAAAACAACGGGAAAATAGCATATTGACAAGGCGTTGTAATGGTGGAAAGTGATACTTACCAGTGAGCATATATGATGTTACTATAGACAATTGCGTTCAGAGATGAATTTGTCCTCTTTGCCTCCTTAAACCAACACTCTGCAGCTCTTCCAAAGCAATAGGAAATATTATGCAGTGGAATACAATTGAAATATCGAGAAAGGTATATCATAGCTGCATAACATAACAAGTTCTAGAAAACACAAATTCACATTGTGACAAATGCAACAGGTGTACAATTAAAATGGTTTTGGGTATCTGGAAGTAAGGAAGAAACAATGAAGGACTACTTAGTCGGACATTTGACCAAGCAATGAGATAAGAACCCATTCCTTCTAGATTCCCAATTATAATAGAAAATTAAGGAAGATTATTTAATAGCATTGTATGTGAAACGGCACTCACTTCCAAAAGTTTCAGTAAAATCAAGCTTACGGGAAGATTTGTACTACAAAAGGCCACCACCCAAATAGGTATATGATACTATCAACAACCCTTAAACAATTGATGATGAAGGAGAACCCCCATGAAATTTAAAAGATTCATATACCTATACATATATGCATGTGCAGAAATCAATAGAGTCGGCTAGAGGGTGCAACATGAGGACGTCAAGGCTACTCATCCTATCACCATTCTTGCCCAAGAACACCTAAATTTAGAGTTCTAATGGGTCGTGCACTATTGCTGGAATGCTCACAACCCCACTAAAAGGTCTCACAAACTTTTATGCTGGTTGTTGTCTGCTTAACATGCTTATATATACATATACAGGCACACATACATATATATAGTAGTTCATTCTTGCACACCTCTCACATTGTGCACTCCTGCACACCCACTGAAAAATGAGAGCCTACATGCCATGTGATTGCCCTTTTTACTTTCTCAAGTATCCTTTTAAAAAAATGACTTCTACCCGTACTTTTCAATGGGTGTCCAGAGTGCACAGTGGTGTGAGGGAACACATCATCCTCTATGTGTGTCGGATTTAGTGCACCACATGCATAAGTTACCTTTTGAATCTGAAAGGGTAATTTTTTCTAGATTTCGAAAAGAGAAAGTAGATATGTACTTTTTAAATTTCAAATTTGAATGTAAACTATTTGAACTTTTGATTGAATGGACCCATATTTAGTGCCTTGGTGGAGCAATCATGCATGGTTCACCAAATCCAGTCTCCCTTATATATGTATATGTATATGCATGTGCATATGTATGTATATGTATATGCATGTGCATGTGTATGTATGTGCATGTGTATGTGTATGTATGTGCATGTGTATGTATGTGCATGTGTATGTGTATGTATGTGCATGTGTATGTGTGTGCATGTGTATGTGTGTATGTGTATGTATGTGTATATGTGCATGTATGTATATATGTGTATGTATGTATAACACATCATCCTCTATGTGTGTCGGATTTAGTGCACCACATGCATAAGTTACCTTTTGAATCTGAAAGGGTAATCTTTTCTAGATTTCGAAAAGAGAAAGTAGATATGTACTTTTTAAATTTCAAATTTGAAAGTAAACTATTTGAACTTTTGATTGAATGGACCCATATTTAGTGCCTTGGTGGAGCAATCATGCATGGTTCACCAAATCCAGTCTCCTTTATATATGTATATATATATATATATATATATATATATGCATGTATATGTATATGTATATGTATATGTATATGTATATGTATATGTATGTATATGTATATGTATGTATATGTATATGCATGTGCATATGTATGTATATGTATATGCATGTGCATATGTATGTATATGTATGTGCATGTGCATATGTATGTATATGTATGTGCATGTGCATGTATATGTATGTGCATGTGTATGTGCATGTATGTGCATGTGTATGTGTATGTATGTGCATGTGTATATGTATGTGTATATGTGTATGTATGTATATATGTGTATGTGTATATGTGTATGTATGTATTTATGTATGTATATGTGTATATGTATGTATATGCATATATATGTATATGTATGTATGTATATGTGCATGTATATGTATGTGTATGCGTATATGTGCATGCATATGTGTATATATATGTTTATATATATGTATATGTGTATGTATATATATGTATACGTGTATATATATATATGTATATATATGGAGAGAGAGAGAGAGAGGCATAGATACACACATAGATAAATAGATATACAGAGAGAGAGAGACATACATATTTTGCCTGAGAGAGAGAGAGAGGCATAGATACACACATAGATAAATAGATATACAGAGAGAGAGACATACGTATTTTGCCTGTACGTTGTGTTTGCACATGTATCCATGAGTTTGTGAGTGGTTAATAAGAATCAAGTACTGAGGAATCATAGGGCAGTTGAATACACAGATGACCGGTACATAGCATGTCTAAACTTGGAAGATCCTACTGAACTTTTCCAAAAGGAAAGAAACATATATATTATATACAAAGTCGAATGTGGCAAAAATCATTTATCATGGCACATTTGAGCAGCTGAAAATACAGGTGACCAGCATATATCAATGTCTGAACATGGAAGCTCGTATTGCACTTTCCTGAAGAAATAGTACCGGTGACCAGCATATACCAATGTCTAAATATGGAAGCTCATATCGCACTTCCCTGAAGAACTAGTACTAGAACTTCAGCAGGGAAGATGGCAAAAGAACAAAAAGAAATCTAGATGTTTGTGTCAAAATTTGAAAAATTAACTACAAATGAACCAATGTACAAAATGAAGCTGCATAAAGCGACTCACTTAGCATCACCAATGTTGGCAAAGCCAGCAATAAGAATACTATACGTCACCAAGCTCATCTCAATATCCTCAGACTTCATTTCCTGAACGCATGCTACTGCTCCCTGCATGTCTCGGGCAACTGCATAAGCGTGAACAAGGCTGCATGAAACAAACTACCTTTAACTGAGATTATGCTAGAAGCTATAATTGCATGAGCCATAATCTAGCAAATACTTGTTCAGAATCAATCTAGTTCAGTTCTTGAACAAGATAGTTCTGCACCCATAATTTGCATTTCTTTCATAAAAGAGACCTGCACCTACAATTTGCATTTCTCTCAGAAAGAAGACATACTGCGTAACATCCTCTAATGATTGTAACTCAGGAAAGTGCAACAAAAGTTCCAATTATAATGATGATGAAGGAAGGACCTGAATTATTCAGCCTAAGTTTCACAAATACCAACACTGAGATTTTGCATAGATCAAGCCTCAAGGCTGTACTGGCCGATACAGACAAAAACTAAACAGAAAGAGAGAAAAGTAACTTGAAACAGAAAACATTAAATCTGGCCACCTTCTGTTACAAAAGAAGACTTCTAGTAAATCTAAGGCAGATGGCAGGAATTCCCACAATTGCCAACTTTTTCTTCTGATTAACAAAAGCCTTCCTAAGAAGCCATTAAACACCAAATAATATAGAGAAAATAGAATTGTTTTCTTCTATCTTATGGAAAATGGGAGACAAGTCAACACTGCCTTTTCTCTGTACCATTGAGGCAAGCTTACCATGATTAGCAAACCTATTAAACTCTAACCTCTTAAGTGTTAGAAATGTTAGAAGGTATATAGGGTACCATTCTTTAGACTCGTTCAACAAAGAGGCCTTGATATACATGATTTACATGAGTCAACAGTAAGAAGATTTAGATAGTCGTTTCTCTTTCAAGCTGACATTAGGCAAGCCTTATCAAGATTATTAAAGCTAATAAATTATTAAGTGCTAGCTAGAAAATAGTGCACCATTTTTTAGAATTCATTCTGCATGAGTACCACATACAAGATCATGGTTTAGATAAAAAATATCATATCAACAAAACAGAGCACTCCATATCTGCTGGATCAGATTGATCTGAGCATTTGGAAGTAGCTTTGGAATGAATATAGAAGTCTACAAAATCAAGGATAAACAGCCGGCAGCCACAAAATACCCAAATTTCAAATCAAGCTCAAACTAGATAATCATAACTACTGAACTGATAATCAAAGACCACAAAAATAAAACAGGTAGCGTCTGATCAGCCTTTAAACAGGATATGACTCTCCCAGAAAATAACAGGAAATTGTGGTAGACCTATAAGAAATTCTTAAAATTCAAATAATATGTTCAACTCCCACACACAATGCCAGTTATAAACAACAACACGAATCAACATCTTGATGAGATCTAGCTGCAAAGAGGAATAGCACTTCGATTATAAAGCTCGCATGCAGTACGTACAATGCATTTGTACCTAAAAGGTGACAAATTCAAGTCAAAGACAATGCAAGCCACCAAGCACATACTATTATGCAGCCAATGCATAAAAACCAACAATTTGTAAGCCAAGTCACCTACGCATATATAATGACACTATAATTCAAGCATAACAATTGCTTAGATCTTTCTTGAATAGCTTCTCAATACACATCACAACCTTGCTCCTTCGCCATGACAGACCAACACTATCATACAAGCATAACAATTGAAAGAACTTTGTAGAATATGCTTACTTCTTATTATATAGCTTTTGGATACATAAGGTGTAAATTGAATATCACAATCAATGCCCTTCACCATGACAGGGTTAATCTGATGTTCTTTTCTGCTTGATACTGAAGTTCTAATATCTCAAATTATTATTTTCTAACTTTTCTCATTCTGTAAATTCCTGGATTCCTTTGATACAGAATCCTGCAATGGGGTATGCACGTTAAGTTTGGGCCAACCAACATGATTAAAGATAAACCTTTTTACGATGTAGGGCAAACAATTGAACTGCCCTGGTTCAGTTGAAGAAAACAAGTTACTGGTTCAAAGCACGAAGTTATAAAAATATGTTTTGGCATCTGTCATTAAAATCGGCTAATTAATTATTCACGTACTCAAATGTTTCTTTGCATTATTTCTACTCTTAACACTCCCATCTTTACCGTCCTCCACTCACAATTTACAATCTTTAGAAGCATAATACACAACATGAGCATAGCATCAGACCACAATCAAGGCGAGGAACACAAATAAATGAAATAAAACCACACTCACTTGGTATAGACGTATGAACTTGGCTCTATTCCTCTTGCTCTCATGCTTTCAAAGGTTGCACGAGCATGATGCTTGTCACCACGTCTAGCATAATAATTCACCATCAGTCCAAACTCCCTCCTTGAAGGCTGAAGAAAGGCATTCAACACAAAAAAAATGAGTCGCAATATGCTCCTACAAATCAGCTAGAACAGAAACAACAGGGACCCAGCAACAAGACTAACAAATTTCAGAAGAAGTTTCCATGAACAGGCATGCATGAAGCAATTCAGGTACCCTGACAAATTTCAAGCAGAATGTCAATGATGTGCGTATAACCGAGCAATCCTACAGTTCAAACTAGACAGTAACAGGTTATTTAAACTAAAATTCAGCCGGAATACACGATATCAAAATATTTTAGAACAGGCACATTCTCAATTGCACATTTCTCCAGGGCGATCAACCAAGACGTCCTTAAGTTTGAACTTCGCAATACTATCGTATCTGAGCTAAAATTCAGCTCTAGACATTGTCCAAATGCTTTAGAACAAGCAAACTCTCAATCGCATATTTTTCCAATGCAAAATGTTAAGTCAGCCATTTGAGGACCACAAAAGAGGCAGAAGAAGATGTGGGAATGGCATTCATCGCAAAGTTAATGGTTGTTGTTTTAGAGTAAAATATGTCTACGGCCGAAGATAAACCACAGTGGCGGATACCAATCCATGGAGCCCAACATACTTAGTGTGGGAGAGGGCTTAGGTTTGATTTTGGTTACGACACTTATCAACATTTCGTTTCTTCATGTACGATGCACGAATAGACAGACCGTTTCTGGACACCAACTAGTCTAATCTACAACGGCTACCTTCTTGATCCTTTGGAAGCTAGAAACCACGGCCTGCCAATTCTCCGGCTCGGTATCAAGAACTCTACGGAACTCCCTGCAAGAGTGATCCCTCTCCTCGTGCCACTTCGACCGATAATCCTTCGAATCCGAACCATCCAACCATTTCGATCTCTCCGCAGTTCTCACCTTCAGCCTCCTCCCGTCGTCCAGCTTTACTGTGAGAACCCTCCCGTGAAACTCAACCCCGTCGAATTCCACCGCCTTCGACGCGGAATTCGCGGCAGTCGGCCCCCCGTAGATCACAAAACAATAGCCCATGTTCCTCTCGGGATCATCGTGGCCCTTGATCAGCACCACATTCTTAAGCGGCCCAAATTGACGAAAAAACTCGGCCACCTCCTTTTTCTTGACCCAGAGAGGCAAATTCCCCACGAAAATTTTACCTTCCTCCCTATACTTGTCATCTAACGAAACACCATTTCGTTTCTCTCGTCGAGCATCATCTTCAACACCCAAATCGTCTTTTATTTCTTCGATCGGCTGAGGGGGGTCGGGCGGAGGGGGAGGGGGAGGAGGAGGTGGAGAAATCTTGCTGGAGAGCCATAATTTTTCGGAAACCACTGAAGAGCCGACGAAATTGCGAAGTGGGTTCGAGCCTTTCGACGCGTTATGCTGGAAATTTTGGTGTTTCTCGTCGGAAGAACGCCTGGTAGTCGGGTTTAGGGGGCGACGGGCAATTCCGGGAGCCGGCGACTCATCGTTGTTGAGATCGTGCGGTAGAGAAGAATATGCAGAAGAGCAGCGGAGGAATGACAGCTTAATGGAACAAGATCGAGGGTCGGCGGGAGTGAAAAGAGAAGAGGGAGTGTAAGGAAGGGAAGAACAGACGCAGGAGGAGTACGCATCCATGGCCTCTGCGGCCGAACGCCCGGAGTTGAGCTTCTGTGGACGAAGCTCCAACACCGTTTTATCACGTCACCAATTGTCTCCTGTGACTGGGCGGGCCAGCCACTGGGAGGGATGACGATTTTGGGTCCGACTAAAAAAATCGAGGTCTTAGTCGAGGTTTAGATACCCCGGGTCGGATTTGGTTCGGCCCAAAGCAACCCGACAAAAACATGGTCGAGTCTTAACCAACCTGAACCAACCCGACAAAAACATGGTCGAGTCTTAACCAACCTGAACCAACCCGATCATACATATGTGTGTATCAATATGTATCAGAAATACTGTAGGGTTACAGTCACGTCAACCTGAGCCCAATTAAGTCGGGTTGGATTTAAAAGGGAACCATGTATTCAACTGTAAACTGAATGGGTCAAATTCCAAGAGAGGCGGTCACCCCACCTCTGCTCCACGTAGATCCGCCACTGGGATGGAGTATAGATGACCTATCCTTTAAAAAATCAAGCTTATGCGCCGAGAGCATTAGCTCAACGATAAGGTATCCTAACGTTGTACTTCTGCTCTATGTAGATCCGCCGGAGTATGTTTGATCTACAACAACAACAACTAAGCCTTTTCTCGTATGCTTTGTTTCCACAGATCCGTATCGTGTGCGATGTTAGCAGTTAACTCCCAATAAGCTAGATCATTTTTTATCGTTTCTTTCCCACTTTTGTGGTCGTCCTCTACCTCTTTTAATACTTTCCAAATTTAGTTTTTCTAATTTCTTACAGGTTCTTCTTTTTATCTTATTTCTATATGTCCAAACCATCTTAAACGATGTTCTCTCATTTTATCCACTATTGATGCTACTCCTAATTTGTTTCTAATAACCTCATTATGTGTACGGTCTTTTCTTGTATGACCACTCATTCATCTCAACATCTTCATTTCTGTTACAGACATCTTTTGTAGCCCAACACTCAGAACCATAAAACATGGCAGGCCTAATGCTGCTCTATAATATTTACCTTTTAATTTTAATGGTATCTTCTTATCACAAAGAATACTTGATGCTCCTCTCCATTTCAACCAACCAGCATTAATTCTATGTGTAACATCTCCATCAATTCTTTCATCACTCTGAAAAATTGACCCTAGGTATTTAAAACTTTCTTTTTGGGGAATGCAATGTGTGTCAATTTTAATTTTTATGTCCTGAAGTAACCAAATGATCAAACTTACATTCCATATATTCTGTCTTTGTTGTACTAAGTAGGAGGCCTTTGCTTTCTAATGTTTCTCTCCATAGTTCCAATTTTCTATTAACTCACCATTATAAATAAGTATGGACTTTAAGTTGATCCTTGATGTAACCCAATATTAACTTCAAAGAAGTCTGTCGTTCCTTCCTGAGTCCTCACACATGTTTTTGCACCATCGTACATATCTCTTAAAGGTTAATATATGTCAATGGGATACCTCTTTTTTCCAAAGTTCTCCAAAGAACCTCCGTCGGTACCCTATCATAAGCTTTTTCTAGATCAATAAATATCATGTGAAGTCTTTCTTTTTTGCTCTAAAATGTTTCATAAGACGTCTTAAAAGGTAAATCGCTTCAATAGCTGGCATGAATCCAAATTGATTCTCTATTGTACTTGATACTTTTCTTAACCTACGTTCGATAATTCTTTCCCATATCTTTTAAAAATTCAAGTCTTTGCACGGAGAGCATTAGCTCAAGGTTGTCGTTATTGGTGGAGAGTTTGACTCTTAAAAAGGTGCATGTGTGAGAGTATTGCTGGTAAGGGTATTCTAAGGTCGTCGGAGAGCTTGACTCTTAGAGGGTGCTTATGTGAGAGTGTGTTAGGCTTAGGCCTCTTCTTGTAGCCAACAGATAAAATCAAGCATATGGGTCAAGTACTTATTCGAAACTTTTCGAACAGATGATTGATTAACCCAGCCAAATCCCCTCTTAAAGTGTCGAAGTCAGCATAATCGAAAGATTCCAATTGCTGACTCTGTGTATACACGAGGGAAGTTGGGAGTGTGGAAGTTCAACATCATTCCTCAAACTGGTTTCCAATGCCTGTATAACTTTTACATGATTTCTTTTTCCTTTTTTACAAGAGGCCGAAGCCTAACACACACACCCTTTGAGAGTCCAACTCTCCACCATGAGCAACGACACTAGAGCACCTTGTGATTGAGCTAACATTCTTAGTGCACATAATTCCTTTTTTAGCGTCAATATATCAGGCTGGGGCTGCCTAATCTGGTGCACATGAAAGCATCTGTTAGGCTTCGACTTCTTTTGTTCTTTTTGTTACAAGAGAAGCCTAACACACTCATGCATCCTCACCTCTGAGAGTCGAACTCCCCACCAGCTTCGGCTTCCCATTGTTAATAATATCAATAATGATGAAGTGTTTGAAGGCACTCAACTCTCACTGGTTTACTTAAGCTCCTAACAAAATCTGCTAAATAATAAATGCGACGAGATCTCTATCTGACTTTTGAGAACGGGCAAACTCATTTGGAGACCACGTCATAGGGAAAACTGTGTTTTGGGTCCCTTTGATTGAAGATTCGACCACCGCCCGTCGGTAATCGACGGCCGGTCTCCGTCTTCGTGGCCATGGGCAACGCCGAATCGTCGGATTCTAACCCCCGTTTCATCTCTGCTTCTCGGTGCGTATCCTCCTGCTCGGTTTGTTAGTTGATGCTGCCAAAGATTAGTCTTTTATCTTCTTTCTCTCATCAATTCATCCCACTCCCTCCTCGTCAGGAGCTTCACGGAGAAGGAGCTAGATGATCTGCGATCCCTCTTTGTCTCTTTAGCGGCACAATCTCAAAGCAGCCTCCAGTACATTACACCGTCGGTGTTTCAGGTCTCTCTTAGAACTGCTTTGGCATCTGCAATTGAATTTTGTTTAAGTTGGAAATCCTAGTTTCTTGAATTGAATTTTTTTGAAGCTGGATATTCTGGGTGGTCGAGTTTTTATACTAGGATTGTAATGGGAGATTTGTTGTCATTGTGATATGAATTGATACGGATGAAGCCGGGAGGCGGATTACCATGAAGGTGATTCCGAACAATTCATAGAGAACATATTGAGGGGGTACCATATTCAGCACTTAAATTCATCAACAAGTTCAGGTTATGTTCAAACAAGTGCATCCATGATTATAAAATCAAACAAATGCATCCATAAATCATTTTATAATCATTCACTAAATTAACATAATAATAGGTAGGTCCCCCTTATATAACTGGATCCTGGAGGGCGTCCTCGTACATCTATGTAGAAATTCCGGTTTGATTGAGACAAAAGTTGGATCATGAGAAATAATCCCAACCGGAACCAAAAACTGCCACTATGACTCTAGGTGAGGTAAGCAGTTGGAAACTTGAATTATTTGCAGTAGATATGATTTGTGGAGTGAATCCTTCATTTGAAAACAAAGAACAAGATCATGTTTTATGGTTTTCTTTTTAGAACAGTTTCGACCTTCCTCCACTCCATTTCCCATTTCCTTTACAGTGCATTTCATCCACCTTGGATCTTGACACCGAAGTTTCTTTTGGGTGTCTGTCTAAATGTATGCTCCATGCTAATCATGTCTCAGGTCTTATCGTGTACTGGTGTCACATGACTTTTGCTAATACCCTTCTTATGGGATTGGGCTTCCCCAAAATTTGATCATTCATGGTAACTTATTGACCCTACAAGAATTTTCAAGACAAGGAATATAGCATGAACTTACTTTCTTAATCTTCTTTGCCACTTGTTTACTTCATATTTTCATATGCATAACAAATACAACAACAACAACAACTAAGCCTTTTCCCATACTAGATGGGGTGGGCTACATGGATTCTTTGTTTCCACAAATCCCTATTGTGTGCCATGTTAGCAGTTAACTCACAATAAGCTAGATCATTCTTTATTGTTTCTTTACTTTTGTGGTTGTCATGTACCTCTTTTAATACATTCAACAACAACCCTCCTCCTTTATCCGGGCTTGGGACTGGCAATGCAAGGGTGATCCCTTACATGGGCAGAGTTTTTCATATGCATAACAAATAACATTTATATTTTTGTTACAGAAAAACAAATAGATAGAGGGAGATTATGAAGATGTGGAAGCTGGAATTAGATCAATTTGCTTTCTGAACATCCACAGAAAAACTAAAATGGAGGACAAAACTCAGTTCCCAACAAAACAATGCCTTTTTCACGTGCATGTTAGAAACAGAAAGACCAAGTAGTGTATAGAAACAGGAGAAATTTTGCTAGAGCAGGTTTTTTGTTATATAAACAAAGATAAGAAAGACTTCTACCCATGAGGCGTGAATCGGAAAAAATTGTTACTTATGTTTTTTATTTCCAATCATGAAATTTCATGTGACAACAAACTTGATTCATGACAGGCATATTTTGGGATACTTGGGACTCTTGGAGAAAGGTTGTTCAATTTGGTTTCTCAACAGCGGAACGATCAGAAGCTCACTTACCAGGATCTAGTGATTGCTAAAGTGAGTTCAAGTTTATTGTAGTTAATTTTGGTTTTGATATTGTTGATTTTATGTATACATCTTGTAAAGTTTGGGTCCATGGTTTCTTACAGGTATACTCTTGTGATAGCGTATAGTTGAAAGAGAAAAGTACTCAAAATTAGATGAGTAAATTGATTTTCATAAACAGATCTTTATAACCAGATGACAGCAGTGATTTTCTCAGGAGACAATCCTTTTTATCTACATATCAGACAAGATGAGTCCCTGTTTGATTAATCACACGGGGCACTGTTTCTGTAGTTGCAATAATCTGGGAATATTTTGTCCTACAAATGCCAATGTGCTAGCTGCTTTGTTCACTATTTTCAATTTTACTATCTACAGGCATGTTATGAGAAAGGGACTCGTGATGACATTGATGAGTTTGTGTATCAATTATTGGACATCAATGGTGATGGTATTGTGAATAGGTAAGATCTTCAGAAAAGTGGACATGTTTCTTATTTGTCGTACAAAACTGCATATTCATTTATATTTCTGAATAATGAGAAAGATTAACTTAATAATATTTGCAGATATTAGCTTAATAAAGTCTTTAGAAAGATTTAGTCAACTTCTTCCCTTTGATGCAAAACAATGTGATCTGCAAATTGCTCATGTGGCAAATAATATTGGAACCACATGAATTAACAGTTGAATCTTTCACTTGGAGATGTTTAGTCAATCAGGGTAGTTTGACGGTAACAATAAAAGTATAGCTGGCACAGTTTTCTGGTATGTCTTCTGAATATTAGTGCTGAAGGTTTTGTGTTCCAAAACAAAACACTCTGCTTGTTGGCAACTTTAGGTGTTGCCAGTTCGCTATGTTTGACTGGTGGGTCTTCTAGAATTTGGCCTTATAACGTGGAGAAGTTAGTCCTATTTTATCATCATGGCTCCTACTTTTGTTCAATAAATGTGTAACTTGCAATGTAAGTTCTGAACAATATGCTTTCCTTTTGTTACAGCAGTATGGAAGCAAAAGATAATATCCTCTTAGTGGAAAAAGGAAACTAGCCCACTATGTTGAGCTCCATGATGTTGAACACCTTTGCTCCTGAAAACTTTTATAAGTTGTTTGTGTCCATTTCCAAACACTCACCAGCTAGACGTAAATACCAGTTGGATATCATGTCAACCTTTCCTGGCTGTGTTTTTCTCCTTCTGTGATTTGTGACTGTAAACACCCTAAATAAATTTTTATAAAAACGATCTCAATTTCGAAAATCAGCTTGTTTTAAAACCTCGGCTTTAAAATGGAAATTTTGAATCTTTAAAATGAAGATTTTAAAGATGAAGAGGTTCAAGTTAAAGCTGAAGGGATAAGGCCCAGAGGATATGAACAAATAAGGCGAAGATCAAGGCGACGGTTGAGCAAAGCCCGCTTCAAGCCGAGATCAAGTTCGAGAAAGTCAAGCCATGTAGCAAGGAAACGGATCAACTCGAGTTAAGGCACATCTTCAAGTCAAGTGGATAGCCTCACCAACCTAAACCTAGTCAAATTTGACTAAGACCTAGACTTGATTCACCTAGGCTAACTATGACATATGACCTAACTCTAATCAAGTGACCATAACTCGACCAAATTGGACTTACCTTAGCCATGTCCACCCTACATCCTTTGGCTAAAACTACAATTGAAACCCCATTACCTGGCCTTGATCAAATGGGATGAGCCACGAAGGAATGCAAGTCTATCCGGTGTCACTTGGAAGTATCTAGGGCCGATCGGCCATGGCTAGATGCACTCGACTTGAACCAAAGACTAGCCCACATGGGGTTGGTCCAACTTTGATTGAAGGGGACCACATGTCCACGTGAAGACCCAAGATGTGGTTGGGTTTGGGCCATGGAGCACCTGGCCCAAAGAAGGGCCTAGAAGAGGCCCCCCTTGGCCTATAAATAGAGGCCAAGGGTGGGGGGGACAAACTGGATCTAATCTTGGGAGCTTGGGGCATTGGAGAGTGACTTCATCCTTGGGGATTTTCGTGAGCTTCCTCTAGGGAAGAGTGGAGAGAGTGTAGAGAGTTAATCAAGGGCTGCAAGTTAGAGTGTGAGAGTGAGAAAAGAAGAGAGGAGAAAGGGGAAAGTGAGGGCCATGAGTCTTTGTTTGAGTCGATCCTTAGAGGAGTTCGCGTAAGTATTCCTTCCTATTTGTTTCTCTCCATTCTCTTCTTCTTATTCAATTCAAAAGGGATTATATTAATGGTGCTTTGTCTCTCCCCATGATGTAATAAGAAGTAGATGTGCTGCAAATTTTCGATTCTTGCTTATGCACTCTAATTGTTTGTGTTCTTGATTCTATCTCTCTATATGCTATAAACATTCTATATCTCCTAATCCCCTCTATGCTTAAGCTAACCTATATATTTCAATTCATTTCCCTTCAGCAATTTACTTTGGAATGTTGTGTTGCAATTTAAATTCGGGTGAGTTTGCATCACGTAGGTTATAAAAACCAGAAAATCTGATTTCAGCATTCCCGTATACGTTGATTGCTTTATTTTTCATTGCTAAATTGTTGCTCCGATCACTCTAAAATTTGTTTCACATTATCTACACACACAATAGCCGACCCCGTCTAGTATGGGAAAAGGCTTAGTTGTTATTGTTGTATTATCTACACACACAAGCCCATTTTTAATAAAATTTTCAAGAATTTTAGGGTCGTGTAACCACGTAACAAAAGGTGTTTAAGATCAGGAAAAATCCAGAAACATTTCTGTTAAAACTGTTTTCCTATAACAGAGCTTGGGTAATCATCCCATAACTCTGTCTGTAGTTGTACAAATTCGGTGAAACTTAGTTCACTGGAAAGCTGATATCCATAGCTTTCCAACAAGATCAAGTGCACTAAAATCGGAGCTCTTAGCACTGAGATACAAACCTATCTTTGGGTCTCTGTATTTATGTGACCGAACAATTCTGAGTGTCTGAGCAGAGACACTTTCCCGATTTAATTTTGTATCACCACAGTCCTAAAATTCAAAACAAAAAGTGGCGTAGGATCTTCACATTCCAAGCTGTGTCCTGTAAAATTTTCAGGAATTTTGAAGATCCCTAGGTCACCAAAAAAATTTCGGGAAACAAGCTCTGAAAACAGAACTAGTTTATGTTTTTTAGAACTTGCTGATTTTCAAACTTGAAACCAAAGTGCACGAATTTGTTCTTGACAACACCTCATTTTCAACTTGGATTTGGAACTTCACGTGTACATTTGAAATCCTCAAAACGCTTATGCTGACTCTCGAGCATCGGTTCAAGAAGGCCTAAAGCGAAAAGATCTTGCTTAGCCATAATCGCTAAGTCAAATTTCTAAAATTTTGCTAGTTTTTTTAAACTACCTGGTACGCTCGCGCAAGAAGCAGTTTAAAAAGTTTACTTCAAGTCTCTACATTGGCTTGGAGTGGAATTTTCACATCTACAGTGACCATTAACTTTTTTTATTGATTCTTCTCCTTTCCACCACAGAATCTCAAATAACATTTTTGAACTTTAATGATTTTGACTGGATTATCTATTAAATGCGCTTTTTTATCCATAGCAGTTTTGTGATTGAAATATATAGGGTCAACAGCCTTGTGTTTATTATTGATAATGTTGAAGCAGTAAGATAAACCATGGATTCAATAAAAGGGACTGAGTATGAAAATGAGTACTCATTTGCATGTTAAGGACAAGATGAGATATTCAATGCTCAATGTATTGGACAGGAATATTTGCTCACTCCATCCAAAATATGAAAGGGAAAGGAATTTTATTTCATGAAAGTGGAAGAGGAAGAACAAACTCCTTGTGATTATACTTACCTTTGAATGTTGGTAGTACTAAGGAATTGTGTATGGCAGGTCTGACCTTGAAGCCGTTCTAACTTCCATTCATGAGAGTATTTTTTCTTCAAAATGCGAGAAAGATGGCTACAGTTCATCTGCAGACTTTGTGGAACCACTCCTAGAGGCTGCAACATTCTCGTCAGAAGTTCAGGACACTGGATCAACTATGTCTTATAATGATTTCAGGAATTGGTGCAACCTACTTCCTTCCATAAGAAAGTTTCTTGGTGGCTTGCTCACCACAAATTCAGGTGCTTGATTTAATAACAGCTTTTGTTAGTGGAGGATTATGGCTTCTTATTACTAGTCAATACAGATGTGAAAAATAGCAGTTGCGAAGCGTCATGGTTGTTTAGATGTGCATATTAAATTATCCTTTCTGTTTTTGGCAACTGAAGGAAAACTTACAATATGAATGATTTGTAAGATAATATTGTATATGGTGTAATATACCCCTGATTGTACAACAAAAACTAATAAGGGGCATTTGAGGATAAAAATAAAGAACAAATAGTCTGAAAGTTAGATGCTTCGATCTGGAATAAATTCAAGATAGATCCAAACTATCAAAACTAGTTGATGCATCACAATACATTGTGTGTGCACGGTTGTGCGTGTGCATGTAGTATCATGCTTTCCTTTGTCGATCTGCAGTTGGTGTTTGCATATTGTGCATGTATCTGTGTTTGTATGCATATGTTACAGTGTGATTGTCAATGCATGTGTGTGTGCGCATGTGCAAGGTGTGTGTTTTGTAATGTGTTTGTTATTTATCCTGTCATATTTACTCAAGAAAACTTGGGGTATTCAGCCGAAAGCATTTTCTTAAAATGAATCCTTTCCAGGAAAACTAGTTTCCCAAATGCCACGCTTGTTGTATCCGGAAGATGTGGGCTCTCAACTTATTATGAGAAAGGAATATGCCTGGCAGATCGGTGGAGCGCTCTCACAGCAAGAGTTGGAGGATTGGAAGCTTCTCTATCATAGTGCAATCAACGGCCTTAGCTTCAATACATTCCTCGGAAATGTATCGTAAGCTTCCTTTCTTTTCTTACACTTTTCATGCGCTTATGATGACAACCATGCTTTTAGGATAGAACACATTCAGCTGGTGTGGTGTCTCATAATGTTGCATATGCTTATTAGTACAAATTAGCAATATAAAGTTGGTAGCTTGAACCGGTGTGTGAACATTCATATGAACATAGTTGAGTCTAAACAATAGACCATATTGATCTACAATGAATTCGCGTATCTCATAACCTCTTGAGAGCTGCCCTCTATGTCCCTGGGCAAATCTGGGATGACACCATTATCTGGATAAACAAGACAATGAAAGTTAAAAGTAAAAAGTTTTTATGCCTTAAGTGTTTGTCAAATCAAACAAAATAATTCTCGTTTTTTATGTACAGTGCTGGAATCTTTTATGATGAACTATTAGAAATATGATGAATGTATAACTAAAGAGATTGACCTCATGCTTGTTAGAGTTTGGAATCGGGTCCCAAAGTGGACACGTTAAGATGTGTCTTATGTTTTATGTCTTATCAGTAGTACTTAATTAGCAATAGGAGTAAATTAGTCATTCAAGTTAGATTGTGATTATAAATAAGAGATTAGGTTTATATTTAGAGTAAGCAGGAAGTGGAGAGAGGCAGCCGACTGTGAGCACCGTCTTCCATGTATCTGGTAGATTGGATGGGATGTCTCCAATCTGTCGAATCTTCTAAGTACTTCATATGTTGTTAGTAAATGTTAGTTTATTTCAAAGTATCAGAGCCTATAAGGCGATAAAGTGGAATTTTTTTTGCAAGCAAACGTGTGTGACTGCACAAGGAAAATGTGCAGAGTTTTTTCAAGCTTACTGCATGAATTGCTATTGACAGAGAATAGCAATTTATTCCCTGGACCTTACCTGGTATAAGAGTCTGTGATTGTTATTTGTTCATGTTTCTTGGTCATTATATGCTGCTGAGTGGCTGACCTAAGTAACAGAGAGGGTAAGCTGTAGATAAGGGAGACATACAGAGATTTTATACACAACTACGGCGAGGGGTCTGAGGGCCGTCATATTGTTCAGGAATATGTTAAATCTTATTGAGTTTAGTGGTTCGTTTGCTGAGGATTTTGCCAGTTTCTAATTACTATTTCAAGGTTTCTGTTTATCGCAAGAAGGTGATGATCAAGATTGAGTGAGCAGTCTATTTCTTCACGGGTAAATTTGAAGCAGCAATACAGAAAGACCTCGCAGAGTTAATAGAGAAACGGAATATTGAAAACAACAGTTCATTTGAAGCAACAGTTTATTCCTTGGCGTGCTCCTTAGTTAACTTCAGTTGGTCACTTAGACACCCACATAACTCAACAGAAAACAACAGAATCAGTTTGTGAAAGACTTTGTGAAAGTTATTCCAGAAAATTCTGAAACATCTTTGTGAAGATTGATTCTGTGTGTGGGCTGCCTGCAAGCAGTAAATTCTTTTATTAATAGATTTATATACAAATGACGAATAAAGGAAAAGGGATTGAAACATCTTTCAAAATTTTTGAACATCTCACAAATGAAAAAGTGAAAATTTTTAAAATCACATCCACCAAATTAGATGACAGAAATTATTTGGAGTGGTCAAGGTCAGTGGAAACTCCGCCCATGTAAGGATCACCCTTGCATTGTCGGTCCCAAGCTCGGATAAAGGAAGAGGGTTGTGCTAGGCTTCCGACAGCCAGCGTAAAACTTCGTCGGATTTTTATAACATCGATTACAAAAATTATGAGCATTGCTTTTAGGCGTCCCCGCCTAGCGACGTGGTGCAGAGCCCGAATGCAGTAAGAAATAAGCAAGGGCCACTACATTTTCGCTCGAATGTAGTGAATCAATTGCAGAGAGGGTTCCCACATCATGGACGGGTGTGGATAAAGAAGTTAGTCCCGCTATGTTGCCGTCCGAATGTTGTGAAAATTTTTCAGGAAGGGTCTCTGCATTTTGATTATGGACGGTTGCGGGGGGTAAGGAAGCTAGTTCTAGATAATAAGATTCGTATTGGTTCTTGGAATATCAGAACATTATCGGAAAAGTTAATGGAGGTGGTAGATACTATGATTCAGAGAAAGATTCATATAATATGTTTACAAGAGACAAAATGGGTTGGAGAAAAAGCAAAGGAGATAGAGGATACAGGTTTTAAATTATGGTACTTAGGTAAAGAAAAGGCTCGAAACAGAGTTGGTATTATCATAAATAAAGATTTAAAGGAGAGTGTAGTAGACATACAACGATATGGTGACTGAATCATGACGTTGAAATTAGTGTTAGGAGCAGAGGTTTTGAATATAGTTTGTGCTTACGCACCCTAAGTAGGACTAGAAGATAGTATAAAGACAATTTTTTTGGGAAGAGTTAGATAAGGTGTTTCAAAAGATTTCACAAAGGGAGATGATTTGTTTAGGAGGACATTTAAATGGACATGTCGGTAAAGAGGCATTAGGATATCAAGGGATTCATGGAAACTTTGGTTTTGGGGATATAAACGAGGAAGGTTGGAAGATTTTAAATTTTGCTATGTCATTTGATCTCTTTATAGTCAATACAATCTTTAAAAAATGAGATAAACATTTAATTACTTATAAGAGTGGCTTATCACAAACACAAATTGATTACTTTATTTGTAGAAAAAAAGATAGAGCGTGTTGTAAAGATTATAAGGTAATTCCAGGAGAAAGCTTAACCACCCAACATCGACTTTTAGTTATGGATTTACAAATAAAAAAATGGACAAAGAAGAAAAGAGTGCATCGAGCTATTCGGACTAAATGGTGGAACCTCAAAAGCGAGAAAGAAGATATATTTAAATAGAAAGTCCTTCAAGGAGATGTTTGGAATTATGTTGGTACACCCTGTGATATGTGGAACAATATGGCTATACATATTAGGAAAGTGGCGAAAGATGTGTTAGGAGTATCTAAGGGAGGTGTACCGGCACAAAAAGAAGCTTGGTGGTGGAGTGAAGTAGTACAAAATTAAATCAAGGCAAAGAGGGCATGTTACAAATTACATTATGCTAAGAAAACTATTGAAACTTTAGAAGCTTATAAGAAAGCAAAGAAGGAAGCGAAAAAGGCCGTTAGTGAAGCAAAAGCTAAGATTTGGGATGACTTATATAAAAAACTAAACTCAAAAGAGGGTGAAAGAGATATTTTTAGGATAGCTAGGGCTAGAGATAAGAAAACTAAAGATCTTAATTATGTTAGATGCATAAAAGACGAGGATGAAAAAATTCTAGTGGCAAATGATGATATAAGAAATAGATGGAAAAACTATTTTTATAATCTTTTTAATGAAAATAAAGATGTTAGTATTAGTCTAGGAGATTTAGCCCAGTCAGAAAAGTATATAAACCACAATTTCTACCGACGTATTCAAAAGAATGAAGTCAAAGAGGCTCTTAAACATATGAAGAGTGGTAAATCAGTAGGACCAGATAATATTCCTATAGAAGTTTGGAAAATACTAGGAGAAATAGGAATCACTTGGCTCACAAGACTATTTAATGAAATATGGAAAAACCAAAAGATGCCCGAGTAATGGAGAGCAAGTACACTTATACCCATATATAAGAACAAGGGAGACATTCAAAATTGTGCGAATTATCGAGGTATCAAGTTAATGAGTCATACTATGAAATTATGGGAAAGAATTATCGAATGTAGGTTAAGACAAGTATCAAGTACAACAGAGAACCAATTTGGATTTATGCCAGGCATATCTACTATTGAAGCGATTCACCTTTTGAGACGTCTTATGGAACATTTTAGAGCAAAAAAGAAAGACCTTCACATGATATTTATTGATCTAGAAAAAGCTTATGATAGGGTACTGACGGAAGTTCTTTGGAGAACTTTGGAAAAAAGAGGTATTCCATTGACATATATTAACCTTATAAGAGACACGTATGATGGTGCAAAAACATGTGTGAGGACTCATGAAGGAACGACAGACTTCTTTGAAGTTAATATTGGGTTACATCAAGGATCAACTTTAAGTCCATACTTATTTATAATGGTGATGGATGAGTTAACAAAACATATTCAAGATGAAGTACCTTGGTGTATGTTATTTGCAGATGACATTGTATTAGTGGAGGAGTCTAAGGAAAAGGTTAATAGAAAATTGGAACTATGGAGAGAAACATTAGAAAGCAAAGGCCTCCGACTTAGTAGAATAAAGACAGAATATATGGAATGTAAGTTTGATAATTTGGTTACTTCAGAGGACATAAAAATTAAAATTGGCACACATTGCATTCTCCAAAAGGAAAGTTTTAAATACCTAGGGTCAATTTTTCAGAGTGATGGAAGAATTAATGGAGATGTTACACATAGAATTAATGCTGGTTGGTTAAAATGGAGAGGAGCATCAAGTATTCTTTATGATAAGAAGATACCATTAAAATTAAAAGGTAAATATTATAGAGCAGCAATTAGGGCTGCCATGTTTTATGGTTCTGAGTGTTGGGGAATTAATCATCAACATGTACAAAAGATGTCTGTGATAGAAATTAAGAAGTTGAGATGGATGAGTGGTCATACAAGAAAAGACCGTATACATAATGTGGTTGTTAGAAACAAATTAGGAGTGGCACCAATAGAGGATAAAATGAGAGAATATCGTTTAAGATGGTGTGGACATATAGAAAGAAGATCAAAAGAACCTGTAAGAAGGTTAGAAAAACTAAATTTGGAAAGTATTAAAAGAGGTAGAGGACGACCACAAAAGTGTTGGAAAGAAACAATAAAGAATGATCTAGCTTATTGTGAATTAACTGCTAACATGACACACGATAGGGATCTGTGGAAACAAAGAATCCATGTAGCCGACCCCGTCTAGTATGGGAAAAGGCTTAGTTGTTGTTGTTGTTGGTCAAGGTCAGTGGATTTGGCAGTAATAGCAAGGGGGAGATGGGCTCACTTCATGGGACAAATTTCATGTCCAATCACACATGACTCACAGTATGCTAGTTAGCGTAGAGAACGTTGATTTCATCTTGGTTACTCTAATTTATGATTCCAACAATAGCGAAAACGTTTATGTTTCTTAAAATTACGCATGAAATTTGGTGTGCAGTTTCTGAAGCTTATTCCAGAAAATAGAATGTAGCGAAGGAATATGAAACCTTGAAAAAAATCAAGAAATGCAAGCAAGGAACTCGCTCTATTAGTGAAGTATTATACAGATTTTCGGGGATTGTGGGATGAGTTTCTCTTTTATACCAATATCAAGTGTTCATCGTGTTATGCAGAAAGGAATTTGAAAAATGGAAAGAAGAAATTTTTTGACTTGTTGTGGGGTGTAAATCCTGAATTTGAGTCTATAAAGATAAACATTTTAGGCCGGGAAGAACTGCCTTCACTTGGCACAGTCTACTCGTTGTTGATTCATGAAGAAGATCATAGAAATTTAGAGAATGACAATATTAATACTACCGAACAACATGTTCTGCAAAGTAGAGGAGAAACCTCACAATATCGTGGAAGAGGTGGACAACACAATAGAGGACGTGGACGGGGACATTTCCATTTCGATGATAAGGACAAAATAGTATGTTCTCAATGTGGAAAACATTGACACTTAAGAGAAGATTGTTAGGAATTACATGGACGTCCATAATTTCATAGACCAAGGAATAATTATGTTGATATTACCGAATACGCATAATACAAACGGTATTCAAGAACTTATTAAGAGGACTGAAGGGTTAGAAATTAAATTATCTAAAAATTAGCATTCATCTACTTCTCATGCTACTTTATCGCATGCTACTTACGGTGAAGGATAAACAATTCTCTCCTTTTCATTCTAAAAGTTGGATTATTGACTCTGGGGTTATAGATTATATGGTAGGAGAGTTTTCATATTTTTTAGAATATCATTTACTTTAAAAACAAAGAACCAATAAGTTGGTTGATAGCTCTCTCTCTTATATGATTGGACAGGGAAGTGTACCTATATGTCTTATATATTTACAGTCAGTTTACCATGTTCCTAGCTTTCTTATAAATCTTCTGTCAGTTAGTTCCTTAACAAGTATCCTAAATTGTAGTGTGACATTTTATCCCACTGGTTGTACTTTTCAGGATTTGAAGATGGGAAAAATCTTTGGTCGTGGTAGTGTCTGATGAGGATTATATATTCTAGACGACAAATCTCAACATATTGCTACTTTTGGTACTACTGCAATTACTCAAGACACAGAGATCCAACTTTGGCATAGTTGTTTGGGTCATCTGACAGTGTCCAAGCTCCACTATGTTGAGTGTAGAGTCAAACAAATTTTTTTTAATGTGAAGTGTGTCAACTAGGGAAGCACCAAAGAGCACCTTATCTCTTAAGTGAGTCTAGGAGATCCCAACCTTTTGAACTCCTGCATTCTGACATATGGGGTCCCAATCCAGTTTCATCCTTGTTTTAATACTTACATTCATGAAACTTCCTCATAACAGAAATATTGTGGGTTGCAAGTAGATTTTCACTATTAAATACAAAGCAGATGAAACTATTGAAAGATATAAGGCAAGACTTGTTGCCAAGGGCTACAGTCAATCATATGAGATTGACTACAATGAAACCATCGCACCTGTAACAAAGGTTACTTCAATAAGAATACTTCTCAGTATGGTAGTAAATTTCAGATGGAATTTATGGCAGCTAGATGTGAAAAATGTTTTTCTACAAGGAGATTTGAACGAAGAAGTATTTATGAAACTTCCTCAAGGGATGAATATTAAGGAAAAAGATAGTATAGTTTGTAAACTAAATGAAGCTATCAATGGACTGAAAGAGTCACCAAGAGCCTGGTTTGAATAGTTCAGTGAAGCAATATGTAACTTAGGATATCAAAGAAGCATAAACGATCATGCTTTATTCTTTAAGAAGGGTACAAAGTTGTCGGTTCTTGTTGTTTATGTAGATGATATAATTGTAACAGGTGATGATGTAGAAGAAATATCTGCATTAAAACAGAACCTTCACAAATTATTTGACCTCAAAGACTTGGGGCGACTCCACTATTTTTTGGGTATTGAGGTATTATATTTCAACCAATATATAGTTTTAACTCAGAGAAAATATACAATGGATCTGCTACTGCTACAGAAAACAAATATGTTTGTAAACTGAGTGATTCTCCTATGGATGTTAATAAAAAATTGTTCATTGGAGATAGTGAAGATTTCAGAGATACCCGTAGATATCAACAATTGGTTGGTAAGCTTATTTATTTGACTATTACTCGTCCATATATCACTTATGTTGTGGGTATTATAAGTAGGTTTATGCATTCACCAACAAAGAACCATACGGAAGTCGTGTATCGCATTCTCAGATATCTTAAGTCTACACTTAGCATGGGTCTTTATTATTCCAAATTCTGCAACTTTAATATTCAATTTTATTCTGATGCTGATTGGACAGGATTGAAGGATGATCGCAAATCTACTACGGGCTATGTTACACTACTTGGTGGTAATATTATATCTTGAAAGAGTAAAAAACAAGTTGTTGTTGCTCCATCTACAACAGAAGCAGAATATAGAGGTATATCTTAAGCTATGTGTGTAGGAAAGTGGGTTTCCTCCTTAATATGTGGGTTGGGTTTTCATTCTACACAACTTATACCTCTATATTGTGACAAAAATGCAACTATTGAGATGGTTTTCAATCCGTTTATCACGAAAGAACTAAACATATAGAGATTAATTATCACTTCATTGAGGAAAAGATTTTCAACCGAGAATTCAAACTGGAGTATTTCAAATAAGAAAACCAAAGGACCGACTTTCTTACCAAAACTATTGCCAACAGACAACAGAGAGACAATTTGTCCAAGTTGGGTGTTCTTGATATCTTTCACCCAACTTGAGAGGAAGTGTTAGAGTTTGAAATCGGGTCCTAAAGTGGACACATTATGATATGTTTTATGTTTTATGTCTTATTAGTAGTACTTAATTAGTAATAGGGGTAAATTAGTCATTCAAGTTAGATTATGATTATAAATAAGAGATTAGGGTTATGTTTAGAGTAAGTAGGAAGTGGAGAGAGGCAACCGACTGTGGGTGCTGTCCTCAATGTATCTGGCAGATTGGATGAGATGTCTCCAATCTGCCGAATCTTCTTGTTGAGAAAGTCAAGTTGACATATTCAATCTTGTTTATGTTCAGTCCATAATGTATAGATTAGGATTTGGATACCAATGAATCAGATTCTGATCCATTGGGACCTGAGTCATATTAAATACTTATTAGGGGTAATATGGTCTTTCAAGTTATAAAGTCTAGTATATATTAAGTTGAGTGTCATTAAGGTTTGTAATAGAAAATATGTGTGATGCTAGACGGCTGCCAAGAAGGAGCCGCCCAGCCCTAATATTGTATTTCATCAATTGTCAATGAAATTATGATGTTTCTTGTGTAAATCTAACATGGTATCAGAGCCTATTGAGGCCTACATGCGATCAATCGAGAGAGAAAAACAGAAAAAGGGGGTTTTCTAGCAAAGAGATAAGTATTTTTCATAGTTTTCGTGGTATTTTTTATTCAAAGTTCAGTTTTGTGTTGGATTATAAACATCATCGCAGTGGGCTTGGTATTCTCTTCATAATCGGATTAAATATAAATTGGGAAGTGTTTTTTTATTTGCAATCGAGATTTTTAATGCTCAAGGATATCCAGTCGAGTGGTTCTTTGGGAGAGACTATCTTGTGCATAATCATTTGGGTTCGTTTAGAGCATATATGATGATGATATTGGGTGATTCTTCTTGAATCTTTGATTAAGGAAGGCCTTCACGATTTGCTATCAATCTCATTTTATTGTCTTTGGGAAACACAGTATCTCTGAATATGGAAAAAAGAAAGATGATTGAAGGGAATGAATCGAATTCCTCAGATAAAGGGGAACTATTTCAAATCACAAATTTGAAGTTAGATGGAAAGAATTATTTGCAATAGGCTAGATCAATTGAATTGGCAATTATGGCCAGGGGGCGTTGGGATTACTTGACTGGTGAGATATCTCCACCCCCAATTACATATCCTCTTTATCCTCGATGGCATAGGAAAAATGCACTGGTGAGTGTTTGGCTTATCCAATCTATGACTCCATCTATAGGCAGCACATTCATGTTTCTGGATACACCTCGAGACATTTGGCTAGCAGTTCAGGAAGTTTATGCTCAACAAAAGAATATTGCTAAGAAGTACGACCTCATTGAAAAGATTCGAAAATGCAGGCAAGGAGGAAGAACACTCAGTGAGTACTATGGAGAACTTTGGGGACTCTGGGAAGAACTTCAAATTTACTCTAAGACAAAATGTCAGAGTTACACATAAGAACAAAATGAAGAGTTCGAAGAACGCAAAGTATTCGATCTTTTATGGGGCATTTAATCTGAGTATGAGGCAGTGAAGAACAACATTCTTAGTAGGGAAGAGCTTCCGTCCTTGAGTACAGTTTATTCACTTCTTCTTCGAGAAGAAGAAGGAAAACTTTTGGAGAATGAAACTAAAATCAGTTCAGAAAATACTGCTTTTGTAGGAAGGAATGTGTATACTCCTCCATTCGCTAGGGAGAAAGGTGGTTATGACAGAGGTAGAGGAAGATCTGGTTTTTCATCTGAAGAAAGGGATAAATTGACTTTTCATTGCGGGAAAACACGCCACACTAAGGAAACGTGCTGGGAATTAGTAGGAAAACCTACCTACTTTCAGAACAGAACCAATAAGGCTTATTTTGGCAGTGATTAGACTGAAAAACCAAAGGCAGAAGAGAATGCAGCATCATTGACAGACATGAAAAAGGAGATCGAGTTGTTGAAGGCCCGTTTAACATATTCACAAGTACCATCTACCTCTTCTCACAGTGACTCACAAGCAACTATTCTCTATCCATTCTCATTTTTGACCCAGGGTAATATAAGTTCCTCTTATTCACGAATATGGGTTATTGATTATGGGGCTACAGACCACATGGTCAGTCACAAAGACTTCTTTGATTACTATGAATTGACTCAGGCAAAAGTTAATATCAAGCTGGCAGATGGTTCTCAGACTTCGATAGTGGGAAAATGAAGTATTATTAATCTTTTGGTACATTAAAAAATATCTTACATGTCCCAAACATCTAGGTAAACTTATTGTCTGTCTTTGCTATGACACAAGATCTGAAATGTATAATTTTTTATTCTACTAGATGTGTCTTTCAGGAACAGAGGACGAGAATAATCTTTGGTCAAGGTAGTATGAGAAGAGGCCTCTACGTTTGCGAGGATAATAAATGAACAACACTACACTCCACAGTCGTTACAGTGAAACAGGAGGAAGACATACCTCGTTGGCACAAAAGACTAGGACATTTACCTTTTTCAAAAATAAAGATGTTATTACCTGAGTTTAGAAATTATAATAATTTGAATTTGAATTGTTACACTTGTTAGAAGGCAAAACACCATTGTATTTCCTTTTCTTTAAATGAAGAAAAATCTTTTATTCCATTTGAAATTGTTCATTAAGATATTTGGGGACCTTGTTCTACTACATCTGGGCATGGATGCAAGTATTTTGTTTCATTTATCGATGATTGTACTAGATTCACTATGCTATATCTCATGAAGACTAAAAATGAAGTGAAAAATATCCTTCCAGTTTATTGTCAGTTTGTACAGACTCAGTTTCAGCATACTATAAGAGTTTTTCGCAGTGATAATGGGGAAAAGTTTATATCTCAATCCCTTCATTCATACTTTCTACAACGTGGAATTCTACATCAGATTTCATGTGCGTACTCTCCTTAACAGAACGGTGTTGCTGAAAGGAAAAATCGACATATTCTAAAAGTAGCTAGAACTCTCTTACTTAGATGTAATGTGCCGAAATGTTATTGGGGTGAAGCAGTACTAACTTCAGTGTTTCTTATCAATCGTATGCCAAGCAGAATTCTTAATGGGAACACTCCATTTCATTTGTTATGTCCTTCTCAGAAACAATTTCATCTTATCTCAAGAATATTTGGTTGCACATGTTTTGTTCATGCCCATCATGGATTAAGAGATAAATTAGATGCTCGATAAATCAGTTGTATTTTTCTTGGATACTCTTCTACTCAGAAGGGATACAAGTGTTATGATTCCACAAAAAGGAAAGTATATGTCACAATGGATGTTACATTTCATGAAGATATTCCTTTTTATAATATTGCAGAAACCGCTCCATTAGATATGCCATCATCATCTGTGTTACCTCTTATGCCAATTGAAATTCAGCTAGTGCAAGAGAATGGAGGTAAAGAGATGACCCTTGATTCAGAAAGACGATGGCAAATATATACTAGAAGTGACAGAAGGGTATTTGCTCAACATCAATCACCTATCTCAGATCATAATCCTCCACCAGAATTAGATTTAAATTCAACTCAAGTGACTACACAACATTATGATGAATCGGATGACTTACCTATTGCACTTAGAAAAGGAAGGAGAAACAATGCAAAATATTCATTGGATAAAATGGTATCTTACTCAAATTATCCCAAAGAATATCAATTATTTGTGATGCATGCAGATACCATTCATATTCCTAAAACATTTGAAGAGGCCAAACAGTATCCAGAGTGGAGTGCTGTCATCGAAGAGGAAATCACAGCTCTAGTCCAGAACAACACCTGGGGCTCTACCTCTTTTAATACTTTTAAAATTTAGTTTTTCTAACCTTACAGGTTCTTCTTTCTATATGTCCAAACCATCTTAAACGATGTTCTCTCATTTTATCCTCTATTGGTGCCACTCTTAATTTGTTTCTAATAACCTCATTATGTATACGGTCTAGAAGGCATAATTGATATAAAGAAAAAATTGCATGTCTTATTTGACTTGAAGGATTTGGGAAGACTGCACTATTTCCTTGGGATAGAAGTTATTCATAAAGATGATAGTTTATTTTTAAGTCAGAGGAAATATATTTTAGATTTGTTGAAGGAAACAAAAATGGAAGACTGTAGAGTATGCTCTACCCCTATAGAAACATTCACAGAAGAGACCAATAAGCTTACTGAATCATTTGAAGATGTTGGTAAATACCAGTGATTAGTGGGTAAGTTGATATATGTTACTATTACTCGACTAGATATCAACTTTGCAGTTGGATATATAAGTAGATGGATGCATTGCCCATCTAAGTATCATATGAGTACAGTTTTTCACATCATCAGGTACTTAAAATCAACTATAACCTATGGGTTGTTATATTCTCTATCTTCATCGCTAGACATATGTATATATTTAGATGCAGATTGGGCAGGCTTTAGAACTGACAGGAGATCAACTTCAGGCTATGTAGTTTGTTTGGGAGGCAATGTTATATCTTGAAAAAGTAAAAAGCAGTCTGTGGTTGCCAGGTCTAGCGCAGAGGCAGAGTATCGAGCTATAGCACTGGGCATGTGTGAAGGTCAATGGATTCTATCACTTCTTGAAGAACTTGGTTTAAAAAAGAATACTCTCATTACTTTCTTTACATATAGTAGAACGACACTTCAAATAGCTCAGAATCCCGTCTTCCATGAAAGAACGAAGCATATTGAGATAAACTGTCATTTTATCAGAGAAAAGATAGCCCAAGGCATATTCAATCTTGTTCATATTCGTTCAGAAGATCAATTAGCGGACATATTCACCAAAATAGTCTCAATCAATGACCTTCGGAAAGCACTTGCACAGTTAGGAATTACCAGTCTTCAGGAGTCAACTTGAGGGGGCGTGTTGAGAAAGTCAAGTTGACATATTCAATCTTGTTTATGTTCAATCTATAATGTATAGATCAGTTAATGTTCAGTCCATAATGTATAGATTAGGATTTGGATCCCAATGGATCATATTGGGACCCGAGTCATATTAAATACTTATTAGGGGTAATATGGTCTTTCAAGTTATAAAGTCTAGTATATATTAAGTGAGTGTCATTAGGGTTTGTAATAGAAAAAACGTGTGATGCTGGACGGCTGCCAAGAAGAAGCCGCCCAGCCCTAGTATTGTATTTCATCAATCGTCAATGAAATTATGATTTCTTGTGCAAATCCAACACTTCTAAGTACTTCATATTTTGTTAGTAAATGTTAGTTTATTTCAATGCTGACAGTATTTTGATCATGTACTAGTTGCTGTCATTGAACGTGGTAGATATTTATTTAACATGCATCACTTACTGTGGAGAATTACACTTATCTACAAGTTAAAATTTGGTCCTAAAAGCATAAAGTCTCTGACCCTATAGCCATTGATGCTGAAATCCTGCTATAGATCTTACTAATGTATCTGTCTTCCTTCCAGGCTTGGAGATGGAGCGACTATCTTACTTATCAAAGATAAGGCAGGGTACATTTTTGGAGGCTATGCTTCTCAACCTTGGGAACGGCACAATGAGTTTTATGGTGATATGAAGTCTTTTCTCTTCACATTATATCCTCATGCTTCTATCTTCCGGCCTTCAGGATTAAACGCCAACTTGCAATGGGTAACCCTTTAACTGGTGATACGCTTCTATGTTCCTTTCCTGTTTATTTTGTCAGTCTTGTATAATCATTATGTGCAAGAGTTGCAATCTCATGCTCAGTGGAACAAAACTTGATTATGAGAATCATTCATCAAAGTGGGAAGGATTAATTGTTTCCCCATCCCGTTGCCAATCATGTTTCAAGGTCATTAACTCTTCGGCGCTTCCTTACTCTGCAAACTAAATTGCTGCTTGACTTCATAGGTGCTAATCAATTAAACATGAAAAGGGTTGCTTGTCACTGTCCTATTTGTGAGCCATTCATGTCATGAATCGTGGGTCACTAGATCTGCAAACTTAGCAAAATAAATGGGAAAATAGATTTGCTGTCTGTGGCTGTTCACAAGTGCTAATCAGTAAAGGTCGTCTATTTACATGATCCATAACCTTTCTTTAGGTTTCTAATCAAAGTGAGAACTTTATGAGAAAGAACACTTGAAAGAAATGGGATGCATTATCTTTTGGCACGTATGCAAGTCCAGTGAGTTGAGGAGAATGACTACAAACAACAACAACAACTAAGCCTTTTCCAATACTAGATGGGGTTGGCTACATGGATTCTTTGTTTCCACATAGCTCTGTAATATTTACCTTTCAACTTTAATGATATCTTCTTATCACATAGAATACTTTATGCCCCTCTCTATTTTAAAACTTTCCTTGTGAGGGATGTATATATGTGAATCTTAATTTTTATGTCCTCTGAAGTACCCAAATGATCAAACTTACATCCCATATATTTTGTCTTTATTCTAATAAGTCGGAAGCCTTTACTTTTTAACGTTTCTCTCCATAGTTCCAATTTCCTATTAACTTTTTTCTTAGACTCATCCACTAACACGATATCATCTGTAAATAACATACACCAAGGTACTTCATTTTGAATATATTTTGTTAACTCATCACTGACCAATATAAATAAATATATAATTAAAGTTGATCACTGAAAGGAGTCTGTCATTCCTTTGTGAGTCCTCACACATCTTTTTGCACCATCGTAAATGTCTCTTATAAGATTTATGTATGTCAATGAGATACTTCTCTTTTCCAAGGTTCTCCAAAGAACATCTTTTGGCACCCTATCGTAAGCCTTTTCTAGATCAATAAATATAATGTGAAGGTTTTTTTTGCTCTAAAATATTCCATAAGATGTCTCAATGGGTGAATCGCTTCAGTAGTAGATCATGAATCCGAATTGGTTCTCTATTGTACTTGATACTTACCTTAACATACGTTCGATAATTCTTTCCCATAATTTAATAGTACGACTCATTAACTTGATACCTTGATAATTCGCACAATTCTAAATGTCTTCCTTGTTCTTATATATAGGTATAAGTGTACTCACTTTCTATTTCTCGAGCATCTTTTGAGTTCTTCATATTTCACTAAATAGTCTTCTTGTGAGCTAAGTTAACCACATATCTTCTAGGATTTTTTATACTTCTATAGGAATATTGTTTGGTCCTACAGATTTTTCAACTTTTATATATTTAAGAGCTTCTTTGACTTCATTCTTTTGAATACATCGATAAAAATTGTGGTTTATGTATTTTTCTTATTTGACTAACTCTCCTAAATTAATATTACCATGTGAATTTTCATTAAAAAGCTTATAGAAATAAATTTTCCATCTATTTTTTATATCATCATTTACCACCACTAGAATGTTCTCATCATCATCTTTGATACATCTAACACAAGTAAAATCCTTAGTTTTCTTATCTCTGGCCTTAACTATCCTAAAAATATCTCTTTCATTTTCTTTTAATTTAAATTTTTTATATAAATCCTTCCAAATTTTGGCTTTTGCCTCACTAACGGCCTTTTTCGCCGAGGAGATTGACTAAGTGCATGAAATGTACTCAGTTGTAATTGATGATCATCAACAATTTTATCTGTAGCTTTAGCTTGGTTCCACCACAAGCATGAATGGCAGCGTGGACTTATTTTTTATCAGCAGGCCTTAGACAATGTGTCTGAAATCTATCGTAATGATTTTAACAGCAATCTTCCTAGAGATATCTCAATATCCTCTCAGCAATTGCTTTTGTTTGCTTGAAGCCCATGTTTTACGTAAATCAGCTCAAGCAGCCTAGTTTAACCTGTTTCAGCTCTTGGGATACAGGACCACCATTCATAATGTATTACCACTCTATAACTCAACTACGTCCGCCTAAGAATATTCTGTCCAATTGTATAAATGCAATTCATTAATTTTTGGTTACCCTTATTAATATTTGCTCTTCTGCAAAGCAGTTTTTAACACAATGAAATAGCGTGTGCCAGCGCCTTATTAGCTAAGCTTGTATATTGTGCAGGTTAAAATACGTTCAGTTGCATCATGCATCAATACAATACTTGATAGGATTTTGAAGAAAATGTAAAGCTATTTATTAAATATGCACCAAGTCAAGGAATGCGGGATTTTGGCATATCTGGTCACTTGATATTCTAGTACTTTGGTTTTTCTTCCTTCATATGATCGATTCATGGTGAAGCCCATGATGATAATACAAAGTAGGAAAACACATCAACGGAAATTCTTCTCCTTCCTCAACCGACTAATTTGAAACTAAAGTAAAAAGTTTGCCTTTGTGACAGTGTGCTGTGAACTTCACATCAGAGAACATTCCAAACGGCATTGGTTTTGGTGGGCAAGTCAACCACTTCGGATTGTTCCTGTCAGCAAACTTCGACCTCGGTCATTCATTTCAGTGCAACACCTTTAGTAACCCTTGCCTATCAAAGGGGAACCATATCATTCCCGAAATAATAGAGTGCTGGGGGGTCATGGCAAGAGAAGTACAGCAGCAACGCAAGCCTGAATCTTCTAAGGGCAGTGTATTGCAGAGGTTTAAAGAGGACAGGCACATGCTGAATATGGTTGGACTTGCTAATTCTAGTGAATCCGCTTAACAAAACATCGCACCACTAATTTCTGTAGAAGTGTGATTGGCCTGTTCTCTTATTTGTTTTTTTTACTATACCTGTTTGTACTAGTTCAGCACGAGATCAGGCTCAATGATAACTAAGAATCCTTGTATCAGACGCACTCAGTGGGAGTGTGGGAGAAGGCTTATTGCTTTTGGGGTTTTTTTCTTACGAGTTTCATGTGGTGATAGCAACTCCATCGTGTCGCTATTCTCATAATTTATTTCTATACAAATACAGAAACCCTTCTAATGTACAGTTTTGATGGAAGTACTATATATATATATATATATGTGTGTGTGTGTGTATGTGTGAAAATCCGAGATGTTCTCGATCTACCGAAGTTTGAGCCTATGGATGATACTGTGTTAGTAGATGTGATGGGAACCATTTAGTCGAAAACTTGAGTTACATACAGAAACCGTAGAAGGGATTTTGACTTAATAGAGCAAAGAAAACTGTATGAAGCATAGAGAGCAATACCTCACCTCTCTAGGAGATTCACTCACAACTTGAAGGTCAGGAGTTTTATGGTCGGGGCATGCATCTGGCTTCAGACTCCCATTTAAAAAGGAAAGCAAAAACGTTTAGGAGTCATGATCCAGACAATATTTCTAGTCTCAACTTGATTGTCGCTTCAACCAATGTATTAAAGTAAAGAGAAAAGTTTCAAAAGAAGTGATAATTGGGAAAGTTGCGATATGCAATGAAAAGATCATGAAAGTCGAAATGCTAGTCAAATTGAGGAAATGGAAACATTGTTCAGGGAGAGTATTACCCGTTTCAAATAAAGCAACAAACAAGCAAACCACCCCCTCCTCTCTCTCTTTATATAGTGAAGATGCAGCTCTTCTTGTCCAAAGAAGAAGGTGCTCATCTCATTTTACCACTCTGGTAATTTAATTGGTTAGATGGTTTTGTGTAGTGTTACTGACCATGAATTTAATGCTTACAGTAGATATTACTTTAGAAAAGCCAATTGTTTAGTTTAAATGAACTAAATTTTAATTTTTTTTCCACAATTAATACTGTATAAAAGCTAACCTTTTAAGTCTAGCAAGCATGCTTGTATTCACCTGTACTTTTTAATCCAAAACATTTAAACCAGTTTACTGACTTTTAGAGGGTCTTCTATTGATACTGAAAACGGCAACGAGCAATAGCTCACTTGACTAGAGGGTTGACTGACATGTTGACGGTCATGAGTTCGGGGCCTGCATCTGGCTTCGGCCTCCCATTGTACAGAAAAAAGAACTTTTTAAGTAATTGAAAATATAGGTTTTACAAGAGAACCCTCAAAATGTAATGGTTTTAATTGAACAATTATCCATCTTATGCCCTTTAAAAAGTTCTTTTACATTCCCGAATTTCATGGAAATCTCCAGGTCATTTAAAGCTTTTGACACTATAGCAGAAACTAGAAGGATAACAAAGAAAAATAGATATCTGATGACATATCTGGAGCTGTGACTTATTTGCTTCCAAGAGAATTCTTCACCCAAACGTTTTTAGTCTAAGTGCATCAAGTATGCCTTTCTGTGAACTGCATAGACAGTACTCAAGCATTCAGGCTGAAAGAGAATATCACTAAGAGAATTAAAAGGTTTTCTTTAGTTACACTGTTACGTCTCTTCTGGCAGTCTTTGGATCGTCTTCACGTCTGGATTGCCCTCCACCAGGACGAAAAGATGGAACAAAACTCCACCCATGTAAGATATCACCCTTGCACGACTGGTCCCAAGTCCGAACAAAGGAGGAGGGTTGTGTTAGGCTTTCGACGGCCAGCATAAAACTATATCAAACTTATTTACCATGAATTCTACAAATTATGATAGGGTTATGTGGAAACAAAGAATCCATGTAGCCGACCCCATCTAGTATGGGAAAAGGCTTAGTTGTTGTTGTTGTTGTTGTTACGTCAAAAAGCTCCAGTCTTCGACTCCCAAAGGACGGGAGCTTGGCTCAGCCGTTCAATTCCTCATGCATGTCTTTCAGCAGCCATGAGATGGAATTATACTTGATATGATCAAAAGTTAATCATCAGCACCCTGCAAAAACCAAGAAATGCGTGTAGTACATCGGCTATTAAACACTATTAGGTATCAATTCTTGTCATGCACCACCAACAGCACGAACAGATCTCTAGGTTGCTTTTCGTAATTCTATTGAAAGATCAGCACCATTAGCCATTTTCAATTCCAAAGCTTTCCATGAAAGACAGTCAGACCACCTGTTCCTTTCATGTTGTAGCTGTTGTCCTTTACAGTATTATTCATTGTTGCACGGAAAACTTTCTTCTTGGCTTCTATTTAGCGTCCTACTTCTCATATCAATGTCAGAACTTGGCAATAATTATAACGTGTCAATCTCTTTTAACAGTCATCTCGCGTTTCCCTTCATGTATAGCTTCCGATCTCTATTTCGCATTTCACTTCCTCATACATATTGTCTACCAATACTACATTACCTGCATGACATGTATATGCAAGTTATAGGATTTCAAAGAATAGCATAAGATAAATTGGTGTTTGTGATATGAAGCCAAGAGATGCTACCTTACGATTCTTCTGCTGCAACTCTCACTGGTTTTAGGTTTGTGAACATTTTCTTTCCAAGTTGCAATAAAACGGCGAGTGAGCCAAAGAGGTACAAGAAAAGAAGTTGTAGCTTTGTGGCAAATTCTGATGCATGACTGAAACGATATCCGCGTGCGCTGCTAATCCATGACAGTGTGGTTACCTCCCCGCCTGATATCATGGCAAAAGTGTCAGTGCCCAGATCTCTCTCTCTCTCTCTCTCTCTCTCTCTCTCTCTCTCTCTCTCTCTATATATATATATATATATATATATATATATATCATATCTATCTATTTATTATGTACGCAAAAGTACTCATTTGTTCTAATCATGAACAAGTTGGTCCACTCATCTGCTTCCAGCTTAGATTGTGACGCCTTGATTAAATCAATTAGAGCTTCATTCACCTGAAAAACGTTGCATGAGATATAATGACATTGTAACCAAATAGATATAAAGTCTATGTGCATAATATGTTCAGACTGGATTTATGTTACGACATAAAATATAGGCCTTTCATCTCTAGGGCCATCAATGTCAACCATCGGATGTTCAAGATTCTTATATTCAACGCTTGTTCTTTTGGATGTTAATGAAGGATACATATTAGCCAACAAAAAAACAAGAGAAATTATGTCTTTGTACAAAGCTGACCTTATTTTCTGCCTTCATGGACAACGTCTATTATTGCAATATCATTTTTTGTCAATGTAAGAGGGTTAAAGGAGGAGGAAGATCACAAAAGTGATTGAAAAGAAACAATAAAGAATGATCTTGCTTATGTTGAGTTAACTACTAGCATGGCACATGATCAGGCTCTATGAAAACAAAGAATCCAAATAATAAAGAATGATCATGCTTATGTTGAGTTAACTGCTAGCATGGCACATGATCGGGCTCTATGAAAACAAATAATCCATATCGGCAAAGCCCATCTAGTATGGGAAAAGGCTTAGTTGTTGTGCAAAGCCATCATAGACAGAGAACAATTAGATAACCATAGACAGAGAACAATTAGATAACACTCATGAACATAAATAGCGGTTATGGCTTAGCAACAATTCTTTGTCAAAGTAGGGAGGAAATTAACGTACCTCATCAGTTTTTTCATGACTGACCAGATGGGCACCTTGGAGTTCTACCATTCTTGCCACAGGATACAATTTCTCAGCAATTCTTCTTGCACGAGAAATGTGAGCAATGACGTCATGCCTATCAAAACAAAACAAAACAAGCTAAATTACTCACCTTAACAATAAAAAATACACTTCGATAACAATACTTAAATACATACACAAACACACACATATGTGTGTGTGTGTCTATATATATATATATATACTCTTGAGCGCTTTTTATAAGTGTGGTTAGCAGATGTAGAAAGTGACAAAAGATTATCACAATGAAGTAACAGTCTCAGTATTAACCAACCTGCCATGAATGGCTGAGATGAGAAAGCCAGATGAGCGAAGAATATCATAATCTCTTGAGGTTATTTTGTGCGTCCAGCAAGCATTCACCTGTCTTTTCAAACCATGATCTGACTGCATACCCGTAGAGGAGATACCCTTCACATATTCCTGGAAGATGTTTCCTGAAAAGGTGAGTACATATCGATTTTATGGTAATGATAGAAACTGGCAATACTCTCATATTCAGAGACTTAGAAATTCCACATGGATAATGTACTACGGCTTCCTTCAAAAAAAACCTTTTGAAAGTGCTGAATTTTTTTGTACTGTGTGAGAAAAATATTAAATGAAGCACAAACGTTTGCTGTATCCTTTGTTGTGTTGGAGTTCCTATCAGATCTTGATGCTCTAGTCTTATTTTCATACATTTCTTTGCTATTTGATATATTTTTACTGGTTCAAACGCAGTTCTCGCAATGGTTGATTTCCTGTTACCAAGAAAGACCATGTTTTTTTGTGTAATCAAATCAATGAATAGACAGAACGACAATGCTGGTTTAGGAGGAAGTTATACACTGTCACATTCCTTCGAATAAATTATACAAATGCTGACTTACTGTGAATAATCTGATATAGTATCAATCAGCAGAACTTCCAGATTGTAAATCTAGTATGATTGGTTCTAATGATACATAAATTGAACTTACTTCGTGCAGAATTTCCCTCCTGGTGTGGTTTCCTATCTTTTCATTGAGATATTCCTGCACATGCAAGCACAACATCATTGATCAAATGCTTAAAGGTGACCAAACCTGCACCCATCAGTTTCACAGCTTATTGAATATCGATGGTTTGAAATAGGATTTGAATAAGAACAAGCAGTCTGCGAAAAGAAAATGATGACACTATAACACAAGGCAAGCTGCTTCCTTCAAAAATTACATGAAAGAAAAAGCGAGGGCCCCAGCATTTAAAAGGAATATCCATAGAACTTCTTTAACCTACTAGACCTTGCTCTCTCTCTCTCTCTCACACACACACACACACGCACGTGCATGCACACAAACATATACACACCAAACAACAACAGAAATAATATTTGGTATTGATATGTTGTACAATGTTGGGGAAGAAAGTATTGGAAGAGCAGAACCTTATCAAGAAAAAAATAAATAATACTCCATGTTTGCATGTTGGTGATTGAGAGGGATCATGTGTAGGGATAGATGGCAACGTCAAAAGGCCATTGTGAAACAAACTTAGCAAAAGGATGACAAGCACTTTGCCAAGCTTCTCTGTAGAAGTTTATTAATGGTGGAGATGCAACACTACAGCACAAGGAAATAGATTGGAGAATCAGGCTTACCCTCTTAAGTATAGAAAAAGGGGAACTGTGTGGATGAAAAAGAAGATCCGATGACCAGTCTCAGCTCTCCAAGGAATAGTTGGTTTGACATGCTATGGTGTTTCTTTCAAAAGATACCAGCAGTTATGACAGAATTGGAAAACCGAAGGTCAGATAATATAGAATGACATGGAACAGTTTGAAAATTAGTATAAAGAGACAGAACATCTTCAAAAATATAGCTCAAGATACGTTATAAATTATCTCAGATAAGATGATGATGCCAGAAGACACTGGTAAGACAATAACTTTCTATGCAATTATGCATGGCTATATGAACCAGAAATGGTAATCCATTATATAATGCGGAGATTCAGTCTTTAGAGATAGGATTATTTCTGATATATGATCAAGAATATTGCGTGCACACACACACACACACAGATTAACCTCTGTACAATGTGTATCCAAACCAACAGCAGCTCTCTGCTGTGGAGTCTTTGCCTTTAAGAAGCGGATAGCAATTGAAATGATTTTTTTATCAACCTGCATGTGAAAATAACATAGCCAAATTCAATTTAGAGCACATCATGGGACCAATTAAATTTGCTATTTTTTCCCTCAAAGATCAAACTGCATGTTCCAGGTAAATTCCCTCCAATTCAGAAACTAGCCCTTCAGAAGACCTTAAAACATGCTACATGTGAAACTACAGAGATCTTACAAAATCAGTAGAAGACACCCCCACTGAGATGTTCCACATGATGTTAGTCATCAATTAAGAAAATGCATGCAGTATACAACAAGCATCTGAAGCAGAGTCTCGTAGGTCAAAAATACCAATACATGGTTCTCAAAATACTACTATCTTGCATATACACATGCACACAGACAGTAATTTATAGAAAAGAACATTTAAACTTAACATATTTAACCCTAGAACATGGTGTACTAACAAATATTAATACTTTTTGACAAATTAACCAGATCCTTCAACATGTCTGGGAATGACGTGCTAGGTTTCATCCAAGCATCCTGTGAAGAATAAGCGTCCTGTCATTATCATGGATACTTTAGCATCCTGTGAAGAATATATGCGATCAACTACTGAGTGTGAAAAGCATAGTTGTTATTTATGCTATACCACAAGACGCCCTAACTGCTCTTCTCCGAGAATAATATACAAAAATCAATTTCATCTTTAATAGTTGCATAAATGAATATCCTCTTAATAAACAATTTAAAGGTATACCTTGGGGACATATTCAAGCCCACCGCATGTTGCATTAAGTAAAGCCAATGATAGAATCCTCTCAGGTGCAATACAAGCTAATTTGCTAGCTATCAAAGCACCTGTCGTAACACTAACCATAGTTAGAAGAGGACAAAACCATTGCAGCAACTAGTCAAGATAACGATGGCCTTATCATTCTCTAGACTTGCATTGCTGGTCCCAAGCTCGGATAAAGGAGGAGGGTTGTGTTAGGCTTCCGACAGCCAGCGTAAAACTTCGTCGGATTTTTATAACATGGATTACAAAAATTATGAGCATTGCTTTGGGGTGTCCCCACCTAGCGATGTGCTGAAGAGCCCAAATGCAGTAATAAGTAAGCAATGGTCACTACATTTTCGCCCGAATGTAGTGAATCAATTGCAGAAAGTGTTCCCACATCATGGACGGGTGTGGGTAAAGAAGTTAGTCCCGCTACATTGTTGCCCGAATGTAGTGAATAATTTTCAAAGAGAGTCTCCGCATTTTGAATATGGACGGATGCAAGGGCTAAAGAAACTAGTCCTAGATAATAAGATTCGTATTAGTTCTTGGAATATCGGAACATTATCCGGTAAGTTAATGGAGGTGGTAGATACTATGATTCGGAGAAAGATTCATATTCTATGTTTACAAGAGACAAAATGGGTTGGAGAAAAAGCAAAAGAGATAGAGGATACAGGTTTTAAATTATGGTACTCAGGTAAAGAAAATACTTGAAACAGAGTTAGTATTATCATAAATAAAGATTTAAAGGAGAGTGTAGTAGACATACAACGATATGGTGACCAAATCATGACGTTGAAATTAGTGTTAGGAGCAGAGGTTTTGAATATAGTTTGTGCTTCCGCACCCCAAGTAGGACTAGAAGATAGTATAAAGATAACTTTTTGGGAAGAGTTAGATAAGGTGATTAAAAAGATTTCACAAAGGGAGATGATTTGTTTAGGAGGAGACTTAAATGGACATGTCGTTAAAGAGACATTAGGATATCAAGGGAATCATGGTACCTTTGGTTTTGAGGATATAAATGAGGAAGGTAGGGAGATTTTAAATTTTGCTATGGCATTTGATCTCTTTATAGTCAATACAATCTTTAAAAAATGAGATAAACATTTAATTACTTATAAGAGTGGCTTATCACAAACACAAATTGATTACTTTATTTGTAGAAAAAAAGATAGAGCGTGTTGTAAAGATTATAAGGTAATTCCAGGAGAAAGCTTAACCACCCAACATCGACTTTTAGTTATGGATTTACAAATAAAAAAATGGACAAAGAAGAAAAGAGTGCATCGAGCTATTCGGACTAAATGGTGGAACCTCAAAAGCGAGAAAGAAGATATATTTAAACAGAAAGTCCTTCAAGGAGATGTTTGGAATTATGTTGGTACACCTTGTGATATGTGAAACAATATGGCTATACATATTACGAAAGTGGTGAAAGATGTGTTAGGTGTATCTAAGGGAGGTGTACCGGCACAAAAAGAAGCTTGGTGGTGGAGTGAAGTAGTGCAAAATAAAATCAAGGCAAAGAGGGCATGTTACAAATTACATTATACTAAGAAAACTATTGAAACTTTAGAGACTTATAAGAAAGCAAAGAAGGAAGCGAAAAAGGCTGTGAGTGAAGCAAAAGCTAAAATTTGGGAGGACTTATATAAAAAAACTCAACTCAAAAGAGGGTGAAAGAGATATTTTTAGGATAGCTAGGGCTAGAGATGAGAAAACTAAAGATCTTAATTATGTTAGATGCATCAACGACGAGGATGAAAAATTCTAGTGGCAAATGATGATATAAGCAATAGATGAAAAAACTATTTTTATAAGCTTTTTAATGAAAATAAAGATGTTAGTATTAACTTAGGAGCAGTGTTATCCATATTGCACCGTATCGTATGATACGGTATGATACGTATCGTATTGTGGGCCACCACGATACGATAAGGTAGGTGTATCATGGAAGACAATGTATCGCACCGTATTGTGCGATATGGGCGATGAGCCCTGTGACCCTTATAAAGGGTCCCCGGCCGATCGAAACTCGTAATTTTTTACGAGTTTCCTCTCTCCTTTTGAGTTCCTCAAGCTCTCTAAGAGCCGGTTTTCACCTCCTTGGTATTCAAAGCTCTAAAATCGTGCCCTACGGTGTTCGTGCAAGCGTTCAAACTCGGATTTAGGTATATTTTTAATGTTTTTTCTATTTTTTTCTTTTCTATTTATTATTTTTTATGTTATTTCGTTTATTTATTTTTTGAATGACAAAATATGAAGTTATTAAGTGTGTGTATACGATTTTTATTGCATTCATAAAGTGGGAGACACTCCATTTGAGTGTTATTTAAAGATTGGGGGATTTACGAAGTGCTTTTATTTTTAGCTTTTTGTTTGAATTAAAATACTCTATTGAGATGGCAAGAAGGGGTGGTAGAGACTCCCATTATCGATCTAATGATCCGGCATGGTAGTGGGGTATACCAGTTGAGGGTTTAAGGTTAAAGATTATATGCTTATTTTGTGAAAATGTGGTTAGTGGTGGAATTTCAAGGTTGAAACACCACCTAGCAAGAACCAGGAAAGAAGTTATTCCATGCACAGGTAGAGTTAGAAGTGTGCCAAAAGGTATTAAATGGTAATACCTGCAAATGATTGAGAGCATACAGGAAAGAAGACAACAAAAGGATGATTTCGAGATGTGTGAAGAAGCTGATGATGCTACTGCCACTGGAGTTAGATTCACTGATAGTTTGCCATTAGATACTAGAAAAGAGATTAGTAGTAGCAATTCACGAGCACCTAGTAGGAGAAAGAGGGTTGTAGCTGAAAACTTTGGAGGTGGTAGAAGAGAAAGTTCAGGAAGGAGTAGAAGAAGAGCTTCTTCTACCATACATTCGTTCTTTCCTCCTTCCACTACACTTGGTACTCAACCTAGAATTCGTGCTGTTATGGCTTCAGAACAACTGCATGATCAGGCAGACATTGCAGTGGAAAGATGGTTTTATGATGCATGCATTCTATTTAATGCAGCAAACAGTTTTCATTTTAAAGCAATGGCAGATGCAATTGCTAATATTGGTCTTTGTGTATGATGAGGAGATATACAGAAGGTGCAAAGCTTCTTTGCATAATTGCAATTCGGTTTGCAACAAACTTCTTATATGTATAGAGTATTGTGAGACAGAAGCAAGCTTTGAAGAGAATATTCTCCTCAAATGAGTGGCAATAATTTGCAGAGTTGCCTCAAAACGGAAGAAATAAAAAGTTGAATGAGATTGCAGAAACAGTTTTTAGAAGTTCATTTTGGAATGCACGTGTCAGATTATTGAAAATTACTTGTCCTTTAGTGAAAGTTTTGAGATTGGCTGACAACGAAGAGAAACCATCTATGGGCTACCTTTATGAAGTCATAGACAGGGCAAAAGAAGCCATCAAAAATAACTTTAATAAAAAAAAGAGAGATTATGTGCCCGTGTGGAAAATAATTGATAGTAGATGGAATAAACAATTGCATCAACCTATTCATGCAGCAGCCTGCTATCTAAACCCATCATTCAGGTACTCAACAACCTTCAAAAGGGACGGTGAGGTTAATCGATGAATCATTGAATGTATCGACAGATTAGTCCCTGATGAGAGCATAGCAGATGCGATACATCGAGAGATGGAGATATATGATAATGCTCTTCACTTGATGGGTTTGCCTGTTGCAATTCGCAACCGCACTACAATGTATCCAGGTAAATTGTTTATTTTCATATTTAAGTTTCATCTTACATTATTATGGATTATGTCTCTAATGTTTGTCTTTTTCTACAGATGTTTGGTGGAACAGGTTTGGAACTGATTGTCTAAACCTTAGAGATTTTGCAGTGAGAGTCTTAAGTCAAACCTATAGTGCAAGAGGTTGTGAAAGAAATTGGAGTGTTTCTAAACACATTCATACAACGAAGCACAACAGGTTGGAACACAAAAGACTAAATGATTTAGTTTATATTTGTTGTAACATGCGCCTTCGTGAAAGGTAATGTTGTATTACTTTAAAATTTTTAATTCAATATTGTTTAACTTCAATCTTCAATTATTAATATTATTTACTAATTGTTTATCTTTGTTTGTCGTAGGCAATTAAAAAAAGTAAATAGAGAAGAAAGTCACTTCGATCCAATAAGTTTGGATAATTTTGATATATTAGAAGATTGAGTTATGGAAGACATTAAAGAAAATGCCCTCCTAACTGAAGAAGACATTGCTTGGATTAATTTGGAAGGAGCGCAACAACAACATCAAGGAGATGAAGAATTTGATTTCCAAGAAGAAGGTGTCGCTAATGATGATGAGGATGAGGAACTGCAACAAGGAGAAGATGAAGATTATTTAGTTGATGATCCTGATTACAATTTGTAAAATATAATTGTGTCTGTAATCTGTATTTCATTTTTTAGATTCAAAATATATAAATTTGGATGCAATTGTTCAATGTTGAATGCTCAATCTATACTAAACTTACATTATATGAATTTAAAGCAATTAGCGTATTTTTTCTGATTTTTTTTTTTTTTTTTTTGGATTTTGCTAATTTTTATTAATTTTTAATTAATTTTTGTATTATTTTAAAATTAAAATACGATACGATACGATACGATACGCTCGTATCATGGAGCCCAGCGATACACGATATGATATGCGTCAGACAACACTGCTTAGGAGAGTTAGCCAAATCAGAAAAGTATATAAACCATAATTTCTACCAAGATATTCAAAAGAATGAAGTCAAAGAGGCTCTTAAACATATGAAGGGTGATAAATCGGTAGGATCAGATAATATTCCTATAGAAGTTTGGAAAATACTAGAATAAATAGGTATCACTTGGCTCACAAGACTATTTAATGAAATATGAAAAAACCAAAAGATGCTCGAGGAATGGAGAGCAAGTACACTTATACCCATTTATAAGAATAAGAGAGACATTCAAAATTGTGCGAATTATCGAGGTATCAAGTTAATGAGTCATACTATAAAATTATGGGAAAGAATTATCGAGCGTAGGTTAAGACAAGTATCAAGTACAACAGAGAACCAATTTGGATTCATGTCAGGCAGATCTACTATTGAAGCGATTCACCTTTTGAAACATCTTATGGAACATTTTATAGCAAAAAATAAAAACCTTCACATGATATTTGTTAATCTAGAAAAAGCTTATAATAGGGTATCGAGGGAGTTTCTTTTCAGAACCTTAAAAAAAAGAGGTATCCCATTGACATTCATTAACCTTAAAAGAGACATGTATGATGGTGCAAAAACATGTGTATAGACTCATGAAGGAATGACAAACTTCTTTGAAGTTAATATTGGGTTACATCAAGGATCAACTTTAAGTCCATACTTATTTATAATGGTGATTGATGAGTTAACAAAACATATTCAAGATGAAGTCCCTTGGTGTATGTTATTTGCATATGACATTGTATTAGTGGAGGAGTCTAAGTAAAAAGTTAATAGAAAATTGGAACTATGGAGAGAAACATTAGAAAGAAAAGGCCTCTAACTTAGTAGAACAAAGAAAGAATATATGGAATGTAAGTTTTATCATTTGGTTACCTCGGAGGACATAGAAATTAAAATTGGCACACATTGCATCCCCCAAAAAGAAAGTTTTAAATACCTAATGTCAATTTTTCAGAGTGATGGAAGAATTAATGGAGATGTTATGCATAGAATTAATGCTGGTTGGTTAAAATGGAGAGGAGCATCAGGTATTCTTTGTGATAAGAAGATACCATTAAAATTAAAAGATAAATATTATAGAGCAGCAATTAGGCCTATCATGAAGATGTTGAGATGGATGAGAAAGACCATATACATAATGAGGTTATTAGAAACAAATTAGGAGTGGCACCAATAGAGGATAAAATGAGAGAATATCGTTTAAGATGGTTTGGACATATAGAAAGAAGATCAAAAGAATAACCTCTAAGAATGTATAAAAAACTAAATTTGGAAAGTATTAAAAGAGCTAGAGGACGACCACAAAAGTGTTGGAAAGAAACAATAAAGAATGATTTAGTTTATTGTGAGTTAACTCCTAACATGGCACACGATAGGGATCATTGGAAACAAAGAATCCATGTAGCCGACCCCGTCTAGTATGGGAAAAGGCTTAGTTGTTGTTGTTGTAGAGGTTGTAAGAGAACTTCAAGTAATACTAGTATAACTATAAACCAAGTCTCATCTACATTCTTGTTGCCTTAATAAATGCCACTTACAGTTATATATTTTTTATGGTATTAAGACAATTTTCATACAATCCATTTTCAAGCATCATCATCTACTTTCAGCTAACAAAGAATCCATGTTGCAGACCCCATCTAGTGTGGGAAAAGGCTTAGTTGTTGTTGTTGTTGTATTATCATCTTTCAGCTCTTCTAATATGGTCACTTACTATTAAGTACAATTATGAGTCATGTTGATCAAACATTGAGACATTGTAATAATTATACAGAGAAGATGAACTCATCCATTGAGTGGCCAAAGACATGAGCTTTCTTCCAGCCTAAATGATCCATGAGAGCCAAGGCATCTTTTGCCATGATGGTTGTGCTGTAGCCAATAAGAACACCAGTGAACAGCTTAACATGTAGCAATATCTTGTTCTATGCGAGATAGATAGTTGCAAGGACATGAAAATGGAGTGACTTTATGGAATGCCTTTAAAAAATAAAGTTTACCACAAATCAATACATTCATAGTGCAATGTCAATAAATATATAACACAAACGTTGTCTTTCATATTTTTTAAATACCCTGACAATTTTATAAATTATATTTAAACTCCTGTAAAATAAAGGATAAACATTTGTAGATAGTATCATATATATATGTAGAGAGAGAGAAATATATATATCTTGCAAACTGCATGTCTCTGACACCACACTCGTGCATTCCCTGCATTTTTTTAAGCATAAGTATAATAAGTTTATTTTTTATACTTTTAAAATACCTTTCTAAATTTCTAAATGGGTATATATATATATATATATATATATATATAGAGAGAGAGAGAGAGAGAGAGAGAGAGAGAGAGAGAGAGAGAGAGAGAGAGAGAGAAAGGTGAAGGGATTAGAGTGGGTGTCTTACCTTGCCTTAACATAGATCCGCCAGCAGGACCCACTAATGAGGGCAGTGGGTCTTATATGCTTGCAGGTGAAAGCTGGAATTTGGAATCGGCGAGAAAGGTTTTCTCGCTTGTGGGTCCGAAGTTAGAAATTTGGAACACAGGTTAGGGAAGGAGTGCCTTTTGTTGACAAAAATAACTGATTGATTCCGACCTACCACCGCCCAGTACGATTGTTTTAGTTGGCAAGACCCAAAAACAAACAAGCAAGAGCTTAACTTTCAGATGCTGCCAATCTTTTTGTCACTATTCCTAGTCATGATCGACATGTACGATCGGTTTAACTGTTTGTAAACATCTTCATAGCTAAGTGTCACCGGCAGCTGGTGATGGTGTTGTTGCCCTGCAACGGCCAGTCGATCGTCTCAACGTTTGATTCAACCGCACTCACACACGGCGAAATTCCATTTTCAACACAAACCTATAAAAAAGGAGTTTATTCCACTCAACTTGGGTGGAACGACTACAATAGTGGCCAGCACAAGGAGACCATGTATGTATGATCGTGAGGGAGTAGTTGATGGCTTTTTCCGGTCGATTCTCTGGCGTTCTCAGCGATTCCGGCCGACTCTCCGGCGTCCCCTTAAGAGTTAAGTAGGCAGCAGCTGATAATAGGTACGTATGTTTTCAAAGGAGTAGTGAGAGACTTGTAGTGAGAGACTTACTCCATTTCCTCTGGGATTTTCTATTGTGCTTTACTTTTCTACACCGAGTGGCGCTTTTGGCGAGTCGGTCCAACCATTTTTGTGTTGAGATTGCCGAGAATATCCACTTATTTTTTTACTTGACATACTTGTTTTCCTCTCATTTTTGCGGAGTTTTCCTAGTAATGTCGTTTCATGATTGCTATTGCAATAACTTACTTACACAACATTCAAATATATCGGAAACCCATGCCTTTAGTTAAGAGATATGTCAACAAATCATGAGTTGGCACGTATGAGATGGATATTTCCTTTCTCATAATCATATCATGAACATAGTGGTATTTAACCATTATATGTTTGCTCTTTGAGTTGTCAGTTGCACTCTTGATAAGAGTAATTATAGTGTTGTTATTACAGGAAATGACAATTGAGTTGTCGGCTATCTCTAGCTTCAAATATCGTATGAAGCAACTTATTTAGACGACATTCATTGCAGCCATACAACAAGCCACATACTCAGCTTCCTATGTATGCAATACTATACAATCTTGTTTCTTACATGATCAAGAAACAACACCTCCAAATAATAATATTTGTTTCGAGGTTGACTTGTTTTCATCTTTGCTCCTAGTAAAGTCAACCTCTGAGTATCATACCACTTTCAGTTCATCTGTTTGAAAACATAGTTTAAAGTCTTTTGTTCCTTTCAAATATCTTAAAATCCTTTTTATAGCTATCTAATGTTGTCATTAAGGATTACTTTAATATCTACTCACAAGACCAACAACGAAGCTGATATCAGGGCTTGTACACAATATAACATACATAAAGCTACTCACAGTTTGTGCATAAGGAGCGTTAGGCTTATCATCTCCTTCACCGAGACAATTATCATTACTCAATTTGACCCCTTTTGTAACGGGTGTAATAATAGACTTGCATTCACCCATTTTGAACTTCTTGAGGATATAATCAATATCTCTCTCTTGACTTAGGCATAAAACTTTAGATTCCCTATCTCGAGAAATCTTTATACACAGGATATAGTATGTTTCCCCCAATATCCTTCATTCAGAATCTTGAGTTTAACCATGACTTGGTTTTGACAATCATTTCATTGTCATTCCCAGTAAACAATATGTCATTTACATATAATGATAAGATGACAAAGTGACTCTCACTGATCCAAACATATATTCAGTGATCAAGCTCATTAGTCACAAACGCAAGTTCAATAATGGTATTTTGAAAAGTCAAACACTATTGGCGAGGTGACTGTTTCAGGTCATATAGGGATTTTCTCAATCTATATACTTTATCTTCTTGGCCTTCAACTATATATCCTTCGGCCTGCTGCATATATATGATTTCATTTAAATCTTCATAAAAAATATGTCTTTACATCTAACTGATGTAAATTCAAATCATAATACGCAAATATTGCAAGGATTATCCTTATGGACACAAATTTCACAAAAGAAGAATATGTCTCAACATAATTTATCATATTTTTTTGTGAGAAACCCTTTGCAATCAACCTCGCTTTAAACTTATTGATTAAACCATCGACCTTATATTTCTTTTTCATAACTCATTTACAGCCTATGACTTTCTTTCCTTTTGGCAAATCAGTCTACTCTCAGACTTGTTTTTTCTCAATGAATTCAATTTCCTCGTTCATGGCTTTCTCTCAGTCTGTTTCTTTTGATGAGTTCATAGTTTGCTGATAAGTCAAGCTATCAATTAATTCATCTAAATTCACCGAATTACATACTTCTTCAAGATAAGTGTGATAATCCTTTAAGTAGGACGGTGTGAACCTAAGCCTTTTATGTCCACTTAAAGTTTTGGTTGTTTAAGGAAGGTCTTCTATGAGTTCAAATGATGATTGATCTAAGTCTATTAGATCGTAAGCATACTCATCATTATTTTTCAAGATGTCATTCTTAGTATCTTTTAATAATTCATCATCTCTGCTATCTATCTGTATGTGGTCTTTATGATAAAATCGATATCCCTTTAAGCCTTTAGGATATCTAATGAATATATATCTCAATGACCTACTATACAACTTATCTCTAAACTTATCAATGATCTTTACATGAGCAATAGATCCCCACCTCATGAGATGACTTAGGTTGGGTTTTCTTCCAAACCATATCTCATATAGTGTAGTGAATACTACCTTACAAGGTACTCTATTGAATATATACACTATTGTACTTACTGCTTCTCCCCAAAATATCCTTGGTAGAGAGGCATCGATTAACATTGATCTTGTCATGTTCAGTAAGATATTGCTATATCTTTTAGCTATATCATTTTGTTGAGGTGTCATACGCATTGTATTTTACTTTAAAATACCAAAGTCTTTACAAAATTCTAAAAATTTTGTAGAGGTATATTCACCATCTTTATATGATCTTAAGACTTTAATTCAATGTCCTAGTTGATTTTCAACTTCTTGCTTATATTTTTTAAAGGCTTCAAGTATCTCAAATTTATGTGCTAAGAGATATATATAGGTATATCTCGAGTAATCATCAATAAAGGTTATAAAGTAAACTATATCTCGATGTGACCTTACTCTAAAGGGTCCACATAAATCAGTGTACCTCCAACAAGATTGTTATCCCTATTGTCTCTTTGGAAAAAACTTTTTTTGTCTTTTTTTCTTGTATATAAGTTTCACACTTGTTGAAAGTATTTTGCTCAAATTTTGGCAGTAAGTCAAAGTTGTATAATACTCAACTTTTTCAGACTTATATGCCCAAGGCATTTATGCCATACATTCACATCAACATTAAAGGTACAATCAATATAAGGAGAAGAACTTTCATTTTCATTGATTCTCAATTTAAACAGTCCATGTTCTACATCAAATTACCCAGAGAAAAATACTCTCCCATGTTTCCCCACAGTCACCTTACCAAGAACAAACCTGACCTCAAAACCTTTCTTCACAAATGAAGGGACCAAAACCAGATTGCGCCTTATAGATGACACAATCAATACATCAATTAATACAACTGGTATGCCTTGTACAAAAATTCTAAAGGACCCAATACCTAGAATATTCGAGAAAGTATTATTTTTCATGTACACCTGATGTTTTCCTCATTTGTACACCTTTAGATTCATTGCCTCTTCCTTGGTCTTTCAGATATGTTTGGTTGCTTCTGAGTCAATCCACCAATCAGTAATCGGGCGGTTCATATAAAGACATTTTGATATCACGTAGATTATGTTCTGCTTCTCCGATTATCTGTGTTGTGGGTTATTTCCTCCACTCTTATTATTATTGCAATCCCTCTTATATTGTCCTACTTTCTACAGTTAAAACACTTAACCCGAGAAGCAGTTTCCTGCGTTTTCTTAAAAGATTGACATTTTTTTTTTGTTATTTTTGTCAATCTTTTTGTTTTGTTTATTTCTCCTTTGGTTTGGTTTGAAGCTAGCCCTTATCTCATCTTGTACTACTAACAATTTTTTTTTTTGTTTTTACTCATGTGTTTTTGCTCAATTTATAGTTTTACGGGCAATTCTGAAAGGTTGATTTTGAACCCTAGTCTAAGGGCAGTGATGACTATGTTACATGATGGGGGAAGACTATTCAATATTGTGGATATCTGCATCAGTTCCGAGATGACTGATTTTGCCACAGGTAGGTCTTGCTATTACCAACATATGGTTTACATGTTCTATTACATTATGTCCATTCATTTTAAATGAATTATATTTTTGTAGTAACAATTGAACATGTAGCTTGACAATTGTATCATATTTAGTTGTTATTGAGTCGAACAACTCTTTTATGGTCTTAAATTCCTCAAAGACTAGATCATCCTCCATGCACATCAACATAACGATTCTTGATATTGTGTCATCTTTAAGAAATGTTTTATACATTTCTATTTGTTGCTCTATTGCATCTGGTGGTGGTGGACGCACAGTTTCTTGTAAAACATACTCTACACCTTCAAGTGTTAGAGTGAACGGTATCCTTCTCTTCAATGTTTGGAAGTTTAGACCGTTTAGTTTTTTCATCTTTGTCGGTTCCGACACACATATTGTAGAGCTCATTTTTATATGTTTGGCAATTTTAACAAATAGGCGGTCTAAAAAGAAAATATTTACCAAGCAACAAACCAAAAATAGCATAACTCTAATTAGCACGATGCACAATATCCAAAAATGAGGTAAAAATAACTCATTTATAAAAAAAAGCTGGGATAAATCTGTAATTTTTCTCAAAAAATTCTTGCCTTTATTAATTTCTCAAAACAGGGTAAAACTATAATTTTATCTGTTTGTCTGGTTTTGTAATGTTTCAAAAAGACCAAGAAAAGAATAGTAAAATCGGTGTTTGATATTTTTGAAAATTCGTCATTGATCGGGGGTAAATGCATAATTTTGCCCATAAGTACGAATATGTAGTTTTCACAAAAAAGATAAGGACAAATATGTCCTTTGACACAGTTGTAGTATTGTAAAATGTTAAACTATTAAGGGTAGGAAAGTAATTCAATCTCTCAGTTTTTTATAATTTTCATAAACTGCTAAAGGGCAAAATATATTTTTCATCTGAATAAAGGTAAAACCATATTTTTGTCTGAAAATATCTGGATATTTTGGTAATTTTATCCAGTGACATTTTTTAAATTTCATAAAACTTGTTGGGGCAGAATTAACTTTTTTGTCTACAGCCCAAGGCGGTTTTCCAAAATCGAGGGCAATTTTGGAAAACCACTAGTTTTCGCCCTTGATTTTCTGAAACTATCAAGCGGTTTTCAAGGGGTATAAAGTAAGGAGAGAGAGAAAGAGAAGCAAAAAAAGGAGGGGAGGGTCGTCGATCGCCTCTCCTCTGTCGCTTCCTGGCCTATGACCACCCGCTGGCCTTCTGGTAAGCTTTCTGCCATTGGTTTTCTTGCAGTCGCTCTTTGGCATTCTTGCCAAGGTTCTATCGGTCCTCTGGCTCTATGGCCGAGGTTCTAATGGCGGTTTCCTGTGACCATCCTCTAGCCTTTTGGTTGATAATCTGCCGACGGTTTCCTATGACCGTTAATGGTTGTCCGACGACCTTCTTCTCTCGTCCTTTTTCTCTAGGCTCTTGTCGCCTTCTCTCTAGTCTTGACGCAGGCTGGCTGTTTTCGCCTCTACCTTGTCTTGACACATGCTAGTTGTTTTCGCCTTTGCCCTGTCTCGACGGAGATTGGTTGTTTTCGGTTCTACTCAGTCTCGACGCAGGCTAGTTGTTGCCTCAGGCTGGTTGTTTCTGCCTTGTCTCGATTCAGGCTGGTTGTTTCTGCCTTTACCCTATCTTGATGCAAGCTGGTTGTTGCCGCCTCTACCCTATCTTGACACAGGTTGATTGTTTCTGCCTCTACCTTGTCTTGATGCAGGTTGATTGTTTCTGCCTCTGCTCTATCTCGACGCAGGTTGGGTGTTGTTGCCCGTGTTCCTCTTTATATATATATATATAGTGTGTACCTTTTTGCAGGGACAAACCATGTTCTAATACCAATTGATGGTTTTTTTCAGTTGATTCTTCGTTGTCCTCAGTGATTCCGATCAACTCTCCGGTGTCCTTTGCTTTCAGCTCTTTGAAGCTTCAGTCATGTACGGAGTAGCAGATGAAAAGGTACATGTATTTTCTTTGTTTCAAGGTTTCCTCACAGTAGGATTTGTCTGAGAAGAATTTTTACTTTTTACTTGTATTATGTTGTTACATTATCTTGTGCTCCTCTGTATTTATAGAGTAGCGCCTGCTCCATTTTCTCCCGGATTCTCTACTGGGTTTTCATTTTTTGTAGCCTTTATTCGGTCGGTTACGGATAAACACTGTAACTGCTCGACGGTTTTGGCTAGTCATGATCGTTACGACCTCTTTTACCGCAACTCTTCTATAGATAACGACTAGATGGTCAATCCAACTATTTATATGCTGGGATTGCAAAGAATAGCCACTTTTTTCCTTACAGTAGTTCCAACAGTAGTAGAGGAGAGGTGGTTGTCCCCTAACCTTTCATGTAGATCCGCCATTGAGTCCCAATATGTATTTCATCGGGGGAGCAAAGCATGTATCTCAAACTTGTATTGAACTGTAAAATGTATCAAATCACAAAATTTCAGAAGAGGTGGCTGCCCCCTAACCTTCCGTTTAGATCCACCACGAGTCCCAGCTACAACCCTGACCGGATGCACTTGTGCTGCTAGTGTAGACAGAAGTGGTCGACCGGTGAAAAGGAGACCCAAACTACCACTCTTTGCCATCTCTCTTCAACCTCCCTTCAATGAGCACTCTCACACTCTCTCAGACAATGTCCGAACTCTAAACATACCCTGGCTGTCTCTACACAGCACAAGACACCACGACACATCCCGGATGGGACACCACCCGGGTCCAGACTGCACCCCCTATCTATGCACCGATATTGGAACCGGCTATTAGGGTCAAGACTAAGCCCCCTTACCCTGGTAACCGAAGTGGTTACAGGGTCCAGATCGTGCTTTCCTGTACACCTGTACCCGGACTGGCTACAGGGTCAAGAGGCACGGTCACCCGGCCAAGCCTCCCTTTGCCCGTGAAACCTTCCTTCCTTGCAAGGTTAACCTCCCTAAACTCGACACCAGACGGTACTCATCATCTCGCTTATTACATGGTTCAACTCACGAAGTGAACCTCCCTAAAAGCTAATACATGTGCCACTCATACGATCTGCTTATTACATAAACACTTATTATATAAAACCTGTTTATGGTTGCTAGTTAAGGGTTCTTCTTCCACACATGCACTACACGTCAAGCGCTCTCGGTACCGTAAAAGTAAGTCATATACATACTTATACGAGGGTTCCGCACCCCTTGAACACTCCGACACTCTACAAGTATATTTCTCGTCTATCTAGTAAAAAATTTGCGAGTCCTATATGATACCAAGTCTCTTCAAGAATATTGACTGATTATTACTTTTACGAAACATATAATTTTCATTTGCTATTATCAATTATATATTGATTATTACTTTTATTTTGGTTAGATATGGGCGAAGAATTTGTCAAAAGTTGAATCTTAGATCCTTGAATTATCATTATAATCAAGATAATTGGCATTAAACAAACGTATTGAATTCATAAGGCGGTCTACTGTTCAAGGCCTATCCATGTTTCACATCCCGCCAATCATGCTGGGTGTTACATCTACATTGACGCGAGGTGGAGCCTCTTGAAGTTTTGGAAAATTTCAAAAGCAAAGGTTTAGCCCAAGGTTGAACCCGTGAGCTATGACTACAGTCTGCAACTTAAACATACTGCTTGAGCCGATGACAACTTCACGAAAGTGAAAACTTTACATTAAAAGAGTATAATAGCCTACACTTTCAATCGTGGTCTATAATACAGGTCCACCACTGCTATCTTTTGTTGTGATTTCGACAGTCCAGGAAAGAGGGTTTCTGCAAAATTGTTCCTCCCTATCCAGGCATTTTAAAATTTATTCATTTCTTTGGTCTAATTTCAAAATCTTTCCACCTTTTATACAATCCTTTTCAAAGAGTTCATAGAAGCAAGTTAATGTTCAAATACAACGCAAATAGATATATGTGATGTGAGTATACTGTATAGGTTTAGCTTTAGATACGGGCTGAAATTGAGAATAACCAAAAATACAGGAACCAAAATTGAAAATTCTAGACATCGAGGGAAGGATTTGGAAGAGAAAACAAAAAATTTATCAAGTCAAGAATAATTTGGTGCACTATCGTCCAAGGTTTGGTGTGGTATACATGAATATATTTTGGTATGCCAAAACATCAATGAGTAGCTGAGCCGAGCAATTCACTTGATTAAGACATTTCACCTCGGGTCAACTAGAGGCTCCCATGATGCGCTTCACAATTCTAATGTCATAGCATTGATTCTCATTATATATATATAAAATATGTGTGTGTGAGACATTAGAATTCTCATAATATATATATATATATATATATATATATAGAGAGAGAGAGAGAGAGAGAGAGAGAGATGTATAAGTTTTGCTTCCTACTACAGTCATTTGGTCATATCAAACGATTTGAACCAAGAGAATTGTCCCTGTTTGACCTAAGTCACACATAATAAATGAACAAATACGGCTGGTAATTCGGCTAAGCCAAGATAAGACCTCAAAAAATGAAACCCCATTATAGAGTCATAAGAGGTTCTCGCCGGCTCGTAGGTTCAAACCAGAGACTCCAAAGAGCGGCCCTGAGTCAAACTCGGAGCCAAAATCAACAATGAAGATAACATGGAGAACCGCAATGGACCGGCGGAGGTGTTGACAAGAGCCGAGCAAGCCATAAACTGGGTCAAGTGAATATGGCCAAGTTGGTTGCCCGCACCCCATGGCAGTGGGTGGGTGGGGGTGCAATGGCATTGGCAGCAGATCCCATGTTTGATGTCTCTCGTGCTTGGGTATGTTTTTGCTTTATCAAGTGGGGCACGTAAATCTTAGTAGATGTTCACCACTTACAAGATTAATACTTGCATTGGCTCACCTCGAAAAGAGTTTCTCGTCATAAAGACAAAAAAAATATTAGGCCCACATGAAAACTCGAGATTTGTGGTTAGAGGGTCGCCTCACAAACTAAAGGTCATCAGTTCGATACCTAGGACACGCAGTTAGCTTTCCCTCACATCCTGAAAAAAAAAGATCAAGATACGAGTCTTTGTGGATTGGGGACTCATTCTTTGAACTTCGCCTTCCCCAAATGCTTGTTGAACTCTGCCAGCTGTGAGTCCCAAGCAAATCCATATAAACTATGTCACCATGACACGTTTTCAGAACATGAAAGTACGTCACAATGGAGCTTCTATTTACACAGCGGACACGACGCGAAGCGAGTGTCCAGGTGACGTAACTTGTAAACAAAAGTGTAAAAGATCAACTCTGCACTCAGAAAATCCGCACAAATGCATATCCAAACGTACATGTAGATCGCATGGAACTCTACGTAAAAATCGAGTAGTTACCGAATTTGCCCACGCCGGACAGACACCGCCGGCTGAGCTAGCTGCAAGGTGCAGCCCGGCGGTGCCCAGCCGGTCGATCAGCAACGTGGAGGTCCATCTCGTACCGCATCTCGGTCCCGCTTTCGACATCCTCATCATCAGAGTCCAAAACCCTGGCGACCAACGCCGATTTCCGGCATGACGAGAATTTCTTCATGCCGCCGAGAGCGGGCGGCACAGCAGTAGGCGCTCCGGCCTCCTCCTCCAGCTCCTCAGGCACCACAGAGGCTGCAACATCTCCCTTGCGTCGAATCTCCACCGTGGGTTTCGGCTCACCACAATCCACAGCCTTCTTTCCCCGGCAAAGCTTCGTGGTCATCCTTCCAAAAAAACCTCCACCGGCCGTCACCGCCATAGGTGGCTGTCTCAGCCTCTCTTTCCTCTCTTTATCTTTGGCCTTTAGATCGAGGCTTCCGATGCAAGAGACCTTAGGGGAGACGGGCTCCATCTCCGGGAGGACGACCCGGCCAGCGTTGCTGCCCCTCCGAGGCGGCTGACCGGGGAAGAAAAGAGTCTTCCGGTGTCTCGGTGGCCGGAGGCCGCAAGAAGCGGTGTAACCGCATCTCTGCAATTTGGGTAGGCCTATAATGGATGGGTTCTTGGCCTTGAGGGCGAGGCGTTGAGAGCTTCCATTGACGGACGGCGCCCTCTGTGGGTTTCCCGCCGCAGTCTCCTGCACCCACTCCCTCTCTTCTTGCTTAGATAACCGGTATGAATGGCTCACTTCCGGCGCCGGAAAGTCTCCGTCGGTGTGGTTCAGTCGGACTCCAGCGCTCTCGTCCATGTGTTGTAACTGCTTAATGCCTCCTGTGCACTTGGCGTCTTCCTCGTCTTAATAGGGAGAAGAGGATAGTCGGTGGAGGGTAGTTTGATAATTAAGTTGGAAGGAAGAAAAACCGCCGTGTGAATCCGAGACGCAAAGGAGAATAGCCTCGGGATTTGACCTTTTTTCGTTTTGCTGCATCTGAAGTTACCATTTTCGCCCTACTCATATTGAAGGATTATTACGCGACGCAGCTAGAGGTGAAAAGATTGGATGCTCATGGGTCCAATAATTCCAAACCAAACCCGGTGTTCGATCTGAATGTTGGGATCCAAGATCTGCTTCTGGTTATGGACTAATGGTGTTTAGCACCAAAATCCTTCGTTTGCGATAGCTCCGAGGCCGAATTAACCATTAGCCAAACAGTCTTTGTTCGAATCTATTCGTGACCGGTTCATTATCCTTTTATGAGCCGAGCTGAACCGAGTTGAGAGAGATTTTCTCAAATACCCTAAATAAATGGCCTTCTATTTACCTAAAGTCCTTTGTGAAAAAACGAAAGTGGGTCTTCATCTACCTTAAATAAAAGTTAGCTATATGGATTTGATGAAATTTTCATATCGAATTTCGACTAGTCAATCCAAACCTAACATACTAGGTTTATGATCAGCTCACTTGGTTCACCAAACCATACAAGAAAAAGCAACGGACGGGGTTCATCCAGTAGACACGCCCTGGGTATTGAACTCACAACATGAAGGTTGTGAGTCGAGTCCCTGACATTCTGAGTGCAAACTCCTGTGGATTTATCATCAAACTGAAGGCTACCATATGACATGCATCCATTCGATTCGCCAATTCTTGATCTTCGCTAATCTATGCATGTTGAATGATTCCGTGCAGGCAAATTTTGTTCGCGAAGAATTATCATATGGTCAAATAAGCAAGAGTCGTTTCATAAGGTCTCACTGGATCCAAACCCACTGAAATGTGGTTAGCGAAAGAGTTTTTCGAGTTGGAGGTGGGACCTAGATTGTGAAAAAGTTTGGACTCTGTTTTTTTGAAGACTTTGGCATGTCAGGCTGGTTTTGAAGAACTTCCATGTTTCATTTCACATCATTCTCTGAAGGTGTTATCATGAGAGATGACGATTCAATTCTAATGCTACTTATAAAACTCGCTTGTAAAACTAGACGTGATGCAAAGTGAATCAAAGAACTCTTAACCTCGTTCTAAAAATTATAAAAACTCGCTTGCAAAACTAGACATGATGCAAAGTGAACAAAGAACTCTTAAACCTCATTCTCAACGAAGAAAAATGACGGTGGACCTAAAGCGACATCTCTTCTCAAGTCTTTCGAGGACTTATCTATTCAATTTTCGGCATCAACAAAAGGTAAAATAGAAGAAGACATGAGGTTTGAATGTTGAAGTGCAAGTCCAAATTATTATAAAAAGGTGGGCTCAATGAAGAGACAACTAATACTTTTCTAATAGTAAGCCAGGATTTTGCGCACCCCAGGTATCGATATCCAGCCCTCCAAGTTGAAGGCTCGTCTCAGTGGACATTAGCACCCAGGTCAAGTTTCATAGCCGAGCTGCTTGACATTCACATGCCAGATATTTTGGGGCCAGAGACCCCAAAATAGTACGGCATCAGCATGCTCGTCTCAACGAGTCCCCAAGAAACAAGAAATTTATTTAGTGTGCGGCGAGTAGCCCACATTTTGTAGTATGGGCCTATGAATTGTTCGCAGCCATGGGCTATAGCTTTTTATTAGGCCACAGATATAACCCATCGTACATGTCTCCATAATCCATGTCTTATGATCTACACATCCAAAACTCTCTCTAGATATATATATATATATAGGAAAAGTCTAATATATTTACTATATTATATACTTATGTTCTTAAAAATCTCATTCATTTTAACAAATTGGTGGTTAAATTCAAAAGTAAAAATGTTAAATGTACAAGTAGATGTACTTGATTCGCATTATAAGTTTTTGCTTTTGAACTCAACCGTTTATTTTTTTTAAGATGAATGATTGAAACTTCTAAGAACGAGCAAGCTAATTAAATTATATTATATATGTATATCTTTTAATAGCCAATATTTGATATGCTCGCAACAGAGACCCTTGCTTTTGCTTCTTAATTCAATGCATGGTAGTTCCCTCCCTTACAGAAATAGCGACATTCTTTTTACTATATATATGTAGAGAGAGAGAGAGCTATTGATTTTGGAATGTTATAGATAGCTAGGCTAAAGGTGCAATATATAAGAATAACATAATTAATTGCGGCACCAACCTAGCCTCTTACTGATCCAATACTCTAACCAATAGAATGCAACTTCATGGAAAAAAGCATGGTCACATAAAAATAGTGATATTGGGAAGCTCAAATGGGGTTTAGCTAGATGTAAAGGACTTTAAATGCTTGCTAATGTGGTCGCGATCCACCCGCACAAGCTGATGCGAAATGACTTCGTCACCAAGAGGAAGATAGAAGAGACAACTTGTGTCTAATGGCCCAATAACAGAGAGCTTTGATGCGAGCGAGGGTCAAATCCTCAGAGTTCTATGTTGAGTTGCTTCAACCTCCTTAAAAGCCACTTCTTGAGTTATAAACTAACTCATGTAAAGAGCAGATTCTCATTAATGGCGTTTTGGAGATACAGAAAGAAAGAAAAGGTGGCAGTTTTCCTTTTTTTGAGTGGTTCAAAGCCAGACAGTGACTACTTCAGATTTCACAATTGCTGTCTTTCTAATTTTACATCAGATTTGGTTGATTCAACAGATAAAGTCGATCCCCCCCAGTGACAATTGATCTATTTCCTTCACAGAGCTGGGATCCAATGAAGACGGGATATCCTGTCCTCTCCCTTCTCTTAAGATTCCTTGGAAATGTGTTGCTTGTTTGGCTCAGCTTCTCAACTCTACATGAACGGACGAAAGTGGAACCGGAGGGGCGCCAAGTTTGGTTCCAGGAACGAACAGGTCTGCCCTTGCCTTTCAAAAAGAATAGAGCCTTTCACCAAAAAGAAATAACTAGCCTGGTTAGAGGCTCAACTCACAAGTTAAAGGTCATGAGTTCAAGACCCAGGGGTGCATCTGGCTTCCACCTTCCCATTGAGAAAAAAAAGCCTTTCAGTAGAACATTCACACCCATCGAACTTTAAACAAAGTCGTTTGTGAAAGTTTTACTATTTCATAACGAATAAGGAAGGACTTCAACGCATTTTGGAGCTAGGAGAGTGTCTATTTCATGTTTGGGCCTTGTTCGTGTTGTGTCACATCTGTTCATGCCATAAACAAGCCAAACTATTTCGTGTCACTCAAACCAACCCGAACGAGCACAACGTTACCTACATCCTAACCTAATCAAATAATGGTATTTAAGGTAGATGAAAGGTTAATTTTCTTTGGATTCAAGACTTTAGGTAATTGAAGTGCCATTTATTTAGGAGAATTCTCATCCACCTCAGTTCTGCTTGATCCATAGAAGTATGATGAGATGTTCTTGAGCACGTTCGAACAGAGGCTCAGTGGCAGATCTACAATGAGCCAAGGTGAGGCAGCCACCCTACCCAAAATTCGATAAATGTATGAAAAACACCATATCTCGTGGCATGTATAGTTCGTCCCACCTTAGACAGCCTCATGGCCTATTTCGCCCCACCCCATACAGATTTCTGGATCCGCCACAGCAGAGGCGGTTCGGCTAGCGGTTAGCTATGCTTGTTCGAGCAGAAAGAGAGGAAACAAACAAGGGTTGTTCGGTTCAACCAGCTGGTTTACCAACCCTATCTACAACTAATGGAGACTTCATTCATCTTAAGAAATATTACCAACTAGATGTGATTCAGAATCTTTGCCATTGATTCCGATCTCGTTATAAATGCTGGAGACTTCATCAATTTAGCAACCCAGATCGACGGCAGCAATTTAGTGAGGTTCAAGATCACCTGAATGCCAATGAGGATTCAAAACATTCTCCGATAAAGAGGTCAGTTCCGTGAAGTAATCCTTCGTCCCTTTGATCAGTGCGCCCACCGGAATATCTGCAAGAGTGGGTCTTGGATCTTGAGAAAGGAGCTTCATAGATCTTTTGTTCATGTAGTCATGAATTCATCATTCCAATAATGTTGCCTCTTCCAATGAATCATCCTATACGTCTACTCAAACCCGACTTGAGCTCGAGCACAAGCAAGCTCGACTCAACTTGACTCGGGCTTGATGTCGATGGGGTTTCAATCTTAGGCTCGAGCTCAAGCTCGAGTAATGCTCGAACAACTTGAGCTTGGGTCACTAGGCACGTTTGAGCTCAATGCAAAACGGCCAATCCAACCGCAAATATCTACTGTTTAGTGTTACTTTGGGTGGACATAGACACGAATTTTTCACATCGTGCTTTTGTTGATTTTGATTAGAGGGGTTATGGTCACAGTGATTGCATTCTCAAGATGTGTTCATCATACTATTTCGTGTTTGTATAAAAAACAGGTCAACCCAAATGTGACCCGATTATTCCAGTGATTTTATTCCTTTATTTCTATTATTTTCATTTAATGAATTTGATTTTTTGCTCTTGTTAGCAACTCTTTGGTTGTACGTTCAACTTGGGGTGATCAAGGAACCGATCCCAATCTGGATATACATTTTGGTTCATGGTTTGAAAATTGACCCCTATATGTGTCTGTGTATATATAAAGCATTAAGGTGATAACATAGAAGTAAATGCCATCGTTGAAGTGAGAATGCTAGAAAATGTGAGTATCTAGCATATAATTGTCAAGACAGCTTTTCACAGTGGTAGAAGAACTTAATAATCCACCAAGTTTATTTGTGATGTGACTGATCACATATATTAGACGTTATATGTGTCATACTTTGGTAAAATAAAGCATAATGAGCAATGGTTCGGTTCGTTTTCATTTTTGGGATTACAAAGGGAGCCCCCCACCCCCCACCCCTTGGAATCGAACTCGCCACCACAGTGTGGGAGGTAGAGATCCTTGCTAGTTGAACCAAGCTATGGGTTTGGTTTGTTCCCCATAATTGAGAACCCATTAGATTGGATCGGTTCAAGGTTGAGCCTCAAACCGAACCAAAACTGGCCACGATATAGAATGCATGAAAGCTCAAACAGATAATGCTAGAATAGCCGGAAGAACTGTCAAAGTCTCCGGCAGACTAGGTCCCTCGAGCCTCAGCTCACTGTAGATTCACTACTCGATCATCTGTCAATTGAATATACAGAAAATATGAACAGATCGTTCATCAAGTTAAAGAAGGAAGAAGCAAATATTATCCTTTAAGAATTCAACAAACAGATGATAGAAATCATATGAATGATATTAATAACAGTAAGAATACAGAAAATTCCAAGTTCGAGAACCAATACCAAGATGCACATATACATACATCTCCAACAACACAAGATTACAATCTCCATAACCTGATTTAGAAGCAGTGATTCCAAATCGCAACCATCTGAGAGTGATTTGAATTCTCACCAAGAAAGAATCCCAATTGCTTTAAAGACATCTCGTTGGCAGAGTTGCTTGGAATCCAAATCACCAGTAAGAATCTGAATCAGAGAATGTGTTTCCTGAATCACGCTGTTGTGATTCCCATTCCAAGGGCGAAGCAAACGTGCCCGGAGCAACACTCAGCAGCAAATGGGGCAGGCTATCAAGCCATTCTCATTGCACTCCCCACATCTGACCACCTTCCTGTCATCATCCACGACCTTAGTGCTTCCACTGCAATCCATGCACACGACGAACCTGATTCCGCCGCAGCCAATGCAGGAGCTCACGGACCTCGGCAGGCCCTGAACTAAGACCTCCAACTTCCCATCCTCCTCCAGTTTCATCACCTCCGCCGCGCCGCCGATGCGCCTTCCTCTTATGAACACCATCGGCACCCTCGCCTCCTCTCCACCCATCAGTTTCCTCAGTTCCTCCCTGAATCCTGAGTCCATCGAGATGTCCCGCTCGACGATCCGAACCTCGTGGCCTTCCAGAGCAGATCTAACCTTATTGCAGTCGTCGAAGGTCTTCCGAATCCCTCGCAGCGTCGTCGTGTAGAGAACTATACTGTTTTCTCCGCCGGGAGGACACTTTCTCATCATCCCCTGTTTCCTCTCTTCTTCCTCCAATGACAGCTCCTTCTCGAATGAGGCAACGAGTTCGTGATCGAAGACGGGACTCTTCGAACAAGAATATCGCCTTGACGCCGAAAACCTTTTGGTAAGACTCTCGACAGGACTCTGCTTCTTCAACTCTCCTTCAGAACTCGGCACAAGGGTATTCTGATTCTGATACAATTTGGATGGCTTCAGTACGGCTTTTTCCGCAAGCGGCTGAGGGGGCGATCTATCCTTTTGGGCTCGCGGTGACTGCAGGTTCTCCTTATAGGCGGCGAACTCTCTTGGCTTCCTGGCAGCGGAGAGTTTTTTCTTCTTAGAAGCAGCAACGAGGCTGGACTTGGCATGTGCCGGGGAAGGATGAGGCGACTGCTCGTCCTCTAACCCCGCCATGAGTTCGCGAGCATTGATAATCTCTGGTGCCGAATCGGAGCGCTTGGGACTCGAGATCGCCGGAGGGAAGCCATGGAGGTTCAAAGTAGAGATTAGTGGATCGGGCGGACGCTCAGATTGTTCCTTGTCGAGATTGAGAACGCCATAGGTGCTGGAAGTGAGGAAGACAAGGTGATCCGCGCCGGATTTCTCTTTCTCAACGTCTCTTCTCGCAAATTTGGAAGATACACAGCCCATTGATGGATTGGAGATGCAAAACCAAAACTTCGGATAGTAGTGAGAGCGAGAGAGAGAGAACGAGGATGGCGTTCAGTTTTGGTACGAGAGAGAGGGGCAACGGTCATATTCTTTGGGGTCGCAACGGTCCGAAACGCAGTATCAGTCTTGTTTGGTTCTTCTTTTGTCCCATTGAGACCGTGACGTTTTCAAAAACGCAGTTGACCTATTGCAGCGTCTCGTTACGGATCCAAGAAAAGTCCGGATTGAATCTAACCTGATCGGGCTGGGCCGGGTGCCAAAGGGTAAGACTTGGTCCGGGTCTAGGTAGGTACGGGTCCTACCAGAAATCGGATACAAATTGTTCATATTAAACATAAACAATTTTTTAAAATGAAAACAGGCATATCCGACCATTCAACTGAGAAAGGAAATGGTTTGGGATTAGAGTTAGACAAAAGATATTTATTTCCAAAAATATTATTACTATATTTACAAGCATCTCGGGCCGGGTTGCAGCATGTTTACCCTAAACTGGACCCTGACGGATAAAACGAAACAACTGTTCCTATCTCAATATGGGTCGGGTTCCTAACCTAGCCGGATGGCTATTGTATTATTCACGTTTTCAGCCGAGCTGGATTTGCTTAGTTATTATCCAACTCCGACGCTAATCAACCATTAAGCGAATCGGATTTGGCAGTACACTTTATTAGCCTATGGTTAAACTAACCGGTGCAATACTTCGAACCAGGTTCTATGTGGCCAAACAGGGTCGTGGGTTCGAACATCACCAAGTACACCTTTTGCTTTCACCTAAATTTCTCGTCTCCCCTAATCTCATATCATCATCTTTATCCTACCATTTTATTTGTAGGAACTCAATTTACAATTGTGCGAAGGAGAAAAGACCAACAAATATATATATATATATATTGAGAGAGAGAAAGTTATATGCATAATTTTTCATGGTGTATGGTTGTGTATAATCTTTTATTTCACATTGTTCTACTCCTTCAACTATCAACCTCTGCTCTCTACCATTACTGATCAAAACTGCCACCACAAAAAAAAACTATATATATAGAGAGTTATATGCATAAATTTTCATCGTGTATTGTTGTGTATAATCTTTTATTTCACATTATTCTACTGCTTCAACTATCAACCTCTGCTCTCTACCACTTTCTATTGTTTCACTCGTCAAAACTGCCACCATAAAAAAACCTATATATATAAAGAGTTATATACATAATTTTTCATGGTGTATGGTTGTGTATATCTCTTAATTAACATGATTCTACTGCTTCAACTATCTACCTCTGCTCTCTACCACCACTTTCTATTGTTTCACTCATCAAAACTGCCACCACCAAAAAACCCTATATATAGAGAGAGGTTTCAGCTGTGATAGGATCGGTTCCGAAGGTTGTTTGTGGAAAAGGGCAGGCGATGAGAGGCAAAAACGAAGAAGCAAGTGGGATTTATTTCCCAGTGTTGCAAAAGTTAGTAAGGTGAGAAATGGATTCCCAGGAAGAATGTGGGAAACGGCCAAACAAGGGGGCCGTCAACCCATTTTTGTTTCGAGAAAAGGCGATGAACGTGGTTTGGTTTATTCGATAGGGAAAATATCCACTGCAAATGAAGAAAGAAGCACCAGTTTCAGCTTCAAACCTGTCTGAGCACTAAAGCCATGGTGCTGATGGCCATCTTGATCTAGTGATGGGGATAAATTGGTTCATAGGTCGGGTTCTACTCGGGTCACTTCTCGTTCGGGTAAAAAGTTGGTCTACATCCATGTGACCGCTCTTGCTACTTGGATGATTTTTCAAACCTCGAATCGCGTCGGGTTCAGGTTCGGGTCAATACGACCCAATGTCAACCCAGACCTAACCCAAGGTGCTAAACCCTACCCAGATCTCAATTTTCTAGGTCACGGGTTAAATCTGAATCTGCCATGGCACCCACTGATCCTCAATTGCGAGTACCGGTGGCAAGAGTACGACTTGTGCCGTGTCACGAGCTGCATATGACATATACGTGTTAACCCGAACTCAATCAAGATAATTTTGATGCCATCCAAGACAACACTGCAACCTGATCTTTGTCAATCCCAAAATCATCACGAAGCGGCGGACACGAATTTCTTTTCGAAGGCAACCATACTCGCCAAACGAACACTACAATGACGTGATATTTGGTAGGGGTGAACAAACTTCGGTAAACTATTGAAAATCGGTTGAGGTTTGATTTATATTTTTATAAAAAACCAATTTATCGGTTCAGTTCAGTTTTTAAGGTTTGAAAACTGAATAAATCAAAAAATGAACTATAAATATAAATATGTGTGTATACATATATATAAATATAAATATATATATTTATATATATGTGTTTATATTTATATGTATTTATATATATATACACATATATGTAAATTTTATATATGTACATATATAAACATATACACTATATAGACATACTTATGTATATATATAAGAGAGAGAAAAAAAGAGAATTCAACCATATAAAATAAACTGAATAACTAAACCGAACCAACCAATGCACAACCCTAATATTTGGATTGAGATGTAGCACTCAATATATTTTATACAATTGGGAGTCTGAAGCGAAATGCATGCCTCCGTATCAAACTGATGACATTCGGCTGTGAGTTGCCCCACTATCCAGATGAGCTCGTTCATTGTGCTTTGCATTCAATAAATTTAAAACAGAAAAATGAATATATGTAGTTTCATGTGATATCTTGAGCATGCTAATGTGTTATTGTGTACGGTATTGATCCGTGTATTTGTTTTAATTATCGACAAAGGAACACATGCAAATTTTAACATGACTGGTTTCTAACAGGTCCGGCGACTTCAATCACAACCGAACTGGGTCATGATTCAGCGGAACCTAGAACCAGAACTAGAGACCACTTTATCATTTCACTTATAAGACTGAAACCAGAACCAAACTGGAACTGACGACTTCAAACCGCTGGTTCTAGTATTTTTTCCAATTTTTAGTAAAAAATTCAATAATCGAGCGGTTTCAGACTGAAACTGAAACCGTTTCAAAACCGACAGGTCTAAAACTGGAATTGGAACCGGTTCGGTTATGATTCTAAGTTCAGAACTAACGGAAACCCCCGGACCGCTTGCTAACCGACAGGTCCAAAGTTTTAGACGAAGACTTTTACAGACACGGCAGGCCAGTGGTGAGGCTAAACCGGCTTCGGTCCAAAGATGGCGCACCCACCCCGACACGTGGCATCGGTGGTCATCGCAGTTGCAATTATGCAGTTATACCATATGGGACCTTCGGAAGCCGACCGCCAAATAGACAAAGCAGCGGTCTCGCACCCACGCGCGCAAAGAGATTGAGAGAGAGAGAGAGAGAGAGAGGGAGCGACGACAGCGAAGATAGACAGAGAGAGAAGAAGAAGGAGAGAATGAAGCTGTTCACTCTTCAGCCCGGACCTTTCTCATGCATACATCGGCATAACATGCCCAGATGGTTCGATTCAGACCAACGGTATAGAACCAGAAAGTACCGATATAGTGCCGTAAAGAAATCGCCAGGGGATGGATGGAAAAAGCTTGGTAACATCGAGAAAGGTCTTTCTTTGTACCAGCTAACTTCCCTCTCCATTTCTAACAGTGATATAACAAGTTGGTTTTTGTTCTCATTAGTTTTCAATGGTTATTACAAGGTGTTCTACTTGAGACTCATTTATCTTCTCTCTGTTTTTTGGTGTTTCTGAATCGAACGAGAGTTTGATCTTTAGGCGACATCAATAACCAAGTTCTACCAAGTTTGAAGCCCCTACGGTTGTCCCCAAGTTTCCCTGGAAAAAGAGACAAACTACAAAAAAATATGTTGGTATATACCAAAGATAGTGTTTATATAACTTTCCATCCTCGACGGGATATTTAGAAACGAAAAGCCTGTTAAAAGTGCCGTTATAGCTTATTATATGACTTATCGAGTAGACTCCTAGGATGTGAGTAAGGTTGGCCAGAGGGATGGCATGTCCAGATAAGTTTTCTCGGTACAGTGCTCATAGATGTTTTAACATGCCTTATTGTAATATCATTTTATCGCTTAAAATTGGGAAACCAAGGTAGTAGTATGCTTACAGATATAGACTTTGCTGATCTTTTGAGTGTGGATTGTTCTTTCATCTCTGATCTCCCGTGATATTCTTCTTCTTTCCTTCCACGGAGTACATTAGTAATCGTATGCAGCAGTGAGCGTTTCGTGTCTTAGGAAATTCTGCGGCACCTGCATGCGCTTGACTCATAGCAACTTTAGGAGTTTCCAAGTTAATGTTTTGGTGCAAACTGCAAATACTGAGCCTTTGAGCGCGTAACTCAGGGTGAAGCATGTGCAAAGGCCATATTGTTTGCAAGAAGTGTGGTATTCAATAAAAATGGTACACATTTTCATGCCAATAAAAAGAAAACCATGTCATTACCATCCTGTATGATATGATAAAGATCTTATCATAGTAAATCATATTGTGAACAAGATGGTGTGCTAGAGGGGTTCGATCATCACATTTTACATACACAAAACCAACCAATTGTACATCACATGGCACTAAATTTTTGAGAAATTTGTGGATTTTTCAAACCTAAACTCTACAAATAAAATATTGCCATATTTAGGCTAATATGATCCTTGGAAAGTGTTTCTTTCCAAACCATAACCTGTCATTATGCAGTACTTTATCCAACCTAGGCGAGATTTGTGTGCGTCTATGTTATGTCTTGATTGTCGAGGGCAGAAAAGGCTACCGTGATCAAAGTTGCTAATGCTAGGGTCTGAAACAGAATGTCTCAAGGCCTATTAATAGAGTATGCCTCAAGGTCGCTCACTATTCATAATGACTAGCAAATCAGTGAGTCAATAACATCGATTTGTTACCAATTAATAGTCTATCACCTAGCCAATTAAAGTAAGGCTTCGATGATGAAGATTTGATCATATTTTTCTTTTTCAATTTTACAGTTTTGACAAGGAAGTTTGGTGATGGATGATGGTTCTGGGCAAACCGGAACTTATAGATATATATAATGTACTTATATATATTCCATCCCTTCCTTTGGTGCACATGTATTAATAGAAAAGTGAAGAGGCTGGTACACGATTGACTGGAAATGAGCAAACAAAGTGATTCTAGAGAGATACAACAATAACAACGAAGCTTTCTCCCATGTTTGATGGGGTCGGCTACATGAATTCTTTGTTTCCACAGAGCCCTATCATGTGCCGTGCTCTTCCTCTTTTAACATTTTCACAATATAATTTTTCATATCTTCTTACGGGAGCGTCCTTTGATAGTTTTTCTACATATCCAAACCATCGTAAACGATTTTTTCTCATTTTATCCTCTATTGGTGCTACTCTCGATTGATTTCTAATAACCTCATTATGTATACGGTTTTTTCTTGTGTGACCACTCATCTATCTTAATATCTTCATTTCTTCTACCAACATCTTTTGTACATGTTGCTTATTAATTGCGCAACACTCAAAACCATAAAAATAACACATCTAATTGATGCTCTATAATATTTAACTTTTAACTTTAATGCTCTATAATATTTAACTTTTAACTTTAATGATATCTTCTTATCACACATGCCCCTCTCCATTTTAATCAACCGGCATTAATTTTATGCATAACATCTCCATCAATTTTTTCATCACTTTGAAAAATTAACCCTAGGTATTTAAAACTTTCCTTGTGAGGGATGCATTGCGTACCAATCTTAATTTCTAAGTCGTCTTAAGTACCAAAATGATCAAACTTATATTCCATATATTCAGTCTTTGTTCTACTAAGTCAGAAGCCTTTACTTTCTAACGTTTCTCTCCATAGTTTCAATTTCCTATTAACTTTTTCTTTAGACTCATCCATCTTTAATATGTTTTGTTAACTCATCAATTATCAATATAAATAAATGTGGACTTAAAGTTGATCCCTTATATAACCCAATATTAATTTCAAAGGAGTTTGTGATTCATTCATGAGTCCTCACACAAGTTTTTCACTATCATGCATGTCTCTTATAAGATTTATGTATGTCAATGGGATACTTCTCTTTTCCAAGGTTCTCCAAAAAAAATCTCTTGGCACCTTATCGTAAACCTTTTCTAGATCAGTAAATATAATGTAAAGGTTCTTCTTTTTTGCTCTAAAATGTTTCATAAGACATCTTAATATCGGGCATGAATTTGAATTGGTTCTATGTTGTACTATATTTGCCTTAACCTACATTCAATAATTCTTTTCCATAATTTCATAGTATGACTCATTAACTTGATACCATGATAATTCGAATAATTCTTAATATCTCACTTGTTCTTATATATGGGTATAAGTGTACTCACTTTCCATTTATCGAGGATCTTTTGGGTTCTTCATATTTCATTAAATAATCTTTTTGTGAACCAAGTGAGCCCCATCTCTCCTAGGATTTTTCATACTTCTATAGGAATATTGTCAGGTCCTATAGATTTACCAACCTTCATATATTTAAGAGCCTCTTTGACTTCGTTATTTTGAATACGCCGATAAAAATTGCGTTTTATATACTTTTTTGATTTGGCTAACTCTCTTGAGCTAATACTAATATCTATATTTTTTATTAAAAAGCTTATAGAAATAAAATTTTCATCTATTTTTTATATCATCATTTACCACTAGAATCTTCTCATTCCCATCTTTGATGCATCTAACAAAAGTAAGATCCTTTGTTTTTTTTTATCTCTACCCTTAACTATCCTAAAAATATCTCTTTCACCTTCTTTTGAGTTAAGATTTTTATATAAATCATCTCAAATTTGGCTTTTGCTTCACTAACGGTCTTTTTCGCTTCTTTCTTTGCTTTCGTATAAGCCTCCTAAGTTTCACTAGTATTCTTACATAATTCAATTTGTAACATACCTTCTTTGCGTTGATTTTATCTTCCACCACTTTACTCCACCACCCAACTTCTTTTTGGGCCGGTACACCTCCTTTAGATACACCTAACACATCTTTTTCCACTTCTCTAATATGTATAGTCATATTGTTTCATATATCAGGTGTACTTATATAATTCAAAGTATCTCCTTGAAGAACTTTGTGTTTAAATATATCTGCTTTCTCACATTTGAGGTTCCACCGTCTTGTTCGAATAGCTATATGCATTCTATTCTTCTTTGACCACTTTTTTACATGCAAATCTATTATTAAAAGTCAATGTTGAGTAGTTAAGGTTTCTCTTTGAATTACCTTGCAATCTTTACAACACGATCTATCTTTTTTCCTACAAAGAAATAATCAATATGTGTTTGTGATAAGCCACTCTTATAAGTAATTAAATGTTCATCTTGTTTTTTGAAAATTATATTGACTATAAAGAAATCAAAAGCCAAAGCAAAATTTAAAATCTCCGTACCCTCCTCATTTATATCCCCCAAACCATAATTTTCATGAATATCTCGATATCCTAATTTATCTTTACCGACATGTCCATTTTAGTCTTCTCCTAAAGTAATATCTCCCTTTGTGTAATTCTTTGAATCATCTTATCTAACTCTTCTAAAAAAAGCCGTCTTTATACTATCTTCTAGTCTTACTTGGGGTGCGTAAGCACAAACTATATTAAAAATGTGGAGATCCTTGTTGTTCACTATTGGGCGATAATATAACGGGACTAACTTCTTTACCCACACCCGTTCATGATGTGAGAACCCTCTTACATCCGAACGAAGATGTAGAGACTCTTGCTTATTTTTCACTGCATTTGTGCTCTTAAGTACGTCGCTAGGAGGGAACGCCCCAACACAATGCTCATAATTTGTAGAATCCATGGTAGATAAGTCCGATAATGTTTTATGCTGGTTATCGGAAGCCTAACACAACCCTCTTCCTCAAAGTCTAGAGAGATATTGGTACAAAATTGTAGTGATGAGTAGGATAGGCATTCAAAATCTTACGGGCAACTTGACACTTCATTTTTCTTTTTCACTTTGTTGCTAGCTTAAGCAAAATCAACTCAAAGGGGTAAAAGTAAAAGTCATAAAAACACAAGGTGATACTGACCATCTGGATAAATGGCCCAATAAATTTCCAATAAAAAGATGTGAAGTAAAACAAAGAGCACTAGAAAAAGGAAAGGCCTCAAAAATGTTGGAGAAAACCATAAAACATGACCTTGTGTATTTAAGTTACGTGTGGGGATGCCAAAAGGAAGCACAATGGCATATTAGAATCCATGTACCTGACCCCACTTAATCTGAAAAAACGCATAGCGCTGATTTTGGTTTTGGTTGATATTGAACCTTGGCTTGTGTTGATCTTGTTTCAGGCTTGCTCTATATGCTAGTAAATTACTACTAGGTAACAGAGATGACAAGTTTGGGTTATCCTAGCACAACTTGCATAGGCTTGTGTAGCTGAGTGTTATAGTGGTCACATGTCTATATTTATGTTGGGAAAACATGTTTCTCTTAGATGGATGGATGTTTGTTTAGTTGAAGGTTTCCTTCTATATAAAGGCTGTCTTGAAAGCCACCTTTTAACTTAAATGATCAAGAATCTCATTTTCTTAATAAAAATTACACAGGAAATAAGGTCTTCTGAACATCTTCAGCTCATTTTGTCTTGTAGCTCCTTCCCTTATCAGCTTGGTTCATCTCATCTTAAAAGAGCAAATGAGAGAATCCATGAACAAGCAACGATCTAATGAGAGGATCTGTGACAGCCTCATTCTGCTTGTGCAGCTTGGTTCATCTCATTCTGCGTGTGCACATATAAGGAACTTGAAAACTATTTGTTAATAACCATAGCTTGCTGATATTCAATGTTTGTTTTATCAGATGCAATTCAAGAGACACTGAACGCGTGGCTGTCAAAGACACAAACTTTTTGGACTGAAATGGCATCCGCACCAAAGAATGGAGAAAGGAAAAACCTTGAACTCAGAAAGGTTATGAATGATTTTGAATTAGAAGAAGTTTCCTTAGTGGAGCAGACATTAGATGGCAGCACACTGAATGGGAATCTTTCAATGGCTGCTGTTATTTCAATTGAACAATTCAGCCGGTAATAATTATAACTACACTGGTTCATCTGGATGAGCTGTTATCTGGTATACAGTTATCCTGCAAAAAGAGTCCCAATGGACATATACTGGATATGCTTGGGACTTGGATAAAACTTTCTGCGGTTTCTACTGTTGGTTGAGATTGAAAGAAAGGTTCTTAGAATGGAGCATATTATGTACTATTCTATTCTACATGCTGTCAACTTCTAACTTAGAATGGAGTATATTATGGAATACATGGATGGTTTGAGAAAATATGTTACCTAAAAATCTGAGGCTTTAGGCGTTCACTGTTCTACATTATCTATGCCTTCTTGTAAAGGAAATGATATAATTGTAACTGGGTATGAATTGCACATGGGAGCAACATGTTAACAAGAGTCCTGCGAAACATTGAGATGGAGAGGAACACTTGCAATAACACTTGTAATCAGTGTTGTTTGTACCATATTGTATCGTGTATCGTTTTTCTCCATGAGAAAGGTTTATCGAATCGTATCGTAAATATTTTAAAATAAAAAAATAGAGAGAAGGCAAGAAAAATCAAGACAATTCTAAACAATTCCTATAAATCAAAATATGAGTAAACATTCATCGTTGAACGTTAATTCTAAATATAAATAGTACAACTTTCTCATTAAACAAGTAGCAAAATTACGAAAGTGGTTGTTTCCTAAAATTCCCTCAAAGTGGATCGATTCAAGATCCCACTAAAGGGAGAAATCCACTTTAGCACCTTGTGATTTTACCAAAATAAATCAACTAAATAAACTTCTCTTTAAATCAACTTTGTGAATACTGCACCACATCCCATATAGCAACGGAATATGATTGGATCCCCAATTTTTTCGTGTCTGCTCATCCTAAATAACATAAATCAATAAAATATAAATCATCTTAGTTCCAGAAAACATTCATCAGAATCTGTCATTATTATTAAAAGTTGTTCACCTTTATTTCTTTTTCTAGAGTACTGGTTCTGTTGTGCCAATATCTTGTACTTCCCCTGCACTCATAGTTTCTCTCCTGAATTATTTTGTTTGGTGACACAACTGCAGAACATGTGCACGTTGCCTTATGCAGAACAAACAACAAACTTGATGTATCAGAACTTCTATTTCCCCATTGAACAGGTGTGCATCTTCAGGACATGCCACTGACAAGGAATAATGTATAAGATTTGGAGGTTTAGGAGACAAATCATTTGAAAAGGGCTTCCTGAGAGAAAGAGGACTCAAATATGAGCCCTTTTATAACTTAAGGGGTATATCATTATCATCTGTATCGTATGATACGGGCGATACTGGTACTTCTCACGATATAGGTCAGTGTACCGTATCGTGATTTTTTACGACACGAGGCGATACAGGCCGATACATTACTTCTCATGATATAGGTCAGTGTATCGGATCATGATTTCTTACTACACGAGGCGGTACAGGTAAGCAATATAGATAACATTGCTTGGAATAGAAGTAGCAGGAAACGGCTTAGTCAACTTTTCCAACAAAATGACATCATTCTTGTTCTCTTGAAGACAGAAAGTGTGTATCGACACCTCTAGAAGCCAAATCCAAACTTACGGTGATGGAGGAATATTGGAAACTTCATCCTCTATCAAAATGTTTTACAACCTGATACCATGGTTGCAGAGCTAGTTTATTAAAACACCCAATAATAGTGCATCTGGGAGAATTTTTCAGAATTATTCGGTCTGTCAAAAGTGTATGCAATATGTTGTGCTCTTCTCTTATCATAGTGGATGCATAATTAATCATTTAGGATTACATAGTAAAAGGCAGTGTTAATGCACACTGTCTATTACCCTGCCTTGGATATTGAGCAACAGAATAACTCATTGGTTTGACAATTCACTTGATTGCCGCCTTTCTTTGTGATAGTAGACTGGTATCTGACTATGAGCTTGTTGTGTCTCAAATGACATCTTAATGGGTAGAAGAATCCTAATCAGGGAAAAAGAAATAGTGAGTCGGTGACTATGACTCTAGATCATAGAGATATTTGGAATCCCACAGAACTCAAGCAACCATGTATACATTCTGAAAATTTTCATCTAGTGGCTTGAAAAACTGTTTTCCCTTTTTAGAGTAAGTGCTGACTCTGGTCTTGAGTAGAAGATAGAAGATCATATATTACTTAAAAGTTGGTGTATGAAACTTATTCTACCATGCAATTTCAATATACGAATGCATGCATTTTCCTATGCATGTGTATAAATCTCAGTCATCAAGTAACTTTTGCTGGGTTATGCAGATTGAATGGCTTAAGTGGGAGCAAAATGCAGAAAATATTTAAGGCTCTTGCTCCAGAATCTATTAGTAGCGAGGCACGTAATCTGATAGAGTATTGTTGCTTTAGATACTTGTCAAGAGACAACTCTGACTTTCATCCCTCTCTAAAGGTTTGTGAACAACTATGACATCTTTCTTAATGTTTCTTTAAAAGTTTCTGAAACTAAGTGCTATAACAGTTAAATCTGTCTCAAATGCATCTTTGCCATTAAACTTTGATATGCCAAAATGGTAGTTGATAGCAAGATATCATATGATTAGGTGCCATGTTTTGTTTGATTCCTGTTGTAATGAAGACGATGCTTCAATGTGACAGAGGAAGGTTCATGAATATCACCTCAAAGTATCACTCGCAAAAGCCTTAGAAAAGAAGGCTATAATAAAGCGTATGCAACAAGGCACAATATTAAAAAAAGAATATTATTTAGACACAAAAGGCTTGAGAAAATCCATTACATGAAAGTCATATTTATAGAGTCGATAGTGCAATAGAAAAGCGAATATTAAAAATATAAATAAATATTGAAGAGTAAGAATGGAGATTTAAAGGAGGGAAAAATGACCAAAATGTCCTTAGTAATACGGGCAATTACAATAATACCCAAATATCATAATTACAAAACTAACACTAAAAACAACATATACATATATTCTTTAACACCCCTCTCAAGTTGGGAGTAAGATACTTCGAACACCAAACTTGTAGAAAAACTGATTCTTTCTTCACCACACGTGCACCAATGATATCTATGAGGCTTCTTTAAATCAACTTGAAGAATCAAGAACACATGGGTAGCACACGACTCTTCTATGTGTCGATTGCTCCCTCTTCTTCTTTCTTTTCAATGAAGTGATTAGGCAACTACACTTCAAAAGACATGTTTTCTCTTCTTGAGAAAGTTGATCTTTTATGGTAGGAGGTACAATCTCCACCATACACACTTCAGATGGCTTTTCCTGCGTCCTTTCATATGGTGGTTGTTGCTGGTGTGTTGGTTGAATGCCCTCTCTCTACCACTCAAATAACATAATACATACTTCTGCTCATACTAGTCGGTCTACCCTCCTTCATGATTGCAACAAACTTGTATCAGCCTTCATGACTGTTTTTCTTCACAGCTGTAAATTCTTGCAACCTCATTGGCTGCAAATAAAAGCATATTTACAGTCCTCATGACTGCAATCTTCAGCATCCATTTCTTTTATGTAAACTTTCTTCATACTGTTTTTTGGCAATCTTCAACATCCATCTCTTTTCTGTAAGACTTTGTATCACAAACTCTTCGAATTTTATGCTTCACACTTTGTTCTATCAATGACATTTTCCATTGTAGCTTCAGAGAACTTTGTCCGTCATCGATTGAAAGATCACCCTCATCATCTTCAGTGATTCCCTTGAAAACATCAATAGGAACTTGGCTTTCTGAGGCATATATGACCCTCCTGGCTATTGGAATGACTTGCCCACCACCTCTGCTGAATTGCATCAGCATGAAGTACAACATCACAGACTTCAAAGCATATACCACACATGTTTTCTTCAGCGAGTGCACCTTCCTTTGATGCCCACTGGAATCCTGCCACAATGGAATCCTTGATTTCATTAAGGCATATAACACTTTTACATATATCGACCACCATATTTGGCCTAGTAGTCTTCGGTCCCAAGGCACCATACCTTTTTTTTTGGCAAGATCCTTGTCCCACCCAAACTCTTCAGACATAATCTTTGCATGTACCTTCGGGTCATCTCTGGGGCCAAAGCGACCATCATCAATAGCCTCAGCTAAAGCTGGGCCCAATGCTTTACCGAACTCAGTAAACTTCTTAGTTTCTCATGATCTAGAATGAATGGTCCCACTAGGCAACTAACTAATGATTTTACGCACTAAAATCCAACATTTTATTCATTGAAAAGATTGAAAACATAGAAGGACACGAGAGGATGGAGGTCGGTGCCCTAGGCAGTCGTCGCCTGCTGTTCACGTTTTCTGCTTCTTACCCTAACCTAATTACAAGCTAACTTAAATACTATTAATCTAACTTAAATTACTAAATTACCCCTAATTAGTGACTAATATAATTCGGGTCCCAATGGATCAGATTCTGATCCATTGGGATCAGAACCATAGACAACTAAAAACAAATTAACTTGGACCGAACATAACGATTTTACATGACATAAACCTAGACTCTAAACACTTTTATGTCAATTTGCTTTTCACAACACGCCCCCTAAGTTGACTCCTGGAGACTTATAATTCTCAACTGTGACATAGCTTTCTGAAGGCCATTGACTGAAGCTGGTTTTGTGAAGATATCTGCCAATTGATCTTCTGAGCGGACATGAACTAGATTGAAAATTCCTTTGGAAATCTTTTCTCTGATAAAGTGACAATCAATCTCAATGTGCTTGGTTCTTTCATAGAAGACTGGATTCTGTGCTATTTGCCTATTCAAACCAAGATGAACATGTATAAAACATGTACAACCAAACACTCTTGGAAGCAGATGAAATTGTTTCTGAGAAGTACACAATAAATGAAACAGAGTATTTCCATTTAGGACTCTGCTAGGCATACGATTTATCAGGAAGACTGCAGTCAAAATCGCTTCACCCCAATAGTATTTAGGTGCATTACATTCGATGAGAAATGTCCTTGCAACTTCTAATATATGTCTATTTTTTCTTTCTGCAACCCCATTTTATTGAGGATAATAGGCACATGAGGTCTGATGTAAAATTCCCTATGCTAGAAAATATGAATTAAGAAATGAGACATAAACTCACCCCCATTATCACTGCGGAAAACTCTTATAGTTTGCTGAAATTGAGTATGTACAAATTGAAAGAATATTCTTGACTTGATCTTTGGTTTTCATAAGATATATCATTGTAAATCTACTGCAATCATCAATAAAGGAAACAAAGTACTTATATCCATGCACAGATGTAGTAGAACAAGGAACAAAGACCCTAAATATTTGAATAAACAATCTCAAATGGAATAACCGATCTGTCTTCACTTAAAGAAAAAGAAACATGATGATGTTTAGCCTTTTGGCAAGTCTCACAATTTAAATTCAAATTAGTACAATCCTTAAATTTTGGTAGTAACATTCTCATCTTAGATAATGATAAATGTCCCAGTCTTTGGTACCAGCGAGATATATCCTCTTTCTGTTCTTTGGCGATAACAATTGATTATAGGGCTGCTCCTTTATGATCCTCGCAGAAATATAAGTCTCTCCTCACACTACTCTGACCAAAGATCCTCCCCGTCTTCATTTCCTGAAAGTAACATCCAGTTGAATCAAACATTATACTATATTTTTGATATCTAGTCATAGCAAAAACATCGATATATTTGGAGCATGCAGAACATTCTTTAAAGTGCCAAATGAAGTAGTAATACTTCCTTTGCTAGTTATGGGAGTATAGGAGTCATTTGCAAGTTTGATATTAATAGTTATCAAAGAACTCTCTTCGACTGACCATGTGATCTGTCGCACCAGAATCAATAATCCAAACTTTTGAATAAGAAGTACTAATATTACCCTGAGTTAGGAAGGAAAAAGGATATGCCATCGTGGCCTGAGAATCAATGTGGGAGGATGTAGATGCAGATTGTGAATCAGTTAGTCTAGCTTTAAGGAGTTCAATTTCTTTCTTAATATCTGCTAATGTGGTCGTACTATAATCATTCTTGGGTTTTTATGTCTTATCACTGCTAAAATAAGCCCTATTGGACCGATTCTGATTCTGAAACTAAGTAGGTATGCCAACTAATTTCCAACATGTTTCTTTAGTATGACGAGATTTTCCACAATGTGAACATGATAACTTATCCTTTCTTTAGAAGTAAGCCCAGATCTGCCTTTGCCGTGTCCATAACCTCCTCTTCTCCTAGAGAAGATAGGAGTAGATGTACCTCTTCCTACAAAAGCAGATTTTGGTTTCCTTTTCTAACTGCTTTCTGTCCTCTTCACGAAGTAGGAGAGAATATACTGTACTCAAGGGTGGGAGCTCCTCTCTACTGAGAATATTATTCTTAACTGCCTCATATTCAAAAGAAATTCTCCATAGAAGATCAAATACTTTTCGTTCTTCAAATTCTTCATTGCGCTCAAGTGTGCAATTCTGGCATTTGGTTTTGGAGTAGAGTTGTAATTCCTCCCACAAACCTCCGAGTTCTGTATAGTACTCACTGATGGATCTTCCTCCTTGTCTACACTTTCTAATCTTTTCTATAAGATCATATTTCTTAGCAATGTTTTTCCTCTGAGCATAGGCCTCCTGTACTGCCAATCATATATCTCTAGCTGTTTTTAAGAATATGAAGGAACTACCAATAGAAGGTGTCATAGACTGAATCAATCAAGCACTCACTAGTGTATTTTCTTTTCGCCATCGAGGATAAAGAGGATCTATACTTGAGGGTTGAGTTACTTTACCTGTTAAGTAATCCCAATGCCCCTTAGCCATGATTGCCAATTCAACTGAACGAGTCCACTGGAGATAATTTTTGCCATCCAGCTTCAAATTTGTGATTTGAAATAATTCACCTTTGTCTGTAGAACTTTGGTCGTTTCCATCAACCATCTTTGTTCTTTCCATTTATATGAGAAACAAGAGTCTCTTGATATCAATTCTTGAAACCCAAATACAGATACTAATATTTTGTACCGTTGGAAGTCAAATATACCAATCAAGGGGAATGATTTGTTGGTTAGGGTGCTCACATATGCCGTGTGCACTCTTGCACACAATTTGGTTTCCTAATAGGAACACGATCTGTTGTTCCAATGATCTTAAATAGAGCAGCTGATTGCACTTTATCCAAGCAATCAAATCAAGAATGAAGAAAGGAAACGTGTTTCACCTTGTTGTCTCAAAATACCATCGAATATTTGTCTTCAAATCGTGGAAGAATATGATTTTGCTGACTCACTTACACCACTTACACAACACCTCTCTATTATAGAGAAGAAATCAACGAAAATAATAAAAAAAGCTGTCACCTGAGATTATTCTTGACGAACCCCATTTCCATCGCAACCTTTTCTTGATCTTTTTCGGCAAGAAATAGCCGTGATAGGCTCGACACCATGATGATTTTACGCACTAAAATCCAGCATTTTATTCATTGAAAAGATTGAAAACATAGGACACAAGAGGATACAGGTCGGCGCCCTAGGCAGCAGTCCCCTGTTGTTGTTCACGTTTTCTGCTGCTTACCCTAACCTAATTACAAGCTAACTTAAATACTACTAATCTAACTTAAAGGACTAAATTATCCCTAATTAGTGACTAATATAATTTGGGTCCCAATGGATGAGAATCTGATCCATTGGGAAATCTGATCCTTTGGGATCCAAACCATAGACAACTAATACTAATTAACTTGGACTGAACATAACGACTTTACATGACATAAACCTAGACTCTAAACACTTTTATGTCAACTTGCTTTTCACAACACTAACCACCTTCTTTTTTCATCCTTCCTTTTTTCTGCAGCAAGAGAAGCAATCCCTAAAATCGTAGGGATTATCCTTTATGCAGTTAATTTCTTTATCCAAATGATGGGCTGCAGTTACCAGTTTTCTTTCCTAAAACGGTAGGGATAATCCTTCCCTTTTATCCTATCATTTCCACCAAATCAGGAAGATCTTTCACAACTATTTTTTTTGGTTTCCTTTCCTACAAAATCAAGAGAGTAACTTTTCATGATTACTTTTCTGGTTTGCTTTCCCATAAATTCAAGAAAATAACTTTCCATAACTACTTTTTTAGATTGTTTTCCCATAAAATTAGGAAAGTAATCTATAACTTACTTTTTCACCTCCAACATTTTATATTAAAAATTTGAAATTACCTTTTTTTTTCAAAAAAATTTAAATCTTCCTTTCTAGGATTTTGTGTAACCTCTTTTGAAAAATCTGGAAAGAATGGGCCAACCACCATCGCCTTCTTCTTCCTTGAGAAAATATGTGCATTAGGCTTAGGCTTCACTTCTATCTTCAGATGATTTTGCAGGACTTATAGTTTCTTTTCCAGCAAATCCTCCATTTCTTTCCTGATTCAATCTCCTCTTTCTTCTGATTGCTCTTTCCTTCTCTCTTGAGCTTCCTCAAGCTTTTCTTTTTGACCAGAAGCTTGTCCTTCACCTTAAGCATGTCTGCATCTTAGAAAGTCAAGAACCTAATAAGCCTTCCATTCTCATCGTGAATGGGGCCATACACGAAGGAGATCATTTTATCTGCCTCAATAGCCAGAGAACAGGCAGTTGCAACTTCATACATGTTGCAGTTAAGAACTTCCCCAGAGCTGGAGTAACCTAGGTTACTCAATAAGACTATACAATCTGCTTTAAGCCTTTCTGTATCTGAGTAACATTTATTTTCTTTACTCTTCCATCTAGAACTCCACTGTTCTTCAACATTTTTGCGAGCAGCTTTTGATACTCTGCAACTTCTGCTCCCAATGTATCATCCACCGAATCCATCACTAAAAACACCGATTTGGACCAGTGCTTTTGGCATTCACTTTTTCCACCAATGTATCAGCCACCGATTCGCTTTGCAGTTTGCAGATGCACATAAGGAGGATAAAGATGCAAACCTGCTCTCTGGAGCCTCTTTATGCTGGTATTCTAGTAGTTCTTAATCTCATTATCTGTTCGGCCAGGCAAAGGCAACTGTGTAGCCATTCTAGCCCACTTGTTGCCCATTCTAGCATACAGCTCAACTATCAAACGCTCTTCTTCAGGTGTAAAAGCACCTTTCTTCAAATTGGGTCTCAGATGATTTGCCCACCTCAAGCCACAACTTTTCCTATAACGAAATAGGCCCGAATGCCTTTACACTGCATTCCAGTTTCCCTCTCCATGCCTTTGCGAGATAAAGATCCTCACTCTCATTTGTCTCTCGTCCCATGTGTCCTACGATACCAAAAGCAATGCGGCAACCAACACACATAGAGAGAGAGGGTTGAGGCCTTAGCTCCGATACCATGTTGAAATTCTTTGATAGTGTAGTAGAAGAGCGAATATGAAAAATATAAATAAATATTGAAGAGTAAAAATAGAGATTTTAAGGAGGGGACAAGCCCTCCAATGGAGGCCGATCCCTCTTTCTTTCTTTTTATTAATTAGACTCTTAACCCTAATATAAAACGTCCAACCCTTATATAATAGGTTGTAAAACAGAAAATGATGAAAATGCCCTTAGTACTACGGGCAATTACAATAATACTCAAATATCAGAAATTACAAAACTAACACTAAAAACATCATATACATATATTCTTTAACACATGAGGCATAGGAGAAGATAAGAAAAAAGGGAGAAGAAAAGAGAAGAGAAGGGAAGGGGGGCTGGCTGCCAGCCAGGCCCCAACGGCTAGTGGCCCTGATGGCTCGATTGGCTAGGGCCTATCGGGCCTGGCCGCTTGGGCCCATTTTCTAACACCCCCCTCAAACTGACAACTCCATGACCTGAAGTTTGTCAATCAAAGACTGAAACCGAGGACCAAGTAATGGCTTTGTGAAGACATCTGCGAGTTGGTAATGATTTTACAAATTGTAATATTAAATTGCCTTGTAGATGCTCTTTCCGAACGTAGTGACAATCCATTTTGATATGCTTTGTATGCTTATTAAATGTATGATTGTTAGCTATATACATAACACTTTTATTGTCGCAAAACATGATTAGAGGAGCTTTCAATTGTATGCCCAAATCCTGAAGTAGTCGTCACAACCAAGTTAGTTCGGTAGTTATATTGGCCATTGCATGATACTCAGCTTCGGTAGAGGAAAGAGACACCTTTTGTTGTTTCTTGCATCTTCATGAGATGAGAGAGTAACTAAGGAATATGCAGTAGTCGGTGGTAGAGTACATGTCATTCTCATCACCACCCCAATCAACATCAATATATGTGAGCAACTGAGATAAAGAGGAAGATGATAGAAATACTCCATTGGTTGAGGTTTGTCGAATATAACGAACAATCCTCATAACAACACTCATATGCACTGAGGTAGGTGCATGTTGAAACTGAGTTAAAGTTTGAACGACATGAGCGATATCTGGCCGTGTTATAGTAAGATAAGTGAGTGCTCCAACCATTTGTCTATAAGGTATGGGATCACTCAAAAGTTTGCCATCAATTAGATGCATCTTCTGGTTGATTATCTTAGGTGTATCAAAAACTTTGTCATCTGTAATGCCTGATCTAAGAACAATATCATTAGTAAACTTAGTTTGTGATAAAAAAAAATCTCTATCATCGCGAGTTATCTCAATGCTAAGAAAATAAGAAAGTTGACCAAGATCCCTCATTTCAAACATATTATCAAGTTCTTGCTTGATTTATTGGATATCGGAATTATCATTACCTGTAATAATAAGATCATCGACGTAGAGCAAAAAAATAACAATACATGTAAAGGACTTTCTTATAAACAAACTTGCCATTATAACAGATAGTAAACCATGTAATGTCATGAATTCAATCATTCTATCAAACCAAGCTTTGGGAGCTTGTTTGAGACAATACAAACTCTTTTGAGCTTTAAGACTTGGTTTTTAGGAAGATTGAGACTAGGAGGAGGCTCCATGTATACTTCTTCCTTCAACCAACCATTCAAAAAAGCATTTTTAATATCTAACTGATAGATATTCCAATGATGAATTGCATACATAACTAAAAGTGTTCTAACAGTTGTTATTCTAGCTACGAGAACAAAGGTTTCTTTTTAATCAATTTCATATTATTGTGAGTAACTTTTGGCAACTAATTTAGCTTTATAGCGATCTAACGAACCATCACCATTAGTTTTAATTTTATACACCCACCGACAACTTATAGTCTTTTTGTTTGGTTGTTTAGAGACAGCATCCCAAGTTTGGGTTCTATATTAAGCATCTAACTCTTCGTTCATGGCATGAATCCAGTCTTGTAATAACTAGGCTTCCTTAAAGGTTATATGTTCCTTTATAATTGAAATATTTTTTACCAAAGCTCTATGCCTTGGTGAAAAGCTATCATAAGAGACAAACCTTTAAGGAGGTTTAGAATAATGGTTTGACTTTCTAGGAATAGACAGAGATCTCCTAGTATAATGTTGATCAAAAGGTGTAACAAGGTGTCTTGAAGTCATATGTTCATTAAGATAATTTTCTACATGAATCACCTCTTTACCTAAAATATAATTGCAAAAGGAATAGGAGGAGTCATCAAGAGAACTAACATCATCCATGCTTTTAAAACATATTCATTTTAAAAAAACTTGACATCTCACGATACATAAAGCTTATCATTTTTACAATCATAACTTATACCTCTTTTTAGTTATTCAATATCCTAGAAAAACATATTCTATGACATGAGATGATAGTTTATCGTCTTTGTCAATATAAACAAAATATTTACATCCAAATATACGTAATCTTAAATAGTTGAAATAAACTTTAAAGAGTTTTTCTATAGGAGATAAATTTTGTAAAACCGAAGAGGGCATCCGATTAATTAAATAGACTGCAATCATAATAGCTTATGCCTAGAAATTCTTAGGAATACCGCTTGATAAAACTAAGGTTCTTGTGGTTTCTAAAATATGTTTATGTTTACGTTTGAAAATACCATTTTGTTGGGGAGTCTTAGAGCAAGAAGTTTGATGTATAATTCTAAACGTATCGAGATGATTTTTAAATTTCTTTGACATAAACTCTCCTCTTGAATCTGATATAAAAACCTTGATTTCGGAATCAAATTGATTTTTTATAAGATTATAAAAGATAATGAGATTTTGAAAGACATCGGATTTTGCTTTTAAAAGATATACTCATGTATATCTAGTAAAATCATCAATGAAAATAACATAGTAGGAAATGTCGGGTGCCGGTCCCCATACATTCGAAACTATCTCGAAGGGTCTTGTGGTAACATGTGTTTTGTTTGGAAATGAAAGATGTTGCATTTTACCAAGAACACAATCTTTGCAAGAAAAATATTCCTTAAACTTTATTCCAAGAGGACATTGATACAATTTTTAAGCATTGAGATGTCCTAGTCTCTTGTACCATAAAAGAGCATCATTTGTCAAAACATTAACATATCCTATACTATGCAAATAGTTCATAATGTAAAGTTTGCCCTCTCTATGGCCACGACCAATCACCTTCTTCGAGAGACGATCATTTACAATACATCCCATGGATTAAAAGGTTACAACACAATTTTTATCCAAAATTTGAGATACAGAAAATAAGTTTAAATTTAGTTTTGGAACAACAATAATTTTGGAGATTTCAAAATTTTTATTTTGTAAATCATCAATTTTATCTACATCTAATTTTTTTCCATCCGCGGTGTAAATACACGATAAAGATTTTTCGACACATGCACCCAAATAAAGAATCCAAGAGGTCATACCTTGAATTTCATTTATTGAAGAAGAGCAAACCGCACCAATTGTTGCTTTCTCCTTTATTTGAGCTTCAAGTTGCTTCACTTTTTGATGAACCATGATCTTCAACTAAGACCACCTTCTTTTTCAATTTAAGGCAATTTGGCCTTATGTGCCTGACTTCTCTACAATGATGGCAAATGACCTCTTTTCTTGCCTTGCTTAATCCTTCGCTTTTGAAATGAGGAGGATGATAAGCCTTCACATTTGCTCCGGGTTTAGATGCGGTAAGTGCAATATCTCTTTGAAACCTAGCTTCATTCATTTTTTTTTTTGCAGTTTGAAGATCGGTAAGTACCTCTTCTTTTGTAGGAAACGGATTCTGATGAATAAGAGATGACCTAACTCTTTCAAATTCTTTTCGGAGACTTCGTAGAAATTAGTATACAAAATCTTCACATTGTCTCCTTATCTAAGGTTGACCAATTTGTCTCTTAATGCCATTCTATGAGCAACATGACCTTGAACATGAGATTTTTTTAAAATATTTTCATGCTTCTCTTGCATTAGTGAAGTCGGCCAAAGTATTTCTAGTGTGCTCATTTACATTATTCATGAGTACCGATAGGACCATTCGATGACCTCTTTCATATTATTCTTTTTGCTCAAGCGTAGCATTAATGGAGAGTTCTACCTTCAAACCACATACATAGCCACATAATTTTTTGAAATATAAATAATTTTCTATAGTTTGGGCCCATGTTTTGTAGTTTGAAGGTGTTAAACGAAAATTAAATCATTCATTTTCGTTCATATTTTAAGGAAAAATAATTATAAAGAGGTAAACTTACAACAAAATCAAGAGCACTATCAACACACTTCTCGAGGCGACAATTAGTGTTTTAACGATCGAAAATGGCTCTGATATCATGTAATGAAGACGATGTTTAAATGTGGCAGTATAAGGTTGATAAATATCACCTCAAAGTATCACTCGCAAAAGCCTTAAAAAAGAAGGCTATAGTAAAGCGTATGCAACAAAGACACAATATTAAAAAAAGAATTTTAGCTAGCTACAAAAAGCTTCATAAAATCCATTACATGAAAGCCATATTTATAGAGTACATGAGGCATTAGAGAGGAGAAGAAGAGAAGAGAAGGGAAGAGGGCTGATTGCTAGCCAGCCCCCAACGGCTACTGAACTAGCAGTTAAGGACCTGGGCCCCCAATGGCTAGTGGCCCTGTAGGCCATGACCCGATTGGCTTGGGCCTATTGGGCCGGGCCTCGGGCCCATTTTCTAACAGTGGTTTGATGTCATACTACTAGAGGACCACTATTACTATTGATTTGTCCTCATCCTAAACTTGTCAACAATTCCAATTGTGATGCTAGAGCATGGACGGTGAACCATAATTTTAATAGTGATATCAAAATTGCAAGCAGTATATTCATAACCAGAGATGATATGAAAACATGTGGAGTTAAGATGAGGTTAGGCAGACTCCTACCTTAATTGCCAAATAGTTGAAAAATGCCTAAGAATGGTAACAAGTGATCGTGTCAAAAGAAAGAAGGTATCTACAGTCATCAGTATTTTCAATGCATCTACTGACTTTGAACTACATGAAATGATACAATTGTGGTATTCGGAAAGGTTGTCATGTTGCTTCAACAAAAAAAACTTGGAATACTCAAGCATTGATGAAATCAAAGCACTAAAGAGTTTGTAAAACTTGAGCCACAGTTTGATCAACCTAGTTGAAAAGCTCATGGACGGAGATGGATTTCTATCTTTGAAGATCTTAACTTGGATGGATATATGAGAAGGCATTATTGTGCTTTTTGTCTAAGAAACAAAAATAATTTCTTCTGGACATTTTGTTCCGCTCAGTGAAAAACAGTAGTGCTGACCATGTTTCTGAGTACTACATGCCTGAACTTGCTTTGGAGTAGCTCTGTGAAGATTTACAACTTGCTTCTAAAGATGAAGTTCATTTAACTGAAACTTCCTTCCAGAAGTTAGAAGTGACACATATTGCTTCATGAAAGACTGCTAGGATTCGGCTGACATATGTATGGTGGTTCAGTACTGCCATTTATTTTATATCGTTTCAGTGTACAAAAGACTATCTGACACTTAGAAGGTAACATTCAAAAACGTGCATTCACTACATAGCCTTGTTGATGAGTGTTAAGTTCAAAGCCTATAGTAGGCATTCCTTAAAGGTGGTATCCTGATTCTGCCATCAATACGCCTGAAAAAGTATCAGCTGTTGAATTTCTGTAGATTGTTACTAATTGGGCTCAATATTCATTTTAGAAAGGCGCATTTAGGTGAAGATGCAGACATCGGGAGTAAACAAAGGTGACCATATGACCAATTATATTAATGAAATAGAACATGAAGTGTAAGAATGGTTTCTTAAGAAAAGGAACAACCTAAGTAGTTAATAGTGCATTATAGCGACTACTATAGCGTTTTCGCGGACCAAAAAATGCTATGACACCCATGGTTTAGTGTGTGACCCACCTGGGCGCTATTAGCGGCGCAAACACCGCTATAGCAGTTTGCTATTAGCGGCGCGCCATAGTGGTCCGCTATATCGTTTTTAGTGTATGCTGGGTCAGGACCCAACCCAAACTAAATCTAACCTAAAACTAAACCTATCTCCTGTGCGTGCCCCTTTCGTCTCTCACCTCTGACACCACGCACACGCCAATAGTATTCTCACTCTTCCTTTTCTCTTTTCTCTCTTCTCTCTTTTCTCTCTCTCTCTCTCGTTTTCTCCGTCTCAACGAATATCCCAAACTAAATCTAACCTAAAACTAAACCTATCTCCCGTGTGTGCCCCTCTCTCTCTCGTTTCCCGCCTCTGCTACCACGCGCATGCCAACGATATTCTCACTCTCCCTTTTTCTCTTCTCTTTCTCCCTTTCACCCTTCTCTCTCTTTCTCATTTTCTTTGTCTTAACGAACACAGTGGTGTTGCTGATTTTGAGGGCTCCTTACTGCCATTTGGAGTCATCTCATTTCCCATCTCCCTCTAGCAAACTCATTTCTTACACTATTTAATCATATCTTCATATATTTATAAGCAGATTCTTCTATCATATGGGTCATCAACCTGGTATTGTCACTCCACTTTTACATTTAAAACATACTTGGGTCATCGTTTTTGGTACAAAACATTAAACTCTTTTAGTTGGGAACTCCTATTCCAAGGAATTTCCTCAGAAATTGAAGTACAATCATTGTATTTGAAATGATAACTTATCAAATTTTGGTGTCATAACCATTTGATTTTTTCGTATTAGCAGGCCAATGTTCCTTAATGGGTGAGTTATTTGAGTCAGATAATGATTGAGGTTGTTACTATGCTGATTTGTTTAGGAAAGATTAAAAAATACTTCTGTGTTTCCACTGATGAATTTGACTCAATACGATCATGAATTCTGGTAATATTTCTATTCTAAGAAATGAGTTGAAGTCGGCAAGTTATTGCTTATGCAAATGATCTTTTGGGGAGTATGAAGCATTGTTTTACTTATTTTATCGTCTTTATGAAGATATAAAGGTCACATGTGTAATGGTTTAAATACTAGATGTTTTATCATGATAATAAGACATGTTCTTATTTTTATGTCCTTTTGCTATTCTAGATGAGCTCAAGAGCACATATTTATCTCTTAATTTATATTTCTACTTCTTTATAATTTATTTATTCTAATTTTTATTATAGGGAGTATGGAATCCTCATCTAGTGTAGTCACTTGTTGTCCACCAAGTGACTGTGGTAGCAATGACACCGACACTAGTAGTACAATTGGTATTCAATTTTCTAATCTAGCATATAATTATAGACTTCCAACTTCTAAGGATCCTGGATGGAATTGGGGTTTGACAAAATCTAGGGTGGATAATATATCAGTTTTTTGAGTCTAAGCATTATAAATATTTTAGTCAATTGGTAATTTGGTATATTGGTCCACTAGGCCATCCTAACATTATTCTATTTTTTTTTGTGGGTAAATATAATTCGTTTCATTGCTCAAATTAGATTGCAGTTATGGACTATAGTCACCATACTTGAGCATATAAGTATAATATATATTAGTTTTTTTAATTCTTCTTCTTCTTGCATAAAATAATTTGGTTACATTTATGTTTCTATTTTTTTAATGTAAGTTTAATCAGTGTTGTCCATATCGCAGGTGCGGGCGTATCGCACGATACGGTGCATATCGTACGATACGGGCGATACGCCCTGGGACCCTTATAAAGGGTCCCGGGCCGACTGAAACCCGCGATTTTTCGTGGGTTTCCTCTCTCCTCTTGGGTTCCTCAAGCTCCCTAAGAGCCGGTTTTCGCCTTCTTAGTGTTCAAAACTCCAAAATCGTGCCCTACGGTGTTCGTGCAAGCCTCCAAACTAGGATTTTGGTATATTTTTAATGTTTTTTTCAATTTTTTCCTTTATATTTATTGTTTTTTGTGTTATTTCGGTTTTTTTCTTTGAATGACAAAATATGAAGTTATTAAGTGTGTGTATACGATTTTTATTGCATTCATGAAGTGGGAGACACTCGATTTGAGTGTTATTTGAAGATTGGAGGATTTACGAAGTGCTTTTATTTTTAGTTTTTTTTTTGAATTAAAGTACTCCATTGAGATGGCAGGAAGGGGTGGTAGAGACTCTCATTCAAAGTCTGATGATCCGGCATGACAGTGGGGTATACCAGTTGAGGGTTCAAGGTTAAAAATCAGATGTTTATTTTGTGAAAAGGTGGTTAGTGGTAGAATTTCAAGGTTGAAACACCACCTAGCAGGAACCAGGAAAGAAGTTGCTCCATGCACAGGCAGAGTTAGAAGTGTGCCAGAAGGTATTAAATGGCAATGCTTGCAGATGATTGAGAGCATACAGGAAAGGAGACAACAAAAGGATGATTTCCAAATGTGTGAAGAAGTTGATGATGCTACTGCAACTAGAGTTGGATTCACTGATAGTTTGCCTTCAGATGCTAGAACAGATATTGGTAGTAGCAGTTTGCGAGCACCTAGGAGAGGAAAGCAATTACCTATCATTTAGTTGATGATCCTGATTACAATTTGTAAAATGTAACATTATATGTAACTGTAGTGTACTTTAAACTATGTTTGTATTTTATTTTTTGGATTCAAAATATGTAAATTTGGATGCAATTGTTCAATACTGAATGCTCAATCTGTACTAAACTTACATTATATTAATTTAAAGCAATTATCAGATTTTTCCTGATTTTTTCTTGATTTTTTTCAATTTTTTATTAATTTTTATTATTTTTAATTATTTTTTGCATTATTTTAATATTAAAGTACGATACGATACGCTATGCCCGTATCGTGGAGCCCAGTGATACACGATACGATACGCGTCAGACAACACTGAGTTTAATAATTCAATATACATATGCCACATGAAATTTATTGTTTGTCTTCTTAAAATTTGTTTATTTATTTTGATTTATATTTATAAAAGAAGTGGTTATGTGTTTCTTGATATTTCTTAGAAATTAGAGAATCTGGTATATATATAATATTTTTTAATTATAAATAAAAGTGTACCACTAAATCAGCTATATCCATGTTAAATATATTAAATGTATGTAATTTTCCTTTTTGATGTATTTTTGTTCTTTTTATATATTTAATTAAATTAGATATTTAATTAAATTAGATATTTAATTATATATATAAGACAAGACCCGAAGGCACTAGGGCCATTCGGGTCCTGTCCCCTAGCCGTAGGGCCGTTGGTGCCAGGCCACAATGGTCAGTGCTAGCCCCCAACGGCTAGTCGAACTAGGTGGGGTTGTTCCCTCCGTCACACCTTATCTCTTCTCCTCTCTCCTCTCACTTCTCACTCTATAGATACACTATCTTGTACATCAATTAATGTATACCTTTTGTAGCTAAATAATATCATTTTTTTATTATGCTTTTGTTGCATATGCTTTATAGCTTTTTTCGAAGGCTTTGTGATTGACTTTTTTAGGTGATATTGACCGATCTTCCGTTGCTACATTGAAGTTCATTACATAGTATCAAAGCCATTTGCGATCGTGAGAACATTGTTGATCGTGTCAGAAAGCATGTCGATTGTATCTTTGATTTTATTGTAAGTTTACCTCTTTAGTTTCTTTCTCTCATTGAAATATAGATGATAAAGAGAGATTTAACTTTAGTTTAATACCCTCAAAGAAAAAGAAGAATACGAAGGAGGTTATGAACAATCCTATGGGTGCTCAAACATATTAGGGACACTTTGGTCGATTTCACCAATACTAAAGAAGTATTACAACAACGACTACTAAGCCTTTTCCCATACTAAACGGGGTATAAAAATCTGACAAAGTTTTACGTTAGATGTCGGAAGCCTAACACAACCCTCCTCATTTATTCGGGCTTGAGACCGGCAATGCAAGGGTGATCCATTGCATGAGGAGAGTTAAAGAAGCATTGAATACTTAAAAAAATCCCATGTTCAAAGTGATGTGGCTTATAGAATGACATTAAGAGGCAAATTGGTCTCACTTAAACAAGAAAATGAAGGGGTAAATGATTTTTTTGGTGAATATTTCAATATTTGGAATCAATAGTATATCTACAAAAAGAAATGTACACAATGTCTTAGTCTCTTATCCATTGGAAACCTTTTACTACTAGAAAAGAGGTTCTTACCAATCTCTTCAGGATGAAAACAAGAATAAGTGAAGGTAGACTTCAAAGAAACACTGCTTTAGCCGGATCAAAACCTAGAGTATATATGAAGGCTTACTGCCCTCCTCATTTCAAAAGTGAAGAAGCAACAAAAAAGATTGTTTGCCACCATTGAAAGGCTGGGCACATAAAGATCAAATTGTTCTAATTTGGAAAGGAAAATGACATTAGTAGAAGAACAAGCTTCATCCTCTATTGTTGCACTTAAAGAAAAATTAAAGAGACTTGAAGATCAAATGAAGGACAAAGGAACGATAGATGAGGTTTGCTCTTCTTCAACTTATCAAGTTCAATGTACAATCTCTTGGATTCTTGATTTAGGTGCTTCATTCTATATGACTTGCAATGATTTTTTTTTAAAATCGTGTGTTGAAAAACCTTTATCATTTGTTTATATTATGGATGAAACACAATTAAATGTGATAAAATTGGTGACTTGCAAAATAATTTTTTTTAGGTTTTCAAAATTAGTGTTGTTCCAAAATTAATTTTAAACTTACTTTCTATATCTCAAATCTCGGATAAGAATTGTGTTATAATTTTTTCATTCACGAGATGTATTATACATTATCGCCTATCGAGGAAGGTGATTGGTCGTGGCCATATGGATGACAAACTTTATATTATAGACTACCTACATAGCATAGAATATGCTAATGTCTTGTCTAGTGATGTTCTCCTATGGCATAAACGATTCAGATATCTTAACATTCAAAAATTGTATCAATGTCTCTTCGAATAAATACTATTAAAATTTTTTCTTGTGTACTTGGAAAAATACATCTACCCTTTTCAAACAAAACACACATCACTACAAAACCCTTTGAAAATTGTATATTTGGATGTATGGGACCGACACTTATTTATCTAAAGGAGTGATTTCCTACTATGTCATTTTTATAGATGATTTCACTAGATATACTTAGATATATCTTTTAAAAGCCAAATTTAACATTTTAAAATTTTTTGTTATATTCCATATTCTTGTGAAAAATCAATTTGATTCCAAAATCAAGATTTTTAGATCTGACTCGGGAGGAGAGTTTATGTCTAAAGAGTTTAAAAATCATCTTGACAAATTCAGAATTGTGCATAAAACCTCTTGCATTAAAACTCTTCAACAAAATGACATTTTGGAACATAAATATCAGCATATGTTCGAAATCAGAAGAACTTTATTATTATCTAGTGGTGTTCCTAAGAATTTTTGAGTTGAAGCCATTATGACTTATGTTTACTTAATTAATCAAATGTCATTTTTAGTTTTACAAAATATGTCTCTTGTCTCCCAATTACTCTAGACTACATGTTTTTTGATGCAAATGTTTTGTTTATACTAACAAAGGTGTTAAACTATCTTCCCATGCCATAGAATGTATTTTTTTTGGGTATGGGATAAATAAGAAGGGATATAAATATTATGATTATAAAAATGACAAGCTCTATGTATCGAGAGATGTCAAATTCTTTGAAAATGAATATGTATTTACACACGCTGTAGACGTCACCTATCAATCATCGTTACGCACCGTGATATTACAAAATATATGGTTAGTATCGTTTAACTCAAAATTCCATTTGTGTTATTCCTTTTTTAAAATGTTGATCATTTTTTGTTGATTAGCTTTTAATTCCTCAAATTAGCTCACAAATCGATACTAAAATGAATAAAAAAGAAATGCGAAATGTAAAGAAACCAAGAAATGTATAAACCAAAATCGGTAGATAATGGCAAGTGACTTTGTTACGGCCACCATATGATGGTATTGGTTTTTCGTCGAATGGCCGACCGTCAAGTCCGGACGGCCGAGCTACTTTCTCGAGATCCGACGGTCGTAGCTACTTTCTCAGATCTACTGTCAGAGCACAGACTGCCCACAACACTCCGGGTAATGCAGGTGACTCAGATGCAGAGATCCGGTGCTCCCGTGGCTCACCTAACACGTGTCGTAGTTTGATAGTTGTTGCAACAATAAAAAGGTGGAAACTTTTCAAATAGATGTCAAGAATGCTTTTCTCAATGGTGATTTAGAAGAAAAGTATATATACAACCTCCTCTAGGGTATTCTTATCCACCCTATAAAGTTTATCTGGTTCTCGTATCAGCACTATATGGTCTAAAACAAGCCGGGAGGTTGGAGACGGGGCATGAGCTGATTGTGCCTGGCCAGCGAGGAGCGGAGTTTCACTGCCGACCACGAATGGGAGTAACGTAGTGGTCTTGTTGGGTCCGACGCCTGATGTGATGGAGTTTCAGGTTTGTGTTCGACAACAGGTGGGGAAGGATGTACTTTTGGATTACTGGGCCGAGGCCAGACAGGTTTTCAAACGTGGTTCGAGATTCGAGAGGCAGTGGTCCGGCTTCATGGGATGGTTTCCCGACACGCAAGTTGTGAGTATGCCGGCCAGGAAGTTGGTCGTAGGTCACACGGTGGGCGTCTGGCTACGAGCTGAGTGGTTGAGACACTTGAGATAATCAACCAAAAGATACGACTTGTTGATGGAGAGCCATTAAGTGACCCTACTCCTTACAAACAAATGGTTGGAGCACTCACTTATCTCACCATCACACGTCCAGATATTGCACACGACTTACGTATTGTAAGTCAATATCAACATTATCCTACCTCTGTATATTTGAGAGCCATCATGAGGATTGTTCGATATATCCGATAAACCTTAACTTAGGCAGTATTTATATCATCTTCCTCCTTATTTCAGTTAATTACATATAGTGATGCTGATTGGAGTAGTTATGTAAATGACATGCACTCCAATTTCAGTTAATTGCATATAATGATGTTGATTGGAGTAGTGATGTAAATACATGCATTCCGGTACAGGCTATTGCATGTTTTTTGGCAACTCTCTTGTATGATGAAAATGCAAAAAACAACATAATGTGTCTCTTTACTCCACTGAAGCTGAGTATCGAGCAATGACCAACACAACCACTGAATTAACTTGGCTAAGACGACTGTTTCAGGACTTAGGAGTGACATTGGAGGCCCCTCCAACCATGTACTCTGACAACAAAAGTGCTATGTATATAGCCAACAACTATACATTTCATGAGCGGACCAAACATATCGAGATGGACTGTCATTATATTCATGAAGAGCCTCTACATGGCAATTTGGCACTATAGTTTGTTAGATATGAGTATAAGCTTGCAAATGTCTTCACCAAGGTGTTATGTTATTTTTCTTTTTTTTGATGTTATATAATATATATAAGACAGGACCCAAAGGCAACAGGGCCATTCTGTCCCTTGGCCACAAGGCCGCTAGCACCAGGCCACAATGGCCAACGCTAGCCCCAACAGCCGTTGGGGGCTGGCTGCTCCTTCACACCTTAGGTCTTCTCCTCTCTCCTCTCACTTCTCACTCTATAAATACACTCTTTTGTATATCAATTAATGTATGTCTTTTATAGCTAAATAATATCAATTTCCTCTTTATTGTGTCTTTGTTGTATATGCTTTATAGCCTTTTTCTAAGGCTTTGTGATTGACTTTTTGAGGTGATATTCACCGATCTTCCACTGCTACATTAAAGTATCGACTTCATTACAATCCCTGCTATTGTTATATAAGGGTCGACCGCTAACAACCCGCTAATAACTGTTGATATCATAGGAAACAACTATGCTTTGTTAGTGTAAGCTCTATATAACTCCCATTTCTCTAGGTTAATAATATGAACCCATTTAGTACTAAAGAGAAGTTATGATCCTGAGTGAAAATATGAGCTACCGAGAAGAATGAGGAATGCAGAAGCTTTCATCATAAGTAGATTGAGAAATAGATTAGTAAGAGCTGACATATGATAGAGAAGAAACAATATTATCTGCTGGAGAAAGAGGAATCCCCAATTTTTGGCTTTAGGATTATGAGAATTTTCATTTTGCTCCATCACTATCCTGTAGTGATCTTTCCTAACAATTTTTGAAGTAAGCTTATGAAGTTTCACATTGGTATTTATGTTGCTGCTTGCAATTCCTGTTATAGGAGCCTGCATTTCAGAGACTTATTTTCATAACAATGCTTGCATGGGAACATCCATACAAGGAAAAGAATGATTTGAGTATCTCAAATGACAATACTCTTCAGGTAACTGCTTGCTTCAATATTGTCATTCACCATCAGATGCCTACATAGGGACTGGAGTTTCATTTATTTTATATTCATTTCTTTTTTGTCGTACTTTTCTGTCAAAAGTTCAATGCTAACTTTTTGGAAAGGTGAAAAATAACATGCGTAGCATAATGTAAATTTTGAAAAGTTACTAAAAGAATAGAACAAGAAACCATACAGAATTTGGGAAAATGCTAAAATGAGTAGAACTTTTACCTTTTTTTCGTGTGCAATTACGTAATAAGATTACACTTTAAATGCAGTAGTCAAACATATGTCCATATCCATCCAAGTACAGTAGTGAACGCCCATAAAAGGAGATTATTTTGCAAGAAAGTTTATGTGAACAATTTGCCAACTTTGAAGATAAAGTGATAACGTGTCTCATCATGAATTTTAAAAATATTTAATATAGATAAATGTATTATATTTGTAGACATTATTAGTTACCCATAATGAATTTCATGCAAAATAGGCAAAGTGAAGCATAAAAAAATCTTTATTGTGTTGTGTCCTCGTACTTCTGCACCATTCACAAGACAGTGTTGACTATAGTCAGTAATAGCATTGGTCCATATTTTACGATGTAGACTAATACAGGACTACTTTCGGTAATCTTTGATAGGACCCTTTTTCAAATTGAATAGTTATATAAAAGATTCAGAGATGGTGGTAAATCTTAAAAAACATAACTATGAAATTGCGAAGGTGAAGAAAAAAGAAAAGTCCCAAAATAGGCAGTAGAGAATCATTCTCCTACTGAATGGATTAGATCAGACTAATTCTGACACTGGCACAAAAGGTGCTACAACTGTTTAGTTGCTGTAAAAGTTCTAATTCGTTATCCTTGGTACTTACAGAGAAGATACTAATGAATGATATTTTAAATTAAGCTTTATATTGAGGGGTTTATAAATATAGTGAATGGTTTTGCTGGTTTGCTTATAGTCGCAGCAGTCTTAATCTTGTATATAAAAATACAGGCTTGAAAGGGTTTGCTGTTGGTTGTATTGCTAATAATTTCAAAAGTTTGTTACGTCATAACAATCTGCAAAAGTAAAACACATGTAAAACTGTCAATTATGTATACACTTCAGAAATAATCATGTGTATATGGGAATTTTGCAGAATATCAAAGATTCATAGTCTGAAATATCTATTTTAAGGCATTTACATAAAAATACATGTAGCTGACTGACCCTCTTAGTGTGGGAAAGGCTTTGTTTTGGTTTTGGTAGTGGTATCCGCATGTGAACAAAGACAACTTTTCGTACATGAGAACAAACATTTCAATCCTAAAAAAGTTGCACTAATCATGTTCAGTGTAATAACTATATAACCAGTAAGGCTGAGCCTTGACCGTCATTTCCCTGGTTTTGAATTTCCTTGCCCTTCTACTGCACAGAGACGACTCCAGTGTCACTCTGTAGATGTGTGATTTCTTATACTGTTTATATTTTATAAGCCATATAACTACCGCAATACATAAATATCACATGTTTTATTTAAGTGAGAAAACACAGCTATTCACTTTTTTTAGTACGAATACTGTAATGAACATATCTGCCAACTTCACCTTCCCTTCTCTATTTCATTAACTTGTTAACTCCTACCTTATTTTAACATTTCATCTGTTTGATATGATTGGTTGTTTCTAAAATGAGTAGAATCCGTGTTGTAATGAATAGAATACACAAACAAAACTTAAAGCGATATTGCTCCTTCCATACTGATAATGGTATAATATTATATGACCTTTTTATTGGGTTAGGTTGAGCATTGAGCACTGAGCACGGATTCAGATGTTCAATTACAATTTATATGACCATATTTTATTGTAGCATCCAATGGAAGTTGTCGAGCACACTAATTATGATTGGGGCACAACTTGTGGTTAACCAAATAACGCAGCTTTCTCAATGTCCATGTAGAATGACTCAACTACTGGTCTACCTTTGAAGGTATGAAGCATCTGATTACCCATGTGCTTGCTGCAAATGCTGCCTTTGTGTGCATGCTATGTGTAAGTCGCAAAATATGTGACTTCAATAATCAAGTGTAAGAAACCCCAAGTTCCTCTGCATTCAAAAGTGGTAGATCAGGCTTATAACATGCTTCTTCATAAGTTTGAATGTTGCTGAAGACACTAGATGAAGTTCCAGTGGAGTCTTCATTTCGTTTCATAAATTCATACTGACCTTCCATCCACAATCATTTTGGCTTCAATTGGAAAATGGGTTATGGTTTTAGTAAGTGAAGACAAAGTTGTAGTGACATACGACTGCAGGTGGAACCTCACTTTCAACAACACAAACTAATGCCACTTTTATCAAATAATTATCTGGGGAATAGCAACACTAAAGAATTCACGAGTTTGTTGCTTTCCACAAGAAGATATGGAAATTACAAAACCTACGTCTTTTCAATTTGCAATGTGTTTGTTTTATTGTGTGTGTATGTGCCTCAAATTTGCAGCACGCGTTGGATGTCTTGACCCGTATGATTGCAATTTCTTTAAGGTCTTTTTCTTTATTTAGTCCGAGTGTTTAGGTACTTTCTGATTCATCTAGAAACCGAAATGAGACCATCTACCTTAATTTCCAATTAAGGGTAAACTTGTTGGACAAGAAGCCTTTATTCGGATAGCTGCTGCTGTTCCTGGTTTAGCAGACAGATCAACCGTTCATTATCTTTATAGGGCTCTTGCTGGCGATAAAGAAGGCATTTCACTAAAGTTGTGGACATCATATGTTTCAGAACTGTTAAGGTCTGCTATTCAATTCTATTAAATTTATTGCTGAATTTGCTTCACTAGATTTGTGGTTTTGTGTTTGTAGTTCTCTTGTCTTAGGTTGACAGATGTTCTGACATATTTGTATTTTTATCCTTAAGAATGGTACATTTTAATGAGGTCATTCCAAAATAGACGTCACTTTAAAGAATAAGCATTTGCTTGGTGATCTGTTTTTTCCCTCATGGACTCACCTTTACCTTAGAGCCCATGCAGAATTCTAGGTTTCAGTTAATAGTCTTTGATTTTACTGTCTGTGGAATAGGTATTGCTGTAGCACCTTATTTGTATGGGCTAGTACGTACTTATTGTTAATATGTGTGTCCTAGTGTGTTGTTAATGTTTGTGTAGTGTTGTGTTAATGTCATGTCACGAGTCTAAATAAATGTGTGTTTAGTGTCTAAGTAAATGTAATGGTTGGACCCAATAGATCTGGATCAGATCCATTGGGAACCGTAGTCCATACATAAGGGTAATTATATCTTTTAAGTTAGATTAGGTTTAGTATAAAATCTGAGATTCATTAGGGCTGTAACTAATCCACAAAGTGTAATCAGACGGCTGCCCAAGTAGAAGCCGATTCTCCCAGAAATAAAAGGAATGAAAGAAAGCCATTTTTTCTTCAATCTTCTGCAATGAAATTTTTGGAATGAAATCGACATGGTATCAGAGCCTTCTACGGAGATTTAGCGATCAGTCGAAGTTGTTTGTACCTAAAAAATATACAAGTATACTTGTCAGTTTTCTGAAAATTGAAGAAAAGAAAGTGCATGTTTTGTGGATGTTTTTGTGTCTGAATCATAAATCAGATAAAAAACTGCTGCCGTGAATATCAGAATCACAATATAGGATTGACGTGTTGTGAAAATCAGAATCATAACACAAAACAGACGTTAGATTGTTGCTGCGAAGATCAAAGAGTTAGTAGTGGCAGAAATCGTGAGTGTGGCTGCCGTGGAAATCAAAAGGAAGAAAGCAAAGATTGTTGACTGTGTCAATCACTGAGAATATAAATCAGTGGTAACAATGGTCGATTAAATCGATAACAGAAATCCAATACTCGACCACATCAACAACAAAATATTGAACAGAAATCGTGAATGCTGCTGCCGCAAATTGCACAGATTGCTTATAGCCGAATGGTATTGGTTAGCTAACTTTGATTTCTACATTTCAAAGTCAATCGTCACCTGCAAGGGAAAATATCATAGATCAAATTAGTATATATATACTCAGAAGTATTGCTGCAAACAGATTTGATATCAATAAGACTAGTACAAATACTCGTGTTGCAACATCAATCAAGACATTTGAAGAAAAAGGGAATGTCAGTTTTACATAAGTGTGAATCAACATGGAAGGTAAATTGAAAGAAGAATCATTGTCAGCAGTGTATGGAAATGATCAGAAAATAGAACCATTCCAAATTACGAATATTCGACTGGATGGCTGAAATTACAGAGAATGGGCTCGGTCTATCGAACTTGTACTACGATCCAGAGAAAAAGCTTCTATTATCAGGAGTCCACCACTCTCGAAGGAAACATTACAGATTATGAACGGTGGTCCAAAGATGATGCTCTCGTGAGTTCATGGTTGATTCAATCGATGAATCCTTCTATCAGTAAAACTTTTATGTATATGGAATCAACAGTTGAAATTTGGTTTGCAGTGAAAGAAGCATATTACAGACAGAGAAATATAGCAAAAGAATATGAAATTATTGAAAGAATAAGAAAGTACCGTCAAGGAACTAGATCAATAAGTGAATACTATGGGGAATTACGAGAACTATGAAATGAACAAAGGTATATTATGGAAAATAAGTGTAGCCACTGTGTAAAAGAGAGAACAGTTGAAGGAGAGATTCGGAAAGTGTTTGATTTACTCTGGGGAATTTCATCAGAATATGAATCAATTAAGTTAAATATTTTAATTTAGAAAGAACTTCCATCACTTGGAACGGAATATTCACTACTACTAAGGGAAGAAGATCGGAAGAATTTAGAGAAAGGCGAATATATACAAGTTGAAAAATCTGCATTTGTTGGTAGAGGACATAGCTATTATCAGAGAGGAAGAGATTTAATCAGAGGCAGAGGAAGATGCAGGAATCAATATTATGATGAGAAGAGCAAATTATAGTGCACACATTATGGAAAAAAATGGCACACAAAAGAACAATGTTGGGAAATTATTGGTAAACCTCCAGAATACAGAGATTATGGCAGGAAACCCATAGAATATAAGGATTATGGTAGTCATGTGTTAACCATATCTGAAAAGAAAACTGAAACGAATCCAGTAGATGAAGTGGCAGAATTGAAGAAACATATTACAAAAATTGAAACTCGTCTATGGGATCAACCTTCAACATCTTCATCAAAGATAGAATCAAGTCCTCCTGCTTCCTACAACATCAGTGGTAATTACTCATTTAAAGATTCCTCAGTTTTCTCTAATTGGATAATAGATTCAGGGACTACCGATCATATGGTAGGAAACAAGTCTAATCTCATGCAGTATGAAGTGAATTCAACCCCTCAGTATGTAAAAGTAGCAAATGGTTCGTTGATTACTATGGCAGGAAAGGATACAATTCAGAAAGATAATCTCAGGCTTAATTCAGTGATATATATTTCAGAATTTCCTGTAAATCTACTTTCAATAAGTTCATTGATTAGAGATATGAATTGTAGAGTTACATTTTTATCTCTTGTTGTATAATTGAGGGAAATACTACAAGCAAGTTAAGTTTGTTGGCTAGGTCAATAACATATATATGATTACCTGATGACATTTCTCAAATGATGCTAAATGCTTTATAGCAGAAAAATGATTCATGGTTATGGCATAGAAGAATCGTCACATTCACATGGATCACTTAAACAAATTAGTTTTAAAGAACTAGTAATTGGTCTTCCAAAGCTCAAATTTGAAAAAGACAACTTTGTATGCATACCAAAAAAGGGAAAATACAGTAAAGCGTCTCTTTCAAGGCTAAAAACATAGTTTCAACTTCTAGACCTTTACAACTTTTTGCACATGGATCTTTTTGGACCCTCTAGAACTATGAGCTTTTGTTTCAGGAATTACTATGCATTAGTTACTTTTATTGATGATTTTTCAAGATGTACTTGGATTATTTTAATGAAAGATGCTTCAATTATTTAATGCTTTTCAAACCTTTTGTTCCAAAATAAAGAACTCAATTTGGAAAAACAATTCATGTTTTGCGCAGTTGATAATGCAAAAAATATTTTTTCTCAAGTCTTTTAAATCTTTTCGAAGTTCTCATGGCATTGAGCATCAATTTTTCTCCTACACACCACAACAAAATGGTGTGGTTGAACATTCAAAACATCGCCATCTTGTTGATACAAAATCGGACTCTCTTAATAAATGCCAATGCACCCTTGAAGGATTTGGGGTGATGACGTTCTTACGACTTGTTGGTTTGATCCGTAGTAAATCGAATGTCATCTTCTGCTTTGGGTAATAAAATTCCTCACTCCATTTGTTTTCCTAAAGATCACTCTTATATTGTCGTGTGTTTGGTTCCCACTTGTTTTGTTCATGATCTCTCTCACTAGGCAGTGATAAATTATGCACTCAAGCCTTGTTAGAGTATGTATCTTTCTTGGTTGATATTCTCGTGCAAATTGGAAAATGATATGCATGTTGGCTCTTCCTGCATCACATCGCGTTTATGTACATGCCCATTTGATGTAACATTCTTTGAGGATACACCTTATTTCACTACATCGGTGACACCAAATTAAATGCCCAGTGTGCCCATCAAATTTTCCTACCCGTGTCTTTGATTCTTTAATACTCCAGTTGTGGGGTCTTCTTTCTCCATCTGTGTCTGCTCCTTGTCCTCTTATTACTTATGTCGTCCTCGCCAAACACAATTGGAGGAAGTTGCCATTGAAGAGACATGTGATTCATCTTACTGCTCCAATCTACGAACCTAGAATCACTGCGTCTTCTATTGATTTACCTATAGCTCTTCGCAAGGTACAAGGTCTTCTCGTAACTTTCTCATCCAATTTGTTTTAAGTTATCACTTGATTTATCATCCTTCCCGTTGTACTTTGTGTTTGCTATTTCCTCTATATACATTCCTAATGTCCGAGAGACGTCTCTCATCCGAGGATAGCGACGGGTTATGATTGACGAGATGACAACTTTAGAATCAATAACACTTGGACAATTGTTCCCTCTTCTTTAGGGAAATCACATTGTTTGTCCTTGGGTGTTAGCTATCAAAGTGGGCCTGGATGAGTCGGATTGATCGGTTGAAAGCCGTTTAAGGCAAGGCTAGTTGCAAAAGGATACACCCAAAACCTAGGGATTGATTATGAGGAGACATTTGCTCCAGTAGCAAAAATGAATACTGTGAGCAATTATCCTCTCATTAGCGTAGCCCATGTCTTTTGGTTAAGGAGATGCATCAATTCGATGTTAAAAATGCTTTTCTACAGGTGATTTAGAAGAAGTTTATATGGAATTACCACCTGGATATCTGAATCCGAAAAAGCAGGTATGTAGATTAAGAAAGGCTATCTATGGGTTAAAACAATTTCCAAGAGTTTGGTTTAAAAAATTCAGCAGAAGTATTATAAACTTGGGTTATAGGAAGAGTGTAAGTGATCATACATTATTCTTTAAGAAAGGGGATAAATTAACTTTACTATTAGTATATGTGGATGATATTATTGTAACAAGTGATGACATTGAAGAAATCCAGAGATTAAAGGACCTTCATCGATTATTTGATATTAAGGATCTTGGAAGATTATATTATTTTTTAGGCATTGAAGTAGCCTATTCAGGAAATTTTTTTCTGAATCAAAGAAAATATACGTTGGATCTTCTGCAAGATGTCAAGATGAAAAACTGTAGACCCACATATACTCCAATGGATGTGAATCACAAGTTACGGCTGAAAGATGGAGCTGAAAGAATAGATGTGACTAACTATCAATAATTGGTTGGAAAATTAATATACTACCATCACACGTCCAGACATAGCATATGCAGTGAGTATAGTAAGCAGATTTATGCGATCTCCTTCTAAGCATCATATGGATGTTGTGTTTCACATATTAAGATATCTGAAGACAACTCCAGGATATGGAATCACTTACAAGGCTAATGGTCACACTAATATTGAGATTTATACAGATACTGACTGGGCAGGTTCAACAAAGGATAGGAAGTCGACCACAGGATATATAACACTGATTGGTGGTAACATAGTTTCATGAAAAAGTAAGAAATAATCAGTTATAGCTAGATCGACAGCTGAGGCAGAATACAGAGCAATAGCATCAGGTATGTATGAAGGAAAATGGCTGAGATCTTTACTGATGGAAATTGACTTATTTATTGGAAAACCTATACTTATATTTTGTGACTGTAAAGCAGCGATACAGATAGCCTCAAATCCGGTGTACCATGAAAGAACAAAACATATTGAGATAGGTTGTCATTTTATCCGGGACTGTGTACTCGCAAAGAAATTTTAGTTAGAACATGTGCAATCAGGACATCAATGTGCAGACATACTGACCAAAGCGGTTACTATAGATCTACTTCAGAGATTGTATAGCAAGTTGGGTGTAACATCTATCTTTTACCCAACTTGAGGGGGAGTGTTAATATGTGTGTCGTAGTGTGTTGTTAATGTTTGTGTAGTGTTGTGTTAATGTCATGTCACGAGTCTAAATAAATGTGTGTTTAGTGTCTAAGTAAATGTATTGGTTGGACCCAATGGATCTGAACCATAGTCCATACATAAGGGTAATTATGTCTTTTGAGTTAGATTAGGTTTAGTATAAAATCTGTGATTCATTAGGGCTGTAACTAATCCAAAAAGTGTAATCTGACGGTTGCCCAAGTAGGAGCTGATTCAAAAGGAATGAAAGAAAGCCATTTTTTCTTCAATCTTCTTCAATGAAATTCTTGGAATGAAATCAACACTTATGTTCCCAAACAAATGAATGCATCTGAAGATTGCAGCTCCTGCTATCTGCTTCCATGTTGTGAATTCCTATAGTTGTGTGCTTCATATAATCAAGATTCTAATTGAGCTCCATTCAACTTCATAACCAATATAGGGCCTTGATTTAGATGAGAATTATTGAATATTTCAAATTGGCTGCTTGTTAAAGGAAATATATGCCATACTAAGCCTTTAATGAATGAGATCAGATATGGTGTTTCCGTTGGAATAATTTCTACAACGTCATGTGACTGCTTTGAGGCATGTGCACAACTGAGAAACTTTTCAATAGAAAAAATCAGGAAACTAAATCTTAAGCAACTAATACAAGTCACTTCTGCTTCAGTATATTTTCCTTCACTATGGATGATTACATGCTTTGCTTTGTTGTGTTAAGATACAAAAGCTGCTTAGTGTTTGACCCTTGAAATAAGATTATTATTCTAGGATTACAAGTTTCAGATGCTTTCCATGGATTTGTAAATTTCAAGGTGTTCGTTTTCAAATGATTTATAAGCACGTACTGTTTTCAGAGTGATAGCGGAATCAAGTATCCGATGGAAATTCATTCAAAATGTTATGTGGTTTTCTATAGTTGCCGCTCCTAATATCCATTGACTGTTCTTATAGTGAACCCTGATCAGATGGTCTCAACCTCATCAAGGTATAGGACACAATCCATTCCATTTGCCACTAGGAACTGTTGTCCATTTGGATTAGTCTTGCTTGGAGATTATGTGGTGGAACAGTGTAGTCAATAGGAAAGGTACTCCATCTGCACTGGGTCATCTAATTACTCAGAAGTTTTGAAAGGGATTGTAGTGTTCCCCCTCTATAAATTCAGTAGGTGGAAGAGTCCCCCACGACCATATTTTGACTTCGTAAAGAATGTGGAATTTTTTTAGCTCATTAGGCTAGACTTGTTACCAGAACCTTACTGACCTGGTGGACTATCCGTGACTTTATAAGCCTTTGACTTTGTCTGTGGCTTAACTGGTGTGTTGGATATTGACCTCACAGGTCACGTAGAAACATTATTGAAAGTCATGGTGCATGCATCTGCTTGAATTTTCTGTGACAAATCTTGCTTATTTCTTGGCTGATACTGCACTAAAAAGAAGCAAGTGATTCACAACGTAACACTGAATGATTGCTTAACAGCATTAGGTGCAAGTTCGTTGGAGGATCTTTACCCGTTTCTTTGTGTTGCACTACTACTAAATGTTTACGCTGCTAAATGATACAAGTGTACGTACTGGACAGAGTTCTTTTATAGGCATCTTTTCCTTCCACATCATTTACATTTATAGAAAGTATGATATCCTCTTAAGATACGTGAACCAAGTCTGGCACATTATTGTGCTGCCTTGATCAGGAAAACAAATTTAGAATCATTATCTTATAGGGTCCATGTTCACGTTACATGGATGGTTGAACCAGGTTACAAGTTTCTCTCCATAGAATAGAATGCTGTAGAGTGTAGTCTGCTGTTTAATAATCAATCATGTGAAGCATTTTACATTGAGTCCATTAAATTTTGTTGCAGATTGTTCTTTTTGATTGCATTGAGATGTCACGACCTGCAATAATCTTCTCCACTTCTGCTTGTTAGGGTTCACGAAGGAAGAAAATCTTACCAGTCTGAAGAGGGTGAAAATTTCATGCCCCCAGGTGAACATGTTTTATGCATTGGTTCAAGCAAAAAGAAGCCTGTGCTGAAGTGGGGAAAAAACATTGGTTGGCCAGGAAAATTAATTTTGACTGACTATGCTTTGTATTTTGAGGTATGCACCATGCCTCCTATACTTCTAATTGTTGATAGAAGTTCTGCAGAATGATGGAAACGCTTATATCAGATTGATTCCATTTGATAATGAGGAACAATTATGTGAATTTGTTTCAAAGTCTATGTCACAAGGGTACAGGAGCGGGGTTGGTGGGGGGACATGGGTGAGGTAACTGTTAAATAATGGGCATGAGGACACATCAATATATAAACATAAGTTATATGTATTGATTTATGTGATTGATAATGTCTCATGAAACTATTCACTGATAAAATACCGATTGGTCAATATTCCATGAAATATCCCTTGCAGTTAGACATTTTAGTTAAAAATATGAAAATAATTACTTTGGAGTCAGATGCATGAGAAGTGCGGGTACGAGTGTCAAAGACATGCTGCTGTTGAAGAATAATTACGACTTATACGTTGTTTATGATCAATTTTGTATTTTGTTTATTATAGTTTGTTTAGTGTCTAGTTCTAAATTAGATTTACTTATTAGGGGTATATTTGTCTTTCAAGTTAGATTACTCTATAAATAGTAATAATGGGCTGCTGCCCATTAGGTTAAGTGAAATAAAAATGTGAGAGAGAGAGAGCAGCCATGGGACCAAGGGAGGCTGCCTGCTACCTCCTCCTTCTCTTCATCAATCACTTGTATGTCTATTTTCCTTCTTTCCAACATGGTATAAGAGCATCAATGCCATTTCTAGGCCGTGGAGCGCAAGCGAAAAATCAACTTATAAACTCTAACCAGCGAAGAAAGGAGAGAAAATCTTTTACGAATCAACACTTAGGGCAAGATTCACCAACCCTACCGGCATTCTCCGCAAGGAAGCAGTACAACATAAATCCTGAGGCAGTCATGGAGCGACACACATCTCAAAGCCGACCACACACATCCCGTGGCAGACAAATGATTGGAAAAGTAGAATTTCTGATGAATCAAGCCACTACATAGAAGACATGGACAACACCAACATGATTGATTCAATACAAATTACTTCCATCAAATTTGATGGAAAGAATTATAAAATATGGTCTAGGGCTTTGGAAATGGGATCTTGTCACAGGAGAATCTTTACAATCGTAGTCTTCAGAACCCCAGTACTCCAAGTGGAGAAGAGATAACACTATAGTAGTTTCTTGGCTAATCAATTCCATGGTACTAAGCATCAGTAACACCTTTATGTACTTGAACACTGCTTATGAAATTTGGTCCGCAGTCACTGAAGCGTATTCCAGGAAAATTAAAATTGCAAAAAATTATGAGATTCAATCAAAGATTAGAAAGTGTAGATAGGGAGTAGATCAATCAACAAATACTATGTTGAAGTCAGAAGCTTTTGGGATGAATTGTAGTACTACAATCATAATGAATGCTCATATTGTTTCAATACTACAATCATAATGAATGCTTATATTGCTTCAAAACTAGAAACACTGAATTAGAAGAAAAAAATGTATTTGACTTGGTTGGGGTATATCCAATGAATTTTAAAATGTGAAGGTGAATGTCCTGAGTAGTTAAACACTACCGACTTTGGGAGTAGTCTTTCTTATTTATCAGAGAGGAAGACAGGAAGAATCTAGAGAAGGAAGAAATACAATCTGGAGAGAAATTAACCTGTCATGCTAGGACAATAAGGAAGCAGGCAAGGGAGAAGTGGTACACCTTCTGGTGGTCGTGGACGTGGGCGTGGATATTCACGCTCTGATGAGAGGGATAAGTTGAAGTGCTCACATTATGGGAAGCCACGCCATACTAAGGAACAATGCTGATTTAATTTGTAAACCAACACATCTTAAGAACAAAGCATACCAAGCAAGTACTTTAGACACAGTGGAGGCATATAATAATATCCTTTCCCAGATAGTGAAGAGATTAGATGATATGGGTAAACCAGGGATAATCAGGAATCTACCTTTGAGTTACAAGCTTCTCTAGTCCATGCATCCGACTTTAATGCTTTGAACTCTACAGATTTATCTTCATTTTCCTCTTGGGTTATTGTGAGTTAACTGCTAACATGGCACACGATAGGGATCTGTGGAAACAAAGAATCCATGTAGCCGACCCCGTCTAGTATGGGAAAAGGCTTAGTTGTTGTTGTTGTTCCTCTTGGGTTATTGATTCAGGGGCTACCCACCATATGACAGGGAATAAAGATATCTTTAGTTCATAAGAGAGTATAAAAGAAGGCATTAGAGTCAAACTTGTTGATGATTCATACATACATATCCTAGGAAAAGGGATCGTGAACATAACAATTGGAAGTCTATAATCTATTTTGCATGTTCCAAAATTTCCTTCTAACCTTCTTTCTATACATACTACAACAACAACAACAACAACAACTAAGCCTTTTCCCATACTAGACGGGGTTGGCTACATGGATTCCTTGTTTCCAAAGAGCTCTATCATGTGTAATGTTAGCAGTTAACTCATAATAAGCTAGATCATTCTTTATTGTTTCTTTCCAATATTTTATGGTCCTCCTCTACCTCTTTTAATACTTTCCAAATTTATTTTTTCATACCTTCTTATAGGTTCTTCTTATGATCTTCTTTCTATATGTCTAAACCATCTTAAATGATATTATCTTATTTTATCCTCTATTGGTGCCGCTCCTAATTTGTTTCTAATAACCTTATTATGTATACGGTCTTTTCTTGTATGGCCACTCATCCATCTCAACATCTTCATTTCTGTCACAGGCATCTTTTGTACATGTTAATGGTTAACTGCCCAACACTCAAAACCATAAAACATGACAAGTCTAATTGCTGCTCTATAATATTTATCTTTTAACTTTAATGGTATCTTCTTATCACAAAGAATACCTGATGCTCCTCTCCATTTTAACCAACTAGCATTAATTCTATGCGTAACATCTCCATCAATTCTTCCATTACTCTGAAAAATTGACCCTAGGTATTTAAAACTTTCCTTTTGGGGGATGCAATGTATGTCAATTTTAATTTCTATGTCCTCCGAAGTAACCAAATGATCAAACTTACATTCCATATATTCTGTCTTTGTTCTACTAAGTCGGAGGCCTTTGCTTTCTAATGCTTCTCTCCATAGTTCCAATTTTCTATTAACTTTTTCTTTAGACTATTCCACTAATACAATGTCATCTGCAAATAACATACACCATAGCACTTCATCTTGAATATGTTTTGTTAACTCATAAATCACCATTATAAATAAGTATGGACTTAAAATTGATCCTTAATGTAACCCAATATTAACTTCAAAGAAGTCTGTCATTCCTTGAGGAGTCCTCACACATGTTTTTGCACCATCGTACATGTCTCTTATAAGGTTGATACCTCTTTTTTTCAAGGTTCTGCAAAGAACCTCCCTCGGTACCCTATTATAAACTTTTTCTAGATCAATAAATATCATGTGAAGGTTTTTCTTTTTTGCTCTAAAATGTTCCATAAGATGTTTCAAAAGGTGAATCGCTTTAACAGATCTGTCTGGCATGAATCCAAATTGGTTCTCTGTTGTACTTGATACTTGTCTTAACCTACGTTCGATAATTCTTTCCCATAATTTCATAGTATGACTCATTAACTTGATACCTCGATAATTCACACAATTCTGAATGTCTCCCTTATTCTTATACATGGGTATAAGTGTACTCACTCTCCATTCCTCGAGCATCTTTTGGTTTCTCCAAATTTTATTAAATAGTCTTTTGAGCAAAGTGATTCCTATTTCTCCCAGTATTTTCCAAACTTCTATAGGAATATTGTCTGGTCCTACCGAGTTGCCACCCTTCATATGTTAGCCTCTTTAACGTCTTTCTTTTTAATATGCCGGTAGAAATTGTGGTTTATATCCTTCTCATATTTGGCTAACTCTCCTAAGCTAATACTAAGATCTTTATTTTCATTAAAAAGCTTATAAAAATAGTTTTTTCATCTATTTCTTATATCATCATTTTCCACTAGAATTTTTTCATTCTTGTCTTTGATGCATCTAACAGAATTAAGATATTTAGTTTTCTTATATCTAGCCCTAGCTATCCTAAAAATATCTCTTTCACCCTCTTTTGAGTTGAGTTTTTTTTATAAATCCTCCCAAATTTTAGTTTTTGCTTCACTGACAGCCTTTTTCGCTTCCTTCTTTGCTTTTTTATAAGCTTCTAAAGTTTCACTAGTTTTCTTAACATAATATAATTTCTAACATGCCCTCTTTGCCTTGATTTTATTTTGCACTACTTCACTCCACCACCAAGCTTCTTTTTGTGCCGGTACACCTCCCTAAGATTCCCCTAACACATCTTTCGCCACTTTCCTAATCTGTATAGCCATATTGTTCCACATATCACAAGGTGTACGAACATAATTCCAAGCATCTCCTTGAAGGACTTTCTGTTTAAATATATCTTCTTTCTCGCTTTTGAGGTTCCACCATTTAGTCTGAATAGCTCGATGAACTCTTTTCTTCTTTGTCCATTTTTTTATTTGTAAATCCATAACTAAAAGTCGACATTGGGTGGTTAAACTTTCTCCTGAAATTACCTGGCAATCTTTACAACACACTCTATCTTTTTTTCTACAAATAAAGTAATCAATTTGTATTTGTGATAAGTTACTCTTATAAGTAATTAAATGTTCTCGTTTTTTGAAGATTATATTGACTATAAAGAGATCAAATGCCATAACAAAATTTAAAATCTCCCTACCTTTCTCATTTATATCCCAAAACCAAAGTTTTCATGAATACCTTGATATCCTAATGCCTCTTTAGTGACATGTCCTTTTCAGTCTCCTCCTAAACAAATCATCTCCCCTTGTGGAATCCTTTGAATCACCTTATCTAACTCTTTTGAAAAAGCTGTCTTTATACTATCTTCTAGGCCTACTTGGGGTGTGTAAGCACAAACTATATTCAAAATCTTTGCTCCTAACACTAATTTTAACGTCATATTGTTGTATGTCTACTACACTATCCTTTAAATCCTTATTTATGATAATACCAACTCGTTTCGAGCCTTTTCCTTACGTGAGTACCGTAATTTAAAACTTGTATCCTCTATCTCCTTTGCTTTTTCTCCAACCCACTTTGTCTCTTGGAAACATAGAATATGAATCTTTCTCTGAATCATAGTATCTACCACCTCCATTAGCTTACCGGATAATGTTCCGATATTCCAATAACCAATACGAATCTTATTATTTAGATTACCATTATAAATACTAATGGACTGCTGCCCATTAGGTTCAACAACAACAACAACAACAACTAAGCCTTTTCCCATACTAGACGGGGTCGGCTACATGGATTCTTTGTTTCCACAGATCCCTATCGTGTGCCATGTTAGCAGTTAACTCACAATAAGCTAGATCATTCTTTATTGTTTCTTTCCAACACTGTTGTGGTCGTCCTCTAGCTCTTTTAATACTTTCCAAATTTAGTTTTTTCATACCTTCTTACAGGTTCTTCTTTTGATATTCTTTCTATATGTCCAAACCATCTTAAATGATATTTTCTCATTTTATCCTCTATTGGTGCCACTCCTAATTTGTTTCCTAGTGGACTGCTGCCCATTAGGTTAAGTGAAATAAAAACGTGAGAGAGAGAACAGCCGTAGGACCAAGGGAGGCCACCTAGTACCTCCTCTTCATCAATCACTTGTATGTTACTCTATTTTCCTTGTTTTCAACGGATGTATCATGATAGTGGCTTACCTCCAAGTGTTAAATGATAGGAAAGAAGATTGAACTCCTAAACATAAGTTGTACTAGGCAATTGCTAGGTAGCTGTTGTGCTTTTGTTCAAAGGATTACTTTTTCTTCTCCACGTACTTGCATCGTTTTATTATGCTTAAAAATGTTGCTTTTCTAATAATTGGTTTATATATTTGGAAAATATAATGAGTTGGGTAAAGCTGTATTTGATGAGTGGCTGCAAAATATGCATCCCTCCCATAAACCGAGTCATGTCTTAAAGTTTGTGTATGATATTCACTGACATATGAGTGTTAAGATGTTTCATAGTATTACCTAGCAAAGAAGAGAACCATAGAGAAAGAAAAATATTCATTTCCAGTAATCAAATCATATCCTTTTGAAAATATTGTGTTAATTTATATCCATGCTATTAGGATCAGTATTATCATGATACAACATACTGTATCACACGACAAAACTTATCATTATATATCGTGTGATACCGTATGTATCGTATAATACATGGCGTATCACCGCCCTTAACCTTTTATAAAGGTCTGCTGACCGAATAGAACCCTACATTTCTGCCAAGTTTCTGGCTTCTATTCGTGTCTTCTGATTGCTCCAAGGCATCTTTCAACTTGGGTGAGGCATCTCAACGATTTTCGAGGGTCTTTGATGCCACGATCATTCCGACAGAGATGACCGATGATCTAGTGGTTGTGGTATAACTTTTTTTGCTTTTTCTCCTTTATTTGATATTTTTTTGTGTTTTTTGTGTTTTTAATGATAATATATGAAGTAAGTGAATATCTTTTCATTGTATTTGTGAAGTGGGAGACACTCTATAATAGTCTATTTGAGTATTTTGGTGGTTAATGAAGTAATGATTGGGGATTTGTGAAGTGCTTTTATTTTAAGGTTTATTAAAATTAAAGTGTTAAATTAAGATTGCAAGAATGGGTGTTAGGGATTCCCAAACTCGGTCTGATGATCTAGCATGGTAGTGGGATACTGCAGCTGAGGGAAACAAATTGAAAATCAAATGTGTTTTTTGTGAGAAGGTGATTAGTGGTTGAATTTCTCGTTTGAAACATCACCTAGTAGGGATTAGGAAAGAGGTTGCTCCTTTTACGAACAAGGTTAGGAGAGTGACAAAATCTATTAAATGACAATGTCTACGTATGATTGAAAGTATAATTGAGAAGAGGCAAGAAAAAGATACAGGGATATTTGAGGAAGACATGTTGGACTTGGTGGTGGTGGTGATGATAGCATCCCTTCTGATGCTGGGATAGAGATTGATGGTAGTAGTTCTCGACCACCAACGAAGGAAAAGAGGTTGCAAGTGGTAGATGAGTAAGAGCTAGAGGAAGATCTTATTCTGGCATACAAATTTTTTTTCCTCCTAGTACTACACCTGGTGCTCAACCTATAATTCGTGTTGCTATGGCTTCAGAGCAATTGCAAGAGGAAGTAGACCTTGCAGTAGAGAGAGGGTTTTATGATGCATGCATTCCATTTAATGCAACAAATTCTTTTCATTGTCAAGCAATGAAAGATGCCATTGCTAACATTAGTCCAGGATATAAGTGTCATCTTATCAAAAGATGAGAAGGAAACTATTAGATAAGACTATCCTTGAAGTCCAAGAATATCGTTCGACTTTGAGAGTCATGAAATGAGACATGATGTACTATCATGGCATACGGATGAGCAGATAGGCGAAGAAGGACTTTGTTAAGCTTTTGTCTATTGTCCTAAAGATCTTATGTTTTTGAGATCCCTAGACATGTAAGAAGAACGACATACTCTGGAGGTTCTAAGGTAATAATCTGATAAGGTGAAATTAGAGGTTGGGTTTGAAAATGTAGTCAAGTTAATTACACATAATGCAATTAACTATAAAACAACTGGAAATGAGTTAACTGATACTTGTGGGACCTTTTATTGGACACCATGTGTAACCCATTATTTAGATCTCATCTTGGAGGATATTGGAGAGATGGATGAGGTGTAGACAACTGAGTGTTGTCAAGATATCATAAAATTTATCTATAACCATTCTTTTGTATTATGTATGATAAGGAGATATCTAGATGGTGCAAAGCTCCTTCGTACAACCACTATTCAGTTTGCAATTATACGTTCAGGTAAACTGTTTATCTTAATATTTAAGTTTCTTAAATCTTATATTTATTGTATAATAACTCTTTATGTTTGTTTTTTCTATTAGATGTTTGGTGGAATAGGTTTGAAATTGATTGCCCAAACCTAAGAGATTTTGTAATAAGAGTTCCGAGCCAAATATATAGTGCAACTGGATGTGAAAGGAATTGGAGTGTCTTTAAACATATCCAAACAAAAAAGCGTAACAGGTTGGAATATAAGTGGCTTAATGACCTAGTTTTATCTATTGTAACATGTGATTTCGACAAAGGTAATAAAAGATTAGTTACTAATTAAGTATTTAATTCAATATTTTATTTTATTTAATTGTTAATATTATTTACTTATCTTTCTTGCAAGCAATTAACAAAGTTAAATAGGGAGGAGAACCAATTTGATCCAATAAGTTTGAACAATTTTGATATCTTAGAGGAGTGGATTATAAAAGATAGTGAAAAAAATACACTCCTAACTGAAGAAGACATTCAATGGATTAATTTAGAAGGAGCGCAATAACATGAAGGAGATGATGATTTTGATTTTGAAACTGAAGGTGGTGATGATCTTAACAAGGAGGAGAAGATGAAAATTATTTAGTTGATCTTGATTACAATATGTAAATGTAAATTTTTTTAATTATGAAAGTATAATTTTGCTAAAGATGTACTGCGTAAAGGCTTACATTGAAAATTGAACGGTGATTGATAAATATGTACTCAACTTATGCAATATTTGAATTGTTTTCAATTTACGTGTTTTTTTCTGAATTTTTATGATTTTTGTGATTTTTTTACATTTTTTAGTATTAAAAATTATACGGGACGATACAATATATATATGGTGGACCAAAACGACACACGATACGATAGTAACTCAAACAATGTTTTACATTTTCAGTAATTCCTGGGTTGCAGGAAAAGTGAAACATTGACGCCTTTCCTTGTTGAGGGGAAAAAAAGGAAACTATTTTATAAAAGGATAGAGAATAAACAATATAACAAGGAATTAGTGTTGCAAAGATGGTCAACGACTCAAAGCTTCGCAAACCAAGGTGAACAGTTGACAAGATGTACATTAATAATTTTTTTCTCAACTTTCAGATTTTTTTTCTTTCTTCAGATAGTGGCAAACCATGGTTTTGAATCTTATTTTCCATGTGAAACTTCGTCTACAAGCAAAAAAACTTTTATGTCTCCATGCTGTAGAAATTGATCCTCTCACTACTTTTTCCTGCAATGTTATGTGTAATTGACCATATTGTGCTGCTCTTACTTGCAGGAACTTAGCTTGATTGGTCAAAAGCGGATTTTGAGGTTGGACCTTGCAAGTTATAATGCAAAACTGCAGAAAACAAGAGTAGGACCAGCGGGTTCTGCAATATTTGACTCTGCAATTTCTGTTTCTGCTGGTCCAATGTGAGTAAGCATGTTTTGAATTATGAGTCGGTGTGCCCTTAATTCCCCTAATTTGGCTCACATGGTCATTAAGTTCATTATTTTATTCAATCTTCTCTTTCCTTGTGTACTTTCTTTGGAACTACCATACCTATGCAAATGCCCAAAGTAGGCAGTAGATCTGGATGTAAGAGATACGTTTTATACCTAGGACATACAAATGAATGTTAGCGTGTGCTTTAAGTGTTCTCAAGTGATTAAAACTTGTTGAAAGATATGCCATGTCTGTGGTCCCAGATCTAACAAACTCCTATATATGAATGTATGTACATATGAATAAACTTATGTGCTTATAGTTACGTATAATTTTGGCTCGTGATGTATGCGTGTTTGTCCTGGTAAATTGGTAATAGCACACGTCTATAAAAGCAGAGATAGTTGAAGCAATATCTAGATCACCACTAATAGATGATCATATAAGGTTGAAGAATAATTCTTGCTCCAGTTGAACAAGTGAAACAATCGAGTTAGGTAGATTCTGGGTGCAGTCTTTCTTCGTTACACTTGATTTATATCCAATGATATAATTCTGATGATTCCTCATACGCTTATCTAGTGTCCTGATTTGTCCATGCTTCACTCAAGATTCCCTTCTTAGAGAAGTACAGGTAAATCTTTTAAGGCTTTGGTATAATTTAATAATGCAACAAAAAAATTCAAAACAATTTTGCCAATTTTTTTTCTGGGAGCATGCTATGACATCAAACTGAAAATTGTCCCCCAAATTGCTGATATTTAGTTCCATATCTTTGGAGATTTGGTTTACAATTATTTTTGTTAAAGTAAGACATTTTGCACCTATTTATGTGTTATATTGTTAAATTAAATATGTAAGAGGGAGAGGGGCAGCCATTGGGCAACGACTAGTATGTAAGAGAGAGAGTGGGCCAGATGTTGCCATTGGAGGCTGGCTGTTGCTGGCCCTCCCAACAGTCTGTAAAAGCACCTCTTGGTGCCTTGTAAGATGCAAGCCAGTGAGGGGCCGATTTGTGTATTTCGACTTCAATAATTTCAAAGTTTCTTTTCTCTCTTGATTGTTGTCTTTGGTAATCACTTTGGTGATTAATTGCTTGTTGATACAAGAATTGGACTGTAAAAGTCACTGGAAAAGCACTTAAGGTGCTCTTTTTATCAAGAGGAGGACTGTGACAGATATTAAGAAAACATCTAGGTTGTTGTTTTCATTTCATGGTATAAGAGCTATAATCGCACTCTGAGCTACATTGGGAAGGGTGCCGAGCGGTGGAGAGCATCTTTAAGGAAGAGAAGATGCTTGATTCTCTTGCGAACAACTCCTTGACTCAAGTAAGAGTATTTATTATATTTGAAAATCATTGAATAAAAGGGATTCTGTTTTCATCTAACTCTAACTACAAAACATGAGCACACTAGATGAAAATTATTTATACTTAAAAAATTATCGGGTTATTTTAGTGTAACCAAAATAGAACTTCCCATAGGTTATACTTTGGAATAAAAAAAGTATAAATGAGGATATAGAATAATTTTATTGATTCTCATGAATAATGTGAGTGATCATGTACGAGATGTCTTGTGAGACTTTACAAATGCTGAAGATGTATGGGAGTATCTATAAAAAGGTTCATGTTCAAAGTGACGTGGCATACATTGATTCTTAAGATAGACTTTTATCACTTTGACAAGGAGATAAAGGAATAAATAAATTCTACAGTGAGTTTTCAAATGTTCGGAATCAACTTCGTGCTCATGAAAAGAAATGTATACACTATCTTGACTTAAGGCAATGTGAAGAGAATGAAGACTTCATCTACCAACTTCTTAGAACCGTAAGACAAGAATTTGAAGGAGTATGATCCACCCTTATTCATCGAAAGTCGTTTTCAACAAAAAAAGAGGTTCTTGTAGGTCTTATGGCGAAAACAAGATTCAGAGACACTAATTATAGTGCAATGCAAGAATTGAGTATTTCATTAAATGATATTATGCATCTTTAGATCAGTAAGTGAATTTTAATTATAATTCAGTGAGGATCAATCCATATTTCTCTATTCACCCTCATCTTGCCTATTCTGCCATTATGCTTTTTTGTTTGAATTGCTGCTTGCCTGTTCTGTCATGCTCCTGTAAATCTTGATTTCAGTGACTATGAGCTTGTTTGCATGATTTGAACAGATCTGAAACATGGGTTTTGGAGTTCGTTGATCTTGGTGGTGAAATGCGGCGAGATGTGTGGCATGCTTTTATCAGTGAAGTGGTTTCTGTACATAAATTCATTCATGAGTATGCTCCCACTGATGGTGACCCATCCTTGCACCAGGTTTATGGGTCTCATAGAGGAAAAACCAAAGCTATTGAAAATGCTGCCAATAGTATCGCTAGACTACAGTCTCTTCAATTTCTTTGCAGGTTGTCTGAAGACCCTTGGAAATTCATGCAGTTTTCTTATCTACGGAATAGTCTTGGTGGTGATATTCTTTTGCAAACGCTAGCTGTGAATATTTGGGGTGGGCCCTGGACGACGATTGCTGATCATCAATCAAAATTGGGGCTGGGGCATTATGAGGATCGGGAGAAAGGTGGTCTTCATGTGAAAGACATAGATGGAAGTATATATCTGCGGAAGTGGTCAAAGTCCCCATCATGGTTTTCTACAACTTCTATCAGCTTCTGGAAAAATACCTCTGCAAGGCATGGAGTAGTATTAGCAAAAGATCTTGTAGTGGGCGACAAGAGTCTTCTAGAAAAGGCTGCTTCCATTTTCAAAGAAAGGAGCCAAATAGTTGAGAAAACCCAGGCAACCATTGATGCTGCAGTACTTGAAGGAATTCCTAGCAACATTGATCTTTTGAAGGCAAGTACAGTTGATACACTGATCAAATTGGTTGCTGGGTCTTTTTCTTCTCTTTGTAAGCATGAAACATGCACCTACTTCTGTTTTTCCTATTCAAGTGCACATATTTATCACTAAGCAACACCCATACTCATATCTGTCTTAATCATTGTGATCTGCATTGTATCATCTTTAGATACTCCATAGTCTTAGGTTCAAAGATCAGAACCAAAAAGACAAGGTTGTCCAAATAATTTAGATACTCTTTTTAAAGATATAAAGCTGAGAACATGGTTGAAATTCTACGGGAGTGCTAATTGAGCATCACGCATACAACCAAGTTAACTAGCATTAGAGGTAATATACTTCAAGCTAGATACACTTGATAAGAGAAGGATTCAAATTAGAAGCCCGTAACGAGATATGGGTTTAAGAAGATTGTCTTGTATGTTCAACTGAAGGATTCTTCCCATCAAAATTTTATATTAGGAATTCACTACCAGATTTATATTGGAGAAGATCATCTTGCATGTGTTTTCACTGAAGAGTTTCCCCCATCAAAATTTGCCAGTGGAGAGCAAGTTTTTCATTGTCCTGTAGTTCCAGAGCTGGAAGGGTGTTACAAGTCATGTGGAAATTCATTGCATTTGCTTTAATAGTTTTAATGTTCACTCAAATTTAACTTCTTTTTTATCAGCATTTATTAATCTGCAATTGATTCATTGGTTTTGTTTGCTTCTCCTCTCTCAAAAGCCATTTTAGAGGCACTAATCCAACTAAAAAGAGCAAATTCTTTCATGCTTGTATCATTCCCTCTCTTCTAGGCTCCTTAGTCCTCTTCACTAATAAATGAGGTGAATGTGGTATCAAAAGAAGATGAAACTGTTGAATATCATGACAATAAACAAGAAAATCAACCCACACCCAATCGGCAATAAATCTGGGAATGAGGGCTGGCGTCTCCCACAACTACTATGCTCCCTTCTCTCTCTCTCTCTTATTTCATCTCTTAATCTGCTAACTGATTACAATTAGGGTATTTTAAGTACATGCTTATAACTTGAAAGACGAAAATACTAATATGATCCAAGAGGATTTGAATGCAGTTCACTTGCGGAAATTTTTTGTAACATAAATTAAACGATAGAAACATAAATGAAATAACAGAAATTAAGTTGTCTTCAACATGCCCCCTTAAGTTGTGTCTTGAATACTTGAAACACCCAACTTTCAAAGAGTTTCTTTAGTCCACTTACAACAACCGGCTTTGTAAGTATATCTGCTAGTTGGTCTTAAGAACGGACATGTATGATGCTGAACATTCCTTCAGTAATCTTTTCTCTAATAAAATGACAATCAATTTCAATATGTTTCGTTCTTTCATAGAAAACCGGATTCGATGCTATCTGAAGGGCAACCTTACTATTTGTGAAGAAATTAATAGGAATAGTCTTCCCCAAACCAATTTCATCCAAGAGAGATAATCTATAAGCCCTCACACATGGCGAGAGCTATTGCCCGATATTCAACTTCTCCACTAGATCTGACTACTACAGTTTGTTTTTTACTCTTCCATGACACAACATTACCTCCTAGGTGTACGATGTACCTTGAAGTGGATCTTCTATCTTCTGGTGAACCTACCAAATCAATATCCGAATAAATTTCAATGTTCAAGGATGAATGTGGTTTGTATAATAACTCGAGAGTGATGGACGATTTTTGATATCTGATAATATGGAACATCATGTTCATATGATGTCTAGATGGTGAGTGCATCAATCTACTAACATAACTTACTGCAAAACTTATATTTGTTATCGTGATTGTGAGATATATTAGCTTTTCCACTAATCTTTGATATCTGCCCACATCTTCATAAGGTTATTTTGTACTTCAATTGGAACAGTACATATACGACACTCCTCCATCTTGGTTTCTTTCAATAGATCCAGGATATATTTGCACTACTAAAAAACAAGCAGTCATTATATCTAACAATTTCTATTCCTAGAAAATAATGAAGGTTTTCCAAGTCTTTCAAGTCAAACAAAGTATGCAACTCTTTTTTTAATGAAATAATTCCTTCCACTTCATCACTAGTAAGAATGATATCATCAAACATGTAAAATTTGGGACCCTTAAAAATGTTTTACATGTTCCAAATATTTCCATCAATCTCTTATCAGTTCATGCCTTAGCCAACTCTACTTGCTGTATTTTTCAGGAACTGAGGATGGAGAAGATCTTTGGTCGGAGTAGCATAAGAAAATGACTTTATTTCTTTGAGGAGACCAGACAAACAACTTTGCAATCTATTCTTCCTAAAGAGAAAGAAAATGAAGCTTCGACATTAAGGCATCAAAGATTGGGACACCGTCCACTATCTAAAATTAGGATGATATTATCTGAATTTTCAAGTTGTAGGGATTTTATTTTGCAATGTAAAACTTGCCAAAAGGCTAAACACCATCGTGTGTCATTTCCTTTGAATGAAACTAGAGCTTTAAAACCTTTTTCAGATTGTCCATTCTAATGTTTGGGGTCCATGTTCTATTACTTCTTTACACAACTACAAATATTTTATTTCATTTATATATGATTGCACTTGATTCACTATGATCTATCTCATGAAAACTAAAGATAAAGTGAAGAATATTCTACCCGTGTATTATCGATTTATTCATACACAATTTTAGCTACCCATTAAGATCATTCGTAGTGATAATGGAGGAGAATTTATGTCACAATCACTACATTCTTATTTTCTAAGTCACAGGATTCTACCTCAAACATCTTGCCCATACTCTCCATAACAGAATGGGGTCTCCGAGAGGAAGAATAAACATATATTAGAAGTTGCAAGAACTTTGTTGATTGGGGTGGAGAAGGGGGGAAGTTGTCTTAATTGCTGTTTTTTTAATAAATCGCATGCCCAATAATGTTCTCAATGGTGATTCCCCATTTCATTATTTATGTCCTACTCAAAAACAATTTCATATACCATTAAGGGTGTTTGGTTGTACTTGCTTTGTACATATTTTTAGCGATGCATGGTATAAGCTTGATGCTAGGGCAGTTAAGTGTATTTTCTTAGGATATTTATCTACTCAGAAAGGATATAAGCGTTGTGATTCAGTAAGGAGGAAGAGCTATGTCACGATGAACACGACATTTCATGAAAATATTTCATACTTTAATGATGATGGGACCAGTTTATCACACACTCCTACCTCAATTGTCTCCTCGATACTACCTATAGAGGAGGATCAAACAAAGAAAATTGAAGAGCAGGTGACGACCATACCTTTAAAGAGGGAAGAATGGCGTACTTATTCAAGAGGAGAAAGGAAGATAGTTCTACCAAGTCCTAATGCTACTCTCAATTAAGATACTCTCCCCCTAATCAGTTCCATCATCAACTCAGGTAAATCCTTTGACTTCATCCATTATTTTAGATGATTTATCTATTGCTCTTCGTAAGGGAAAAAGTGAAGTACCTAAATATCCAATTCAACAACTGGTTTCTTATACTAATTATCCAAAAGAATATCAATTATTTGTGAAGACTGCAGAAAAATCTTATATTCCAAAGACATTTGAAGAGGCTATGCAGAATGCAAAATGGAAAACTATGAGGGAAGAGATTACAACTCTTGAAAGAAATCAGACATGGGAACTTACATATTTACCACCGCATAGGAAGACAGTGGGCTATGAATGGGTATTTACCATAAAGTATAGATCCGATGAAAATATAGAACAATACAAGGCAAGGTTGGTAGCAAAAGGTTATAGTTAATCTTATGGTATTGACTATACAGAAACCTTCGCTCAGTTGCAAAGCTAAATACGATCAGAATTCTTCTAAGCATAGCAGTTAATTAGAGATGGGATTTATGGCAGCTGGATGTGAAAAATGATTTTCTCAAAGGAGATCTTACCGAGGAAATTTTTATGGACTTACCTTCTAGTTATGACCTAAAAAATGCACCACATAAGGTATGCAAACTGAAGAAATCTATATATGGTTTAAAGCAATTTCTTACAGCGTGGTTTGAGAAATTTAGTGAGGGAATACTTAGCTTGGGTTTCAAAAGCAGCATTAGTGATCACACATTGTTTGTTAAGCAGTTGAAGTATTATTACCTAATGCCATAAACGAGAAAGGATACACCATGGTAGCCTTTAAATCACTAGTAGAGGATGTTGATGCAGTGTTTGATTCATTTAATCTAGTTCCAAGTTCTTCAATTTCTTTCTTCATATCAGCCAAAGCATTAGTTTTCATAGTCTGTTTCTCTATTTGATCACTGAAATATGCTTTGTTTTGTCGGTTCTGATTATAATTAGGTATGCCCACTAATTCTCAACATGTTTGTTTCATATGTCTGGTCTTGCAGCAATATGAGCAGATAAGTTTATCTTTTTCATCTGAATTAAACTGAAATCTGCCTCAGTCGTGACCTCCATAACCACCTCTGTCACGAAATCCTGCAGTAGAAGTTGAGTTTCGACCCAAAAATGTAGTAGTATCCTGGTTGACTTTGACTTCTTTTTCTAATGGCTTTCGATCCTCTTCTCGCAGGAGCAAGGAATAAACTGTACTCAATGATGAAAGCTCTTATTTGCTTAGAATATTGTTTTTTACTACCTCATGCCCAGAAGAGATTCTCCATACAAGATCAAACACTTTTCATTTTTCAAATTCATCGTTCCTTTCCTTCATACATTTTTGGCATTTAGTTTTACAATAATACAACTCTTCCCATAAACCACAGGGTTCAGCATAATAATCACTAACGGACCTTCCGCCTTGTCGGCATTTTCTAATCTTCTGAATAATCTCATACTGTTTTGCTATGCTTTTCCGTTAAGTATATGCATCTTGTGCGGCCAGCCAAATATCTTTCAGAGACTCCAAGAACGTAAATGTGGTGCCTATGGATGGCGCCATGGACTGAATAAGCCATGCACTGACTGATGTTTTTCACACAGAATTTATCATAAAAAAGCCATTATCATACAAAGAACAAATAAGATTCAAGAACATTGGAGTAGGTCGGCACTTTTCTTGCTGTCGCCTTCTCCTTTTCATTCTCTTATTCATTCTTAACCTAATCGCAGATTACACTTTATATATCCCTATTTTAACTCAAAAGACCTTATTGCCCTTCTATGTGTTTGGTCCTCTCATGAAACACCAGTTAGAGGCGATATGGAGGGCTGCTGATTATCACATATAAGCTCCATCTTGCACGAGTTCACACAATTTGAGTTCATTAATTAATTGTTTCAGCCATATTAGCTCACATGTTGCAAGTGCATAGCACGATATTCATGCTTCTGCACTCGATCTTGCCACACTTTGTTTCTTACTTTTCCCCAGGAAGTATCTCAATTTTCCAAGGTCCTTGACCTCAAATTCAGACTGATTAAAATGGTCTTTCAATTTTCTCGGTTTCCAAAGTCATCGCCTGTTATAATGATATCATCAACATAGACTGTAAGGATGGTCCTTCTTTCTTCTTTAGAGCACTTCACGAATAGTGTGTGGTCAACATGTCCTTACTTGTACCCACTCGTTAGAACAACACTAAACCTTGTGAATCATGCTCTGGGATTGTTTTAAACCATAGAGAGATTTATTCAAATTTCATAAACTTTATTCTTCATTTCTTCATTCTCAAAACCGTGGGGAATTTTCATAAAGATTTCTTCATCCAAATCTCCATTAAGAAATGCATTCTTAAGGCCTTGTATCTTTCTATATTTTCATATGCCTTATACTTTACCGAGAATACCCATTTGCAGCCCACTGTTTTCCTTTCTGATGGTAAGTCAACCAGTTCCCAAGTCTTGTTTCTGACCAGTACTGCAATTTCATCTTGCATTGCCTTCTTTCATTCATATTATTGTTCTGCCTCTTCAAAAGTTCTTGGAATATAGGTAGTATCTGTATTCATCACAAACAACTGATATTCTCTGGGATAATTTGAATATGATACCATTTTTTGCAATGAATATTTTGCCACTTTACGTTTTCCTTTGCGAATTGCAATAGGTAGATCATCTAACTCACTATCTGAGGTATGAGAAGTTATTTGAGAAGGTAAAGGATTAGATTCTGAGTGAGGATATGGATTTAGAATTGTGGATTGGTGTGGGAGAAAGGCTTTTCTAACCCCTTTGGTATATACCTTCCATTCCTTTACTTGTGAAGGTGTGGTTTCTTCCTCTTCTATATCATGTGCTGACTGAGTTTCGGCAGGTGCAATAGGTAATACGTGAGGAGGCAATATTTCTGAAGGTGGAACTTCCTGCACATTATAGAATGGTGTATCTTCATGAAGGTAACATCCAAAGTAACATATATCTTTCTTTTGAGAGGATCATAGCACTTATAACCCTTCTGTTTTGAGTGGAGGAATATCCCAAAAAAATACATTTGATCGATCTTGCATCTAGTTTATCTCTCAGACCATAGTGGATATGGACAAAGCATGTACATCCAAAGACTCGAGGAAGTAAATGAAACTGTCTCTGGTGAGGACATAATGAATGAAATGGAGTATCGCCATTGAGAACTCTGTTAGGCATACAGTTTATAAGGTAAATTGCTGTTAAAATTGCTTCACCCTAATAATATTTAGGAGCATTACATCCAAGTAAAAGAGTTCTGGCCACTTTTAGAATATGTCTATTTTTCCTTTCAGAAACGCCTTTTTGTTGAGAAGAATAAGCACATGTAGTCTGATGCAACATCCCATGATCTAGGAAATATGAGTGAAGTGAATGAGACATGAATTCTCCACCATTATTGCTACGGAAGACTTTGATAGTACGCTGAAATTGAGTATGCATAAAGTGACAATAAATAGGTAGAATATTTCTTACTTCATCTTTAGTTTTCATGAGGTATATCGTTGTAAATCTAGTACAATCATGTATGAAAGATATAAAATACTTATATCCATGCATAGAAGTAGTAGAACACGCCCCCTAGATATCATAATGCACAATTTCAAAAGGAACAGAAGATTTGTCTTCACTCAAAGAAAAAGAAGTACGATGATGTTTAGCCTTCTGACAGATTTCACACTTCAAATTCAAATTATTACAATGACTAAATTTAGGCAATAGTATCCTAAGTTTAGATAAAGGTAAATGTCCTAATATCTGATGCCAGCGGGGTAGTTCCTCCTGTTTTTCTGTAATAATTGTGGATTGCATAGCCGCTTCATTATTTTCTTCGCAAAAATAGAGTCCTCTCCTCAAAAGATCCTCCCCGTCCTCTGTTCTTGAAATACACATCCAGTAGAATAAAAAATTATACGACATTTCAGATCTTGAGTTAAGGCAATGACTGATAATAAATTGACTGATATATTAGGAACATGTAAAACATCTTTCAATATTCCAAAAGTAGTAATATTTCCTTTTCCCACTATAGGAGTGTGTGAGCCGTCTGCCAATCGAATATTAATTTGATCACGAGTCAATTCATAACTATCAAAGAATTCCCTCCTACGGACCATATGATCGGTGGCCCAAGAGTCAATAACCCATATATGAGATTTAGAGGTGTTTAAATTACCCTTAACCAGGAATGAGAAGGGATATGCCATGGTTGCCTGAGAATCATTATTGGAGGAAGTAGATGCAGTATGTGAATCTGTCAAACGAGCTTTGAGCAACTCTATCTCCTTTTTCCTATCAGTCAAAGAGTTTGCACTGCTTTCAATGTTCTGTTTGTCATTCTGATCACTAATGAAGTAGGCACTGTTAGGTCTATTATGAAAGTGAGTGGGTCTGCCAACCAATTCCCAACATGTTTCCTTCGTATGTCGCAATTTTCCACAGTGAGAGTAAGTTAATTTTGCTTTATCTTCTGGAGTAAGTGCAAATCTGCCTCTGCCACGTCCATAACCTCCCCTACCACGAGAAAAATTGGAATTTGATACATTTCTTCCCACAAATGCAGTAGTTTCTAGACTGATTCTCGTCTCCTCCAAATATTTCCTATCCTCTTCTCGGAGTAAGAGAGAATACATTGTGCTTAAGGAAGGTAGTTCTTCTTTGCTAAGAATATTGTTTTTTACTGCCTCATACTCTGAAGAGATGCCCCATAGGAGATCGAATACTTTTCTCTCTTTAAATTCTTCATTCCGCTCTTGTGTGCAAATTTGACACTTTATCTTGGAATAAAGTTGTAATTCTTCCCATAAGCCTCTGAGTTCTGCATAATATTCACTAACAGATCTGCCTCCTTATCTGCATTTTCTAATTTTCTCAATAAGATCATATTTCTTCACTATATTTTTCCTTTGGGCATAAGCATCATAAACTGCTAACCAAATATCCTTAGCAGTTTCTAGAAAAATGAATGTACTAGCAATTGAAGGTGACATTGATTGAAGAAGCCACACACTAACAAGTGCATTTTCTCTACGCCATCGTGAATAAAGAGGATCAGTCATTTGAGGTTGTGATATGTCGCCGGTTAAATAATCCCAATGCCCCCTTGCCATAACAGCCAACTCTATAGATCTGGCCCACTGAAGATAATTTTTTTCATCTAACTTCAAGTTTGTAATTTGGAACCCTTCACCTTTATCGACTGAATTTGATTCGCTTGTGTCTCCCACCTTAGACATTTCCATGATTGAACAAAATCCTCACAAAAATATGAAGAAGACAATCTTTAATCAAAGAGTGGGTATGAGTAATTTTTCCTGCAACCCAACACACTTCTGATCACTAGGTTTAGTATCGGCCTACAATGGGACGATATAGGAAAGAAGTTGCTGAGATGACTGACTTAAATTGAATATAATGGACTTAAATTGAATCGAATTTCTGTTATTGAGTTGAATGACTCAATATATTCAGATTCCAGGCTGAAATTCTTTATCAAGATCAGAAATTTTACTCTTGCTTAATAAATAAGAAATACCTGTTTGTCGACTTGATAAAAAAACTAAAAAATCTGCAGAAAATATTTCAAGAACCAGACCCTGCTATCAACGCCAGGATTTAGGGCCTCCGATGCATCCAATCTTCACGATTCAGCTATGATACCATGATGTTTTTCACACAGAATTTATCATAAAAAAACCATTATCATACAAAGAACAAATAAGATTCAAGAACATCGGAGTAGGTCGGCACTTTTCTTGCTGCCGCCTTCTCCTTTTCATTCTCTTATTCATTCTTAATCTAATCGCATATTACACTTTATATATCCCTGTTTTAACTCAAAAGACCTTATTGCCCTTAATAAGAAATTAACAGGACCCGAATCCCAATGGATCAGAATCTGATCCATTGGGATCCAAACCACCTAAGACTTAGATTGACTTACAAATATATATAATAATGACATGAAACAACGCCATTACTTCATACTTGGACTTCAACTTGATCTTCAACACTGACCAATGCATTTTTCTTGCACCATTTGGGGTACGAAGGATCATTTACATGAGACATGGGGATATCTCAAACCAAATATTTTCATCGCCCCCTTGCCATCATTGCTACTTATATAGTTTCTCCCTTTTAACTTGAAGTTAGTGATTTGAAATCCTTTGCCTTTATCTGTAAGGGTATTTTCCCTATTTTCTACAATCTTCCCTTTATCAGACATGGTAATCGCTCCCTATTTCTAAAACTGATATATTACTTTTCTGTTTTTGAGAAAATCCCGTTCAACTTTGTTGTAATTTTTTTTTCGGAATGAAAGATTCTTGAAATATCACTAACCTAAACCACTGATTCTTGGGCGGTACTTGATAAGCTTTGTCCTAATCATATTTTTTCCTTGTAGATGGCTGCAAACACATGTTAATCTTGCAAAAAGACTATGATACCATGTTGAATATCATCACAATAAACAAGAAAATCAACCCATACCATATCGACAACAAATCTGGGAACGAGGGCCGACGTCTCCCACAACTACTGTGCTCCCCTCTCTCTTATTTCATCTCTTAATCTGCTAACTGATTACAATTAGGGTATTTTAAGTACATGCTTATAAGTTGAAAGATGAAAATACCCTTGATTAGTAATCCTAATGCTAGATCCAAGAGGATCTGAATGCAGTCCACTTGCAGAAATTTACATTAACAGAAATTAAACGACAAAAACATAAATGAAATAACAGAAATTAAGTTGTCTTTAACAAAAACTTTACTTCCATGCGCATTTGCCTTCGTGGCTTCATTCCTTAATTCCGCGCCTCAGAATAGATCAAAGACACTCTGCTTTTACTCTCTTGGTTTCTTTTTTGAACATGTCCAAAATCAACATGTTAAGAAGACGAGAGCTTAATCCCATAAACCTTAGGTACTATTCATATACTGAACAGCTTTCTTTTCCATACCTTGGTATTGATTTAATATCATTTGGCTATATTCTGTCTATTGGAATCGGCATTGGCTAATCCACATTTCTCTTGTTGGATATGCTCACATGAAAGTTTGGGAGAGATATTTGGATGCATTGATTTGAACAATCATGATGTAAACATTTATCCTATTTCCTCTTATTCCTGTATTACTGGGTCCTGCTGATCCTTTTTCCCTTCACTTTAGCGAATATCAATGTTCCTCAGGTCAGAATAGCATATTTTATTAAGATGTCTCAAACCAAAAGCAAAGCCAGCCTTTTCCCACACGAAGTGGTTGTTTACATGGACTCCTTCTCTCCACAGCTTCGTACTGTGCCCTGCTTATATTTAACTCCGAAAAAGAAAGGTCATGTTTTATTGTTTCCTTCCAACATATTAGGCCTTTCTCTGCCACATTCTAAGTGTTCACTTTCTAATGTCTCAAACCTTCATTATGAGCTTCATCTAATTTCCTCTCAAAATGTCCATAGTATCTTAAACATGTCTCCCGTTTTATCTTTTATTAGTGCCACACAGAAATTTTCTTTGATAACCTCATTATAGATCCAATCTTTTCTTGAGTAGGTTGACATCCACTTCAACATCTTTTTTACCATTTTATCAAGTTAGCTCACTTTATATTATGTCCATACTATTTTGCACAAAGATGATCTTGTTTTCACTCTTGAATATTTTACAGAGTTGTCTCATCTCCATTTACTAATGTCCAGAGGTTTGGTTACCTCTCTTTTCATGAGCGAGTTCATGTTTATTTGGTCATGCAGGAAATATTACTTCCTTTCACAATCATGAATCAATGTTTTAGCAAGCTTCAGCGTTGGGAGAGGCCATCTTTTACCATCTTCTTTCTTCTATTTGCATATACTCTCATCTTCAGGTAAACTCCTTTTAGTTTTACATAACAAAAAAATGCTATCTTCTTGAATGCGGCTGTATGGTCTTTATCTCTGTCTCCCTCTCTCACACACACACAGACACATGTTAAAGGATGTATTTTTGTTTTTTCTGTCTTTTCATTAGAATGTATGTAGGTGTCAAATATGTAATTTTTCTTGTCAAATCAGAATAATGGAGTATAAGGTGGACCTAAGGGAAACTTGCCCTATATGTATTCTTCATTGTTGCGCGACTTAATTTTCCGTAGATGTCTCTTTGGAGTGCTCACCATGTGTTTGTGCCTTTGTCCCTCTTGAATCCTTTCTCAAGAATATTAGCTTTCTTCTTAAGAATGGAGATGAACAAGTACATGCTCAACGGATCCAATTTTAACACATGGGTGCAAAATATGGGGGATTATTGCTAAAGATTTATGGAACCTCATAGATGGTACTATCATGAGGCCACTCATTAGGAAGTGAAAAGGGAAGATACTGAAACAAAAGAATTTGATACCAAGAAGGTATGGAAGAAGAAAAACTGGTTGCTAAAATGGGCAATTTCGAATTGTGTACACAAGAAAACAAAAGATAGCATTGTGAAGAAGGATGCAAAGAAGTATTTGGGAGAGGCTTTGTTTGAAGAAATCGAGTACTTCGAAACATCACAAAATGCAACAAATATAATGGAGCTTTGAATCGGCAGCCTGCCCTCCTAATGGAGTCGGCGGCTGTACACTTTATTCCTCTCTTTCTTAGAAAGCCCTAATGGCCAGGATTACACTAATATAGACTTTATAACTTGAGAGACCATTCTACCCCTACTTAACAATATAAACATTACAACTTAAAAGACACTTGTTGGTATCCCTCATGTGGATACAAACTTGATGCAGTGGATCCTGGATCTGGCCCGTCTCTTCAACACGCTCCCTCAAGTTGGGTTTTGAATGCTCATGATTCCCAACTTGTCCAAGGCTCTCTTATTGCAGTTAGCTGTAACATGTTTTGTGAGAATATCAGTCAATTGTTATTTTGAACGTACATAGATAAGATCAAATATTTCATATATTAATTTTTTTCGAAAGAAGTGACAATCCACTTCAATGTGTTTGGTACGCTCATGATACATGGGATTAGAGGCAATCTGCTGGGCAGCCATGCTATCCGTATAAAATCTATCTGAAGGAGTTACCTTGAAATCAATTTCAGTCATAAGCCATAAACTTTCATACATTCCTAGAGCAATTGCTCTATATTCAGCCTCTATACTAGATCTAGCAACCATTGATTGTTTCTTATTTTTCCAAGAAACTGGATTACGTCCCACACATATAATATATCCTAATGTTGATATTCTATCATAAGTAGAACCTGCCCAATCAACATCTGAATAGATTTCAATTCTCAGATAACTATTCTATTCTCAGAGAACTATTCTGTGAATATAGTAAACCATGAGTAATGGAGGATTTCAAGTATCTAATAATATGAAAAACTGAGTTCATGTGATGTTGTGTGAGAGAATGCATCCATCTACTCACATAACTCACAACAAAACTTATATCTGGTAGAGTAATAGTGAGGTATATTAGTTTACCTAATATTCTTTGATATTTGTCCATATCTTCGTAAGGTTCATCAGTGGTCCCAACCAGTGTTCGACGCGTATTGTATTGTGTATCATTTTGCTCCACGATACGAGTGTATCGTAATGTATCGTATCATATCGCATTTTAATATTAAAAAAATATAAAATATATAAAAAATGAAAAAAATCAGAAAAAAATAGAAAAATCTGGTAATTGCAAAGAATTCATATAATGCAAAGTTAGTACATATTGATCATTCACCATTGAACAATTGAATTTTTTTACATATTTTGAAGCAAAAAATAAAATACATTTATATTTACATATTGTAAATTTGTAATCAGGATCATTAACTAAATAATCTTCATCTTCTCCTTGATAAAGATTCAAAGTTTTTCACAACCTTCTACTTCAAAATCAAAATGTTCATCTCCTTGATGATATTGCGCTCCTTCCAAATTAATCCATGCAATGTTTTCTTCGGTTAAGAGTGCATTTTCTTTGTTATCTTCCATAATCCACTCATCTAATATATCAAAATTAACAAACCGCTATCTTTGTACATGTAGTTGGAACATTTGCTAATTTTCATATGTGAGCAAAACAATGAGCTCCATTTCTTTGATTATTGAGTCTATGATACCCCAGTGATGTGATATTGCTACTTGATGATATCCTCTTTTTCTCTTCTTGGAGACTAGCTTTTTAACTAATGCTTGAAGTGGTTTGAAAGTGAAGGATGATAGATGGACGTTGTGGGTTAAAATCATGTAATATGATTACTTCTGATCTCACTTCACAAACTAGGTTAAGCCTCACACACGCTCATCATATTCAACTCAATGGAAGTCATGTAAGGTGAACTCTAAAATAGTGAAGTTGTGAAATGCCCACTCAATGAAATGAGACAAGCAAATTGTTCTTCATTGTTTGCGATTTTATTATGGGGCATTTCTTTCGACTTTGAGGCTATGATGAACAACATCCTAAGTAGGAAGGAGCTTCCCTCACTCAACATAGTTTACACACTACTTTTGAGAGAAGAAGACAGACTACACCTTGAGAAAGAAGGGAAAAGTGACAGTGCAGAAATAGTGGCCTTTGTTGAAAAGAATTCTCAACCTACCTATAGATTTAGAGGTGGAAGAAGAGGTTACAATGGAAGAGGAAGAGGTGGAACACAACATACTTTAGATGAGAAAGACATGCTCTTGTGCACTCACTGTGGGAAAACTAATACTAGAGAAACATATTGATAGTTGATTAGTCAATCGAATTATAGTCAAAATCAGCAATCTAAGGCTTATGTGAGTGACCAAAATGAAAAGAATGCAATGGAGTCAGGTATGAATTATTTAGTTGAGATGAAGAGGAAGATAGAAAAACTAGAATCAAGACTTGCGGATTCTCATACAATATCTACGTCCACTATTGCAAATCCACAAGCCGCCATGGCTTATCCTTTTTCGTTTATAGCCCAGGGTAAATCTTTTACTCCAAGTACACGAGTTTGGGTTATTAACTCTGGGGCTATAGACCACATGGTGGGAAATAGAGAGTACTTTTAGGATTATCACTTGATTCAGGAAGGCATTGGTATTAAGATGACTGATGGGTCAAATACTTCGATTGCTAGGAAAGGGAGTATTATTACATCTCTTGGACTCCTTAAAAACGTTTTGAATGTCCCTAACCTATCAGTGAATTTACTTTCTATTCAAGCTTTAACCAAAGAATTACAATGTAAAGTGACATTTGATTCTACTCATTGTGATTTTTAGGAGCTGAAGACACGAAAATCTATGGTCAGGGCAGCATGAAGAGGGGACTATACTTCTATAAGGAGCCATACACAGTAACAAAAGGAACCACTTTACATGCTGAAAAATAGAAAACATAATTGCTACTTTGGCATTAACGATTGGGACACCTCCTGCTTTCTAAGATTATATTTTTGTTACCTGAATTTAGAGACTGTAATGACTTTATTTTGAGATGTGATACCTGTCAGAGAGCTAAACATAATTGTGTTTCCTTTCCATTAAATGAAATTAAAGCTCTTAAACCCTTTGAAATTGTTCATTCTGATATTTGGAGTCCATGTTCTATTACATCTTTACATGGTTATCATAATTTACCATAATTTACCTTTTGAAGAACAAGGATGAAGTTGTGAATGTTTTGCCCTCATATTGTGAATTTATTAAGAATCAGTTTCAACATTCTATCAAAATTATTAAAAGTGATAATGGAGGAGAATATATGAATAATTCTCTACATTCATACTTTCTAAGTAAGGGCGTACTACACCAAACTTCATGTTCTTATTCTCTACAACAGAATGTGATCTCTAAAAGGAAGAATAGACATATATTGGAGGTGGCTAGAACTTTACTGATTGATTATAATGTTCCTAAAGTCTATTGGGTTAGCAATTGTGTATTTTATAAATCACATGCTAGTGCAGTTCTTAATGGAAATTCTCCCTTCCATTTATTGTGTCCTAACCAAAAGACAGTTTCATGTTTCTTTGAGAATATTTGGATGTACTTGCTTTGTACATGTTCATAAGATTCATAGAGATAAACTTAATGCCTGAGCTATTAAATGTATACTTTTGGGATACTCATAACACAGAAAGGGTATAAATGTTATGACCCAGTTAAGCGGAGATGCTATTTTACTATGAATGTAACGTTCCATGAAGAAATTTTATTCTATGAGAATAAGGATGACCAATCAGCCACATATATGCCTTCCATATTACAGCCAATAACACCTTCAGAAGTATGCTAAAAAAGTGAGATGGAAATACAGAAAACTAGAACCTCAGAAAAAGGTGAATGAAAGACCTACTCTAGAAGAGAAAGAAGAGTTGTTATGCAGAATCCTAATGCTACCCTGAATCAAGATCCTCACCCTAAAACAGTTCCTCTTCCTTCTCAGGTAACTTCTATTACCTCTAGCGCATCTAATGATTTACCTATCCCTTTAAAAAAGGGAAGACATGAGACTTCCATGTACCCATTACATCAAATGGTATCATACTCTAATTTTCCAAAACAATATCAATTATTTGTGATGAATGCAGAAAATACGCAGATTCCTAAGAGTTTTGAGGAAGCTAATCAGAGTCACACATGGCGTGCAACCATGGATAAGGAAATCACGGCTTTAGAGCATAATTAAACATGGGTAATTTAAGATCTTCCACCAGAAAGAAAAATAGTTAACTGTAAATGGGTGTACACTATCAAATTCAATGCAGATTGAAGTATAGAGAGATACAAAGCAAGGTTAGTAATTAAAGGTTATAGTCAATCGTATAGAATTGACTACTACAAGATGTTTTCCCGGTGGCTAAGATGAATACCATATGAATTCTTCTAAGTATAGCTGTGAATCAGAAGTGGGAGTTATGGCAGCGTAAAACTTCGTAGGATTGTATAACATGGATTACAAAAATTATGAGCATTGTTTTGGGGCGTCCCTGCCTAGCGACGTGCTGCAGAGCCCGAATGCAGTAATAAGTAAGCAAGGGCCACTACATTTTCGCCCGAATGTAGTGAATCAATTGCAGAGAGGGTTCCCACATCATGGACGGGTGTGGGTAAAGAAGTTAGTCCCGCTACATTGCTGCCCTAATATAGTGAATAATTTTTTTGAGAGGGTCTTCGCATTTTGATTATGGACAGATGCGGGGGGGGGGGGTAAGGAAGCTAGTCCTAGATAATAAGATTCGTATTGGTTCTTGGAATATCAGAACATTATCCAGTAAGCTAATGGAGGTGGTAGATACTACGATTCGGAGAAAGATTCATATTCTATGTTTACAAGAGACAAAATGGGTTGGAGAAAAAGCAAAGGAGATAGATGATACATGTTTTAAATTATAGTACTCAGGTAAAGAAAAGGCTCGAAACGGAGTTGGTATTATAATAAATAAAGATTTAAAGGATAGTGTAGTAGACATACAACGATATGGTGACCGAATCATGACGTTGAAATTAGTGTTAGGAGCAGAGGTTTTGAATATAGTTTGTGTACGCACCCCAAGTAGGACTAAAAGATAGTATAAAGACAACTTTTTGGAAGAGTTAGATAAGGTGATTCAAATGATTCCACAAAGGGATAAGATTTATTTAGGAGGAGACTTAAATGGACACGTCGGTAAAGAGGCATTAGGATATCAAGGTATTCATGGAAACTTTGGTTTTGGGGATATAAATGAGGAAGGTAGGGAGATTTTAAATTTTGCTATGGCATTTGATCTCTTTATAGTCAATACAATCTTCAAAAAATGAGATCAACATTTAGTTACTTATAAGAGTGGCTTATCACAAACACAAATTGATTACTTTATTTGTAGAAAAAAGATAGAACTTGTTGTAAAGATTGCAAGGTAATTCCAGGAGAAAGCTTAACCACCTAACATTGACTTTTAGTTATGGATTTATAAATAAAAAAATGGACAAAGAAGAAAAGAGTTCATCATGTTTTATCGGGAGAAAGCAAAGGCCTCCGACTTAGTAGAACAAAGACAGAATATATGGAATGTAAGTTTGATCATTTGGTTACCTCAGAGGACATAGAAGTTAAAATTGGCACACGTTGCATCCCCCAAAAGGAATGTTTTAAATACCTATGGTCAATTTTTCAAAGTGATGGAAGAATTGATGGAGATGTTACGCATAGAATTAATGTTGGTTGGTTAAAATGGAGAGGAGCATTAGGTATTCTTTGTGATAAGAAGATACCATTAAAGTTAAAAGGTAAATATTATAGAGCAATAATTAGACCTATCATGTTTTATGGTTACGAGTGTTGGGTAGTTAATCATGTATAAAAGCTGTTTGTGGCAGAAATGAAGATGTTGAGATTGATGAGTGGTCATACAAGGAAAGACCGTATACATTATGAGATTATTAGAAACAAATTGGGAGTGGCACCGATAGAGGATAAAATGAGAGAATATTGTTTAAGATGGTTTGGACATATAGAAAAAAGATCAAAAGAAGAACCTGTAAGAAGGTATGAAAAACTAAATTTGGAAAGTATTAAAAGAGCTAGAGGACGACCATAAAAGTGTTGGAAAGAAACAATAAAGAATGATCTAACTTATTGCGAGTTAACTGCTAACATGGCACACAATAGGGATCTATGGAAACAAAGAATCCATGTAGCCGACCGTGTCTAGTTTGGGAAAAGGCTTAGTTGTTGTTGTTGTTGTTAGTAATTTCTTAGATTTCAAGTTTGTATTATTCTATTTTTGGAATCTTAACACTTTCATTGAGGTTTTAATTTACAAGTTTTTTTTGCAGGTATTAAAATAAAGGATTGCAAATCAGACTTTAACTTAGCAAAGAGACGAAAAGAAAAACATTAGATACTGTTTCAAGGCCGAATAAAGAAGCTACCTACTGAGTTGTAGATATTTTTACCAAGTCACTCTCAGATCCATGGTTTCAGTTAGCAAATTTCCGGTATTAAAACCATCAGTTTTAAGGAGATACTAAAACATATATTGTGCATGTATGTACTTGCACATTTTTTAGTTCTTAGTTTCAGTTGTATGAGAAGTGGCCCAGCAGCAAGGGGTCCCTACAGCTAGAAATCTAGTCGTTGGGAACCGTCCAATGGCTAGAAGCCGTTTGGAGGGCTCTTGTTGCTGCCGTCTCCTCTTATATAAGTTTCTCTTTTGTACACTAAAAAAAATGCAAACCCCTCTTTTTTTGAGAGGTTCACTTAATAAAGATTGAGGTATACATACCTTTTATTTTCCTTACAGTTTTCACCAGGTGTGCCCTGTTATTTGTGATGCCTGCAGCTCATTTACTGCTAAAAACATTTTTCAAGAGGTATTGGGATGATTTTTACCATAGAAGTAGTTTTGTTGCTGATGGATCTCTTATTTTTACAGGGACTTGCTTGCATATGTCTTTCCTTCTATTTTGATGTTAGTGGCAATTTCTATGCTAGTTGTCAAGGGGCTTAGAGAACAGGGTCGTCTAGGACGATCCTTTGGCAAAATTACTATACGGGATCAACCACCTTCGAGCACAATTGAGAAATTCCTAGCCATTAAAGAAGCATTAAATGACGTGGAAAAATATCTTCAAAAGTTAAATGTCAGACTTTTGAAGATTCGTGCAATTGTTCTTTCAAGACAACCACAGGTATGATTTTCTCTGCTTTGTGATTTTTGACAAGATCCTTCTTCATTCTTGGAGATGAAGATGTCAATTCCTTGCATATTTAATTCATCTTTTATGTATACTATTATGGATAATGGATATGTAGAGATAGATGTTTGTTATGTCAGAAATTATGTCAAGCTCTTTTTCATATAAGAATACAAAGATCCCTTGCATTCATCTCAAAGTATGCTGAGCTTTGCCTGAAACAGTTTAATATTGCAAGTTCTTTTATTTCCTTCCTGCTGCTACTACTGAGGAGGGACTGGCTGATTTTTACGTATTCTTAGTTATTAATGAAATCTCTACCCACATATTACAATTTTAGTTGTTCATGGAAGTTTTGCCTATAAACTCATGATGTATAGCTATGATCAAATTATCGAGTTTCTGCCATTGACGTTTTATTTCCACTCCCTCTCTCTCTCTCTCTCACACACACACACACAACCAGTGTTGTCCGACGCATATCGTATCGCGTATCGCTGGGCTCCACGATACGGGCGTATCGTATCGTATCGTACTTTAATATTTAAAAAACTATAAAAATTATTTAAAAAATCAATAAAATTAGTAAAAATCCGAAAAAAATCAAGAAAATTCTGGAAAATTTTGAAAAAATCTGGTAATTGCTTTAAATTCATATAATGCAAAATTTAGCATAAATTGAACATTTAATATTGAACAATTGCATCCAAAATTATATATTTTGAATCAAAAAATGAAATACATTTATATTTTACATATTGTAAATTTGTATCAGGATCATTAACTAAATAATCTTCATCTTCTCCTTGATGATGTTGTTGTACTTCAAATTAATTCATGCAATGTCTTCTTCAGTTAGGACTTAGGAGTGCATTTTCTTCGTTATCTTCCATAATTCACTCATGTAATATATCAAAATTAACAAACTGCTATCTTTGTACATGTAGTCATATTTGCTAATTTTCATATGTGAGCAAAACAAAGAGCTCCATTTCTTTGATTATTGAGTCTATGACACCTTAATGATGTTATATTATTACTTGATAATGTCCCCTTTTTCTCTTATTGGAGACTAGCTTTTTAACTAATGCATGAGCTTCATTTCTCACTTCACAGACTGAGTTAAGCCTCACACACATTGATCATGTTCAACTCAATGGAAGTCATGTAACGTGAACCTTAAAATAGTGAAGTTGTGAAATCCCTACTCAATGAACCGAGAGAATTAAATGTTTTTAATTGTTTACGATCTTATGAAATTAGAAACTGTTAGCAAAAATATACCTAAAAGTTGTAACAGAAAGGGAAATGATTTTGTCATAAATTTTTTTTTATACATTATTTTTATTAAATAAATGAAATTATAAACCCAAATTATAAGCATATTAGAGGATGCCTTTAAGGGAAGTGAAGAGAGGGAAAGAGAGGGCAGAAACATGCAAAAAAAATTTGAAAAAAAAAATTTTTGAAAAAAAAATTTTGAAAAAAAAAATTTTGAAAAAAAAAAAGTTTTGGGCGTATCGCCCGTATCGTACGATACGGCCCGTATCGTACGATACAGTACCGTATCGTATCGTGGCTTCCCATGATACGATACGTATCGCACCGTATCGTACGATACGGTGCGGTACGGATAACACTGCACACAACTACTCATATTAGAGGAAACATGGTTAAAGATCTCTCTCTCCTCTCTCTCAACACACACAAAAAAAGAAACACCACGAGTTGTTTACTTATGTGAGGAGTAATTGGTGTCTTAGAACTATTGTTTGAAAAAGTCATTATCCCCTTGTTCTTCAAGATATCTAGAAAAATTTCTAGGGCCATTGGGTCATATGGAAAAGCAACGTTTCTTAATTCTCCAGCATGGTAAAAAGAATGTCTCATGCGTGAGCTAAAGATGTGATAGGTGGCATTCTTTTCATCTTTTTCTTTTAAGGGGTACAAGGGAGGGTTGAAGCCCGAATACTTTCTATCTTTCCATTAGAAGAATAAATTTTCGTCCAAGCTCTTCAGAAAAGTTGACATTAGCAACTCCAGATAATTATCATCACATATTTTGATTATTTGATGAACAATAGTAAATGGATGGATTGCAATTTTGGTGTATCTCGAAGTTATCTTTTCACTTTTTTCTTATATTTTCATAAGCTTTTGAAGCACTTACATGTAATTCATGCTTTCTATCATTGCTAAAGAGCCTTAAAATTATTTGAAGTCATTTTCTGGGACCTGCACACACCACTTTGTTCAATTTTTATTTTCGTAGTAAATGTTAAGTTTTCTTTGTTAGTGACAACACTCTGTGGTATTCTTCATGAAGCAGAAGTTTGAGGTACTTTATATTTTCCAATCATTCCATACTTGTGTATGAACTCAGTTTCTTATCAACATTCTAACTTCCAACATGTTGGAGGTGTTAGAGATTAAGTTGAAATTGGAGTCCTTAGATCTTAAGTTTATGTTTAAGTTCCTGTAATGTATTTTGTGTTTATGGTTCTTAGTGATTTTGATCCCAATGGATCAGTTTCTGATCCATTGGGAATCGGGTAAAGCTAGTTATTAGTTAAGGGTAATTAAGTCTTTTAAGTTAGATTAGTGCCTATAAATTCTTAAGTCTGTAATTAGGTTAAACAGATTAATAAGAAGTGAGGGTGGCGACGACAGCCATGAGGGCGCCGATCTATCCATTACCTATTCATTTTTTAGATCTCTGTTAATGTTTGATTTCTCTGTTTTACTGCATCACGTCTTCATGGTATCAGAGCCTATCGATAGTAATATAGGCCATGGTGGAGTGAAAAAAATAATCGTTAAGGTGTTCAGATGCGTGAAGATGTCGTCGCAGACTTGTGAAGACCAGTTACTTATTTTCAGGGCAATCTGCACTCAAGTTTCAGGGCCATCTGCACTCGTGGTTGTGTTCAGACTAAAGTGAAATCAGGGTGTGTTCAGACTAAAGTGGATTCGCGTGAAGATCACGTTACCTTTCTGCAGACTCAGGGCAGTTACTTCTTCAGTATTATATTCTCACTATTGTCAAGGCAATTATTTTCTTCAAAGCTTTTGTAGAATCTGTAGATTCGATATATATATATATATATATCATACCAAGTGTTGCAGTTTCAAAGTGGCAGGTTGTCATATTCAGCAGTGTTGCAGACGTGCTGATGTGAATGATTAGTTCTGGTGTGTTAATCAAAATTGTTCCCTAAAGTGAAGGTTTAGAAATAATATTCTTTCAAGGAATCAGATTCTGAAAAAAAAAAGAAAAAAAACAGGATGGGAGAGCAAAGCGAACATCTTTCCTCAAACAAGGGAGAGGTGTTTCAAATCACAAATCTGAAGTTAGATGGAAAGAACTATCTTCAGTGGACCCGATCTATAGAACTGGCAATTATGGCCAGGAGGCGATGGGACTACTTAACTGGCGACGTGCCTCAACCTGCAGTTACAGATCTCCTTTATTCACGATGGCGTAGGGAGAATGCACTAGTGAGTGCATGGCTGATTCAATCCGTGACACCCTCTATTGAGAGTACCTTCATGTTCCTAGAAACTGCTAGGGACATTTGTTTAGCAGTACAGGAGGCTTATGCCCAAAGAAAGAATATAGCAAAGAAATATGATCTTATAGAAAAGATTAGGAAATGGAGGCAGGGAGGAATATCAGTAAGTGAGTACTATGCATAACTCAGAGGTTTATGGGAAGAATTGCAACTATATTCCAAGACAAAATGTCAAAGTTGTACATAAGAGCGCAATGATGAATTTCAAGAACGAAAGGTATTTGACCTCCTATGGGGTATCTCTTTAGATTATGAAGCAGTAAAAAATAATATTCTCAGTAGAGAAGAACTTCCTTCCTTGAGTACCGTGTACTCTCTCTTGCTTAGGGAAGAGGACAGAAAACATCTAGAGAAAAACCAAAATCAATTCAGAGACCTCTTCATTTGTGAGAAGAAACACTTATACTCCTCCATTCTCTTGTGACAGAGGAGGCTATAGACGTGGCAGGAGTAGATCTTCACTTACCCCTGAGGAAAAGGAAAAATTAACCTATTCTCATTGTGGAAAGTCACGACATACAAAGAAAACATGTTGGGAATTAGTTGGCAGACCTATTCATTTTCAGAACAGATCCAACAAAGCCTATTTCAGCAGCGATCAGAATGACAAACAAAATACTGAAAACAGTGCAACCTCATTGGCCGATATAAAGAAAGGGAGAGTTACTCAAAGCTCGCGACTGATTCATATACTCCATCGACGTCCTCCAATATTGATTCTCAAGCAACAATGGTATATCCATTTTCATTTATGGCTAAGGGTAATATAAGTACTCCTCATTCCAGGATATGCATTATTGATTCTGGTGCCACATATCACATGGTTAGTAGGAGAGATTTTTTTAATGATTATGAGTTGACTCATGAAAAAATTAATATTAGATTGATAGATGGCTCACACACTCTTATAGTTGGAAAAGGAGTGTTTTACTGGATGTTTTACATGTTCCAAACATATCAGTCAATTTATTATCAGTCTTTGCCATACTCAGGATCTGGAATATAATGTAATTTTTTATTTTACTTGATGTTTCTTTCAGGAACTGAGGATGGGGAGGATCTTTGGTCGGGGTAGTGTGTGGAGAGGCCTCTATTTTTGCAAGGAGAATAAGAAAGCAGTTATGCAATCATCAGTCGTTACAGAAAGACAAAAAGGAGACCTACCTGGCTGGTACCAGAGACTAGGACATTTACCTTTATCGAAACTTAAGATGCTATTGCCTGAATTTGGTCATTGTAATGATTTGAATTTGAATTGTGAAACCTGCCAAAAGGCAAAACATCATCGTACTTCGTTTTCTTTGAGTGAAATTTTTTTTCTGTTCCTTTTGAGATAGTTCATTCTGATATTTGGGGACCTTGCTCTACTACTTCATTGCATGGATATAAGTACTTTATCTCATTCATTGATGATTGTACTAGATTTATCATGATATATCTCATGAAATCTAAGGATAAAGTAAAGAATATTCTCCGTCAATTTGTGCATACTCAGTTTCAGCATACTATTAAAATCTTTCGCAGTAATAATTTTGGTGAGTTTATGTCCCAATCACTCTATTCATATTTTCTAGACCATGGGATGTTGTACCAGACCTCATGTGCCTATTATCCACAGTAGAATGGTGTTTTTGAAAGGAAAAATCGATATATTCTATAAGTCGCTAGAACTCTTTTAATTGGGTGTAATGCTCCGAAATGTTATTGGGGTGAAGCAGTTTTAACTATAATTTTCCTTCTAAATCGTATGCCAAGTAGGGTGTTCCATGGTAATACTTCATTTCATTATGTCTTTCCCAAAAACAGTTTCATCTACTTCCAAGAGTGTTTGGATGTACATGCTTCATTCATATTCATCATGGTTTAAGAGATAAACTAGATGCAAGATCAATCAAATGCATTTTCGTGGGATACTCCTCTACTCAGAAGGGGTACAGGTGTTATGATCCCCTTAGAAGAAAAGTATATGTTACAATGGATGTTACCTTCCATGAAGATATACCATTTTATAACATGCAGGACACTCTTCCATCCGATATGTAATCTCCTAATGTGATACCACTTCCACCAGTTGAAACTCAACCAATGCATGAAAGAGAAGAGGAGGAAATGCCACTACCTCAGGAGAAAGAATGGCAGGTATATACCAAAGGTGAAAGAAAGGCCTTTCTCCCACATCAATTAACTATCCCAGATCAAAATCTTCACCCTGAATCAGAAGTAACTCCTTCTCAGGTAACTTCCTATAATTTTGATAGTGCGTTGAGTGATTTACCTATTGCACTTCGAAAGAGAAAACGTGAAGTTACAAAATATTCATTGCAAAAAATGATGTCATATTCTAATTGTCCCAGAGAAAAAGCAGTTGTTTTTTATGAATGCAGATAATACCTATATTCCAAGAACATTTGAAGAAGCAAAGCAACATCCAGGATGGAAGGCAGCGATGGAAAAGGAAATTGCAGCACTTGTGAAAAAGAAAACATGGGAACTGGTAGATCTACCATCAGAGAGGAAGATGCAAATGGGTATTTTCATTTAATTTTAAGGCTGATGGGAATATAGAGATATTCAAAGCAAGACTAGTAGCTAAAGGTTACTGTCAGTCATATGGCATAGATTACACGAAAACATTTGCTCCAGTGGCGAAGATGAACACCATTAGAATTATTTTAAGTGTAGTTGTCAATAAAGGATCAGAATTATGACAGTTGGATGTTAAAAATGCCTTTCTTCAGGGAGATCTTATGGAAGACATTTACATGGATTTACCTCCGGGGTATAATCATGGACAAACGTCAAGCAAGGTATGTAAACTAAAGAAATCAATTTATGGTTTAAAACAATCCCCACAGGCATGGTTTGAAAAATTCAGTGATGGTGTTATGAAGTTGGAGTTTAAACAGTGTGTCAGTGATCATACATTATTCATCAAGCAAGGTCAGAAAACTATTATGCTATTGGTATATGTGGATGATATCATCATTACAGGTGATGATACTGAAGGCATTGTTGACCTAAAGAGGAGACTAAGTACATTATTTGACTTGAAGTATTTAGGAAGATTACATTACTTCCTGAGAATAGAAGTGATTCATAAAAATGATTGCTTATTCTTAAGCCAAAGGAAATATATCTTGGACTTACTGACGGAAACTAAAATGGAGGATTGCAGGAGGATATGTTCTATACCAATGGAAATTTCTAAAGAAGATCGATTACCACTTTATCCTTCAAATAGCCTTAAATCCAGTATTTCATGAAAGGACTAAGCATATTGAGATCGATTACCACTTTATCATAGGAGAGATTTCTCAAGGGATTTTCAACCTGGTTCATGTACGCTCAGAGGATCAATTAGCAGATATCTTCACCAAACAAGTTCCAGTCAATTGATTTAAAAAGGCTCTTGTCAAGTTGGGAGTTTCAAGCTTTCAAGACCCAACTTGAGGGGGCATGTTAGAGATTAAGTTGAAATTGGAGTCCTTAGATCTTAAGTTTATGTTTAAGTTTCTGTAATGTATTTTGTGTTTATGGTTCTTAGTGATTTGGATCCCAATGGATCAATTTCTGATCCATTGGAAATCGGGTAAAGCTAGTTATTAGTTAAGGGCAATTAAGTCTTTTAAGTTAGATTAGTGCCTATAAATTCTTAAGTCTGTAATTAGGTTAAACAGATTAATAAGAAGTGAGGGTGGCGACGGCAGCCATGAGGGCGCCGATTTGTCCATTTCCTATTCATTTTTCAGATCTCTATTAATGTTTGATTTCTCTGTTTTACTGCATCACGTCTTCAGGAGGTAGAGAGTACTTTAGAATGCTTTTCTTGATATTTGTACACCTCAAAAGATAGCATTATGGAGAGAAAGCTTTACCATATTGTAAACACCCCAAAATCCCACGATTTTCTCAAATTACCTGGTTTTGCAAAAGCAGCCCCAAAGGGCTATTTTGAGTCTGGAAACCCAGGAGTCTTCTAGACAACCCTGTACATATGTTGAAACCGTATATGTTTGAAAATATATACATACAATTTTAAAACCTTAAAAAGGTATTTTGAAACCCCGAAAAGCAGCTTGGCCTGATGAAAGCAGGACCGAATAAGCGAAAGAGAGCCCGGACCCAGAGCATATTTCAAGCCCGGCACATCAACTCTTGTATCAGAATCATCCCCAAATTCTCGGACATCCAAGCCCTTGATATCAACAAATATGTTCAAAATGATCTCCGAAAGGTGAGAAGAAGAGCGGACGACAATGTTGGCGAAGACCCAACGCAAGACGAAGTACTGATGCAGTCAGGCCTCGCACAAACCGTCCGTTTTGAAACGCCATGAAGGAATTAGAAAATCAGATTTTGGCCGGATCTGGACCATATATATCCAGATCCAAACCCAAACATGCATTTGGATTTGGATTTGGATTTGGATCTAAAGATCTAATCTAATATCCACATCCATGGCCCACATCACCTTCTCATAAATGGAGGTGGAGCCCATAAAGATTTCACGTGAAAAGCTTGGATAGAGAGAGAAGGGGGATAAAGTATGAGTGAGAAAGTTGGTGGGTTTGGCTTTTAGTCAAGGGTGGGTTAACCATGTGGGTTTAGCCTAAGAGTGTGCGTTTGAGCTTGTATGCACCTACACCTAACCTGGGGCTGCACCAACATGAACAAGGCTGCAACTAGGTCCATGGATCGATGCCAAGGGGATGCTCCTAAAACCTAGCCCTAAGCTAACCCACCTCACCTAGCTACTCCCCCCTAAACCTGACCCAATCCTAGTTGTCCCCATCCAAAACCGCCCCAACCATACCTAGCTGATCTCACCCCACCTAACTAGACCACCTAGACCCTAGCTAGACTAAACCTAATCCCATCTTAATCCACCTAATTAGACCCTAACCCCTAATTCCCAGCCCCCCTAACCGACTTACCCTAAACTACCATACCACCCACCCTAGCCGACCTACCCAAACCACCCCACAAGCCCACCTTATCCTAAATATCTACCCCATACCAGTGTTGTCTGACGCGTATCGTATCGTGTATCGCTGGGCTCCACGATACGGGCGTATCGTATCGTATCGTACTTTAATATTAAAATAATATAAAAATTAATTAAAAATCAATAAAATTTAGTAAAAAATCGAAAAAAATTGAAAAAAATCAGGAAAAAATCAGGAAAAATCTGATAATTGCTTTAAATTCATATAATGTAAGTTTAGTACAGATTGAGAATTCAACATTGAATTGCATCCAAATTTACATATTTTGAATCCAAAAAATAAAATACAGACATAGTTTACACTTTACAGTACACTACAGTTACATATAATGTTACATTTTACAAATTGTAATCAGGATCATCAACTAAATAATCTTCATCTTCTCCTTGTTGCAGATCCTCATCATCATCAGCCACGCCCACACCTTCTTCTTCAAAATCAAATTCTTCATCTCCATAATGTTGTTGCGCTCCTTCCAAATTAATCCAGGCAACGTCTTCTTCTGTTAGGAGGGCATTTTTTTCAGTGTCTTCCATAACCCAATCTTCTAATATATCAAAATTATCCAAACATATTGGATCGAACTGACTTTCTTCTCTATTTACTTTTTTTAATTGCCTACGACACAAACAAAGATAAACAATTAGTAAGTAATATTAACAATTGAAAACTGAAGTTAAATAATATTGAATTGAAAATTTGAAAGTAATACAACATTACCTTTCACGAAGGCGCATGTTACAACGAATATAAACCAAATCATTAAGCCTTTTGTGTTCCAACCTGTTGCGCTTTTTTGTATGGATGTGTTCAAAAACACTCCAATTTCTTTCACAACCTGTTGCACTACAGGTTTGGCTTAAGACTCTGACTGCAAAATCTCGAAGGTTTGGATAATCACTTCCAAACCTGTTCCACCAAACATCTGTAAAAAAAATACAAACATTAGAGACATAATAATCCACAGTAACGTAAGATGCAACTTAAATATGAAAATAAACAATGTACCTGGACGCATCGTAGAGCGGTTGCGAATTGCAACAGGCAAACCCATCAAGTGAAGAGCATTATCATATATCTCCATCTCTCGATGTATCGCATCTGCTATGCTCTCATCACGGACTAATCTGTCGATACAATCAATGATTCCTCGATTAACCTCACCGTCCCTTTTGAAGGTTTCTGAGTACCTGAATGATGGGTTTAGATAATATGTTGCTGCATGAATAGGTTGATGCAATTGTTTATTCCATCTCCTATCAATTATTTTCCACACGGGCACATAATCTCTCTTTTTTCTATTAAAATTATTTCTGATGGCTTCTTTTGCCCTGTCCATGGCTTCATAAAGGTAGCCCATAGATGGTTTCTCCTCGCTATCAGTCAATCTCAAAACTTTTACTAATGGACAAGTAATTTTCAATAATCTGACACATGCATTCCAAAATGAACTTCTAAAAACTGTTTCTGCAATCTCATTCAACTTTCTATTTCTTCTGTTTTGAGGCAACTCTGCAAATTGTTGCCACTGATCTGAGGAGAACATTCTCTTCAAAGCTTGCTTCTGTCTCACAATACTTTGTACAGATAAGAAGTTTGTTGCGAACCGAGTTACAGTTGTGCGAAGAAGCTCTGCACCTTCTGTATATCTCCTTATCATACACAAAACAAATGCATGGTTGTAAATGAATTTTGTAATATCTTGGCAACACTCAGTTGCTGCCTTTATTTCATCCATCTCACCAATGTCCTCGAGGATGAGATCTAAACAATGGGCTGCACATGGTGTCCAGTAGAAAGTCCCATAAATATCAGCTAACTCCTTCCCAACTGCTTTGTAGTTAGCTGCATTATCTGTAATCAATTGGACCACATTCTGTAGCCCAACCTCCTGTATAATCTTATCAAATTCTTCTCGTAGGATCTCTGCAGTGTATCTCTCCTCTGACATGTCTAGAGATCTCAAAAACATGAGTCCTTTAGGACAATATACAAGAAAGTTTAGCAATGTCCTTCCTCGCCTATCGGTCCATCCATCTGCCATAATAGTGCATCCTGTTTCCTTCCACGACTGTCTCAAAGTCGAACAGTATTGTTGCACTTTAATTACGGTCTGATCTAATATCTTCCCTCTCAACTTCTGATAAGAGGGCATCTTATATCCTGGACCAATGTTTGAAATTGCATCTGCCATTGCTTGAAAATGAAAACTATTTGCTGCATTAAATGGAATGCATGCATCATAAAACCATCTTCCCACTGCAAGGTATGCCTGATCATGCAGTTGTTCTGAAGCCATAGCAGCACGAATTCCTGGTTGAGCACCAGGTGTGTTGGAAGGAGGAAAGAACGAATGTATGCTAGAAGAAGAAACTCTTCCTCTACTCCTTCCTGAACTTCCTCTTCTGCCACCTCCAAAGTCTTCAGCTGCAACCCTGTTTCTTCTAGTAGGTGCTCGTGAACTGCTACTATCAATCTCTGTTTTAGCATCTGAAAGCAAACTATCAGTGAATCCAAATCCAGTGGCAGTAGCATCATCAGCTTCTTCATACATATTAAAATCATCCTTTTGTTGTCTCCGTTCTTGTATGTTCTCAATCATCTACAGGCATTGCCATTTAATACCTTCTAGCAAACTTCTAACTCTACCTGTGCATGGAGAACTTCTTTCCTGGTTCCTGCTAGGTGGTGTTTCAACCTTGAAATTCCACCATTAACCACCTTTTTACAAAATAAGCATATGATTTTTAACCTTGAACCCTCAACTGGGATACCCCACTGCCATGCCGGATCATCAGACTTTGAGTGAGAGTCTCTACCACCCCTTCCTGCCATCTCAATGGAGTACTTTAATTCAAACAAAAACCTGAAAATAAAAGCACTTCGTAAATCCCCCAATTTTCAAATAACACTCAAATCGAGTGTCTCCCACTTCATGAATGCAATAAAAATCGTATACACACACTTAATAACTTCATATTTTGTCATTCAAAAAAAAACCCTGAAATAACACAAAAAAAATAAATATAAAGGAAAATAATGGAAAAACATTAAAAATATACAAAAATCCGAGTTTGGAGGCTTGCACGGGCACCGTAGGGCACAATTTTGGAGCTTTAAACACTAAGGAGGCGAAAATCGGCTCTTAGGGAGCTTGAGGAACCCAAGAAGAGAGAGGAAACCCACGAAAAATTGCGGGTTTCAGTCGGCCCGGGACCCTTTATAAGGGTCCCAGGGCGTATCGTACGATACGGGCGATACGCACCGTATCGTGTGATACGGCCCGTATCGCACGATACGGTGCGATACTGTGGGTTAACACTGCCCCATACCACTCCCAACCGACCCCAGCCCCCTTGCCTATAAAATCCATTCTTTTTTGCGTGAAAGGGATCTCTCTCTCCTCTCTCACCTGCCCTCTCTTCCACCCCATCTCACTCCATCACCCCCCAACTGTACCACCTCCACCGCCACTCCACCCGACTGCACACTTCCGCCCGGCTGCCACCTCCTTCCACCACCTCCGACCATCACCTCATCCACCACCCACGGTTAGTACCCTCATCTCAGCCCTATCTAGCCTATCTTCTACCCGTTTCTTACCCGACTGCACACATCACCCGCCACCACAACTACCTAGCCATCTCCCTTACACCCGGCCACATCACACCCTACCTCACCATCTTCCTTTAGTCGTCCACGTCCTAGCCCCTAGCTAGACCTTCTCCCTTAACCTGCCACCATCTAGCCCACAACCTACCTGCCCCCACCTTAACCAACCACCTTAAACTACTGCACCCTAGCCACTCCATCACCCGGCCTTCATCAAGACACCCACCCGGCTCGCACCCTACTTGTCGCCCACACGCATCCAAGGAGCTCCCCTTCGGCTGTCCAAGGCGACTCACTAGGCCAAAGCCAAGCAAGTTGAGCCCGGACCAGCTACACGTAAGTGCCTAACTCGGTCCTTGTTATGAACTTGCTTACATTTAATTAAATTTGATACGGGGTTGTAATAATGGAGCGTTGTCTCCCCCCACTTGTAATAATGTGGTTTGGCACACCCACACACACGTGCACTTGAGCCATTCTGCTCTTAGCTGCACACAATTTTGGCACACATGCGGGCCTAACCTGCCCTTAAGATATAGTTATACGCACATATATTAAGCTGCGTGGGTTTTAATTTAAGTCGTGGGTGTTGTCTTTCAATTTCCACACACACATTGAGCTTTCGCTCTTATTTCCAAAGACCTTAGTAAGGGCCGTATTGCAATTTCCCTTGGGTGTTTTAATTCAAGTTGTGTGCGTGGTCTTTCAATTTCCACACTCACACACATTGAGCTTTCGCTCTTACTCCCAAGACCTTAGTAAAGGCCGTATTGCAATTTCATTTTGGGTGCCTTAATTCAAGTTGTGTGCGTGGTCTTTCAATTTCCACACTCACACACATTGAGCTTTCGCTCTTATTCTCAAGACCCTAGTAAGGGCCATATTGCAATTTTGTTTTGGGTGTTTAAATTCAAGTTGTGTGCGTAGCATTTCAATTCTACACTCACACACATTGAGCTTTCGCTCTTACTCTCAAGACCTTAGTCAAGGCCATATTGCAATTATATTTGGGTTTACATTACAAGTCGTGTGAATTGTCTTTACATATACACACAACACCCACGCACACGTTGGTGACCTTCGGGCCCATATATATTATAAGTATTTCCCTTCGGCTATGTCTTTAAGATTTGGGTTTTAAGGTTCAGCTGTGTGCTTAGTCTTTCCATATATACACTACACACACTTGCACAATTGAGCCTTTCCGCTCTTAAGATATAGCCATATTTCCCTTTTGCAATTTCCCTTTTGCAATTTACATTAAGTCATTTCCCTTCCGCATTGTCTTTTAATTCGGGTTTTTCCTTTGGAGTTGTGTGAGTTTGCATTGCATATTCGTCATACCACGAGTTAGGATGCATATTGCATTAAAGCAAACCTCACACTCCCGTGCAAAAATCGCCCAACTTAGGTCACTTGTGCACACACCTAGTTGGCCCTAAAAAGCTTAAAAAGAAAGACATAGGCACGTGCAAATCCCACGTGTAATAAAACTTGTAATTGTACATACAAAGCCCAAACACTTCGGGTATTTTCAAAGAGGTTTGAATTTTAAAGACTTTGCCAAGCGTACTGACTGACCCTTGCTCATCGGTGCAAGAAGGTCTACGACGAAAAGAGCTCACTTGCTCACAGTCGCCCCGATAGAGTCAGATTTCAAAAACTTTTTTCGCTAGCTTAAGCAAGCTAGCTGGCATGCCCCTTTTTGTTAAAAACGACTTAGACACACGAAAAGGTTCACTTCGGGCCTAAGAACCAGAAGTGAGAATTTTCCATGTCTACACATATTATATACAGTGTATTGTCCATATTTCTTAAATCAATTATATTTGGATCGAACCCAGTTTTTACACCTAACCAGATCAAAGATCTGTTCCAGTGAGGAGGATTATAGCAAGGGCCCTACTACATAGAGGAGAATAGACGGCATACTTTATTATCTTGCTTTTCAAAGCCAGACATAATCTGCTAGTGTCTAGGTTCTTGCTTTATGTGTTTGTGAGTTAAAAGAATAATTTAGTACTTGAAAGAAGTAGGTTATTGTGTATAAGAAAAAATATCATGCCCATGATTGGTTGTCCATTCGTATGCGGACTGAACTAGTTATGAGGATCATTATGTGCTTTGTCGACAATAATTTGACATTGTGGTGCAGCAAGAAACAAAAAACAGTGGCTCGCTTAAGCACAATAGCCGAATGCAAGTTTATGGCAATAGTCAAAACAGATAAGGTAACCAGGCATTCATTATTTGAATTGGGTAAAGTATATCAAAAGCTACTTTGACACGTGATAATAAAAGCATCGAGACTCCTCTGAACACGTTTCAACATGGAAGGACTAAGTGCATAGAATTAGACTAACATTTTGTAGGCAAAAGATTGATGATCAAGAACCTAATACAAATTTTGTTGGAGAAACTTTCAAGCTGGTGATTTGTTCACAAAAGATCTTATTAGACATAAATGTTGTACATGAAATATGATAGGAAAACATGGTCAACATGGGGGTGGCTATGGAAATTTATGCTTGATTGAGTTGGATCCTGGTCGAATCTTACTTGTATAAATTTATTTTCTCTCCTTCTAGTTCCTTGTACCACTCAACTCGCTGTATTCAAGTTAATGCCAGCTTTTATCACTGTAGTAGTGAGTCATTAACAGAGGTCTCGTGGCTTCCAAATTGAAATGGGGCATACAATGTGAGATGTTGAGCATTGACATAGGGAGACAGTGTAAATGACCTTTAAATAAGCCCAGCTGTCAATAACAATGAATTGGCCCTTAACTAGTGTAACAATATCATCACACTAGGCAGGTGGAGGAAGATTAAATACACATTAGCTAATTTTGGGAAACAAAAAACAAAGCAAGTAACAATTAAAAGTAGAAACAATCGTATGATGAACTGGAAGACAAGATTCATGTGGTTTCAAGACAGAGATTCCTCATTCTCTCATGTCCACGGGTGCCACAGAGAAAAGCAATATATGATCAATTTATCAAAATTAACATGCCTACACCATAACTCCACCCATATAAGTGATCACCCTTACATGGCCGGTCCCAAGACCGGATAAAGGAGGAGGGTTGCGTTAGGCTTCCGGCAACCACCGTAAAACTTTGTCAGATTTTTATACCATGGATTATATAAATTATGAGCATTATGTTGGGGCGTCTCCTCTTAGCGACGTACTGCAGAGCTCGAATGGAGTGAAAAGTAAGCAAGGGCCTCTATATTTTTGTTTGAATATAGTGAATCAATTGCAGAGAGGGTTTTCACATCATGGACGGGTGTGGATAAAGAAGTTAGTCCCGCTACATTGTCGCTTGAATGTAGTGAACAAATTGCAGAGAGGGTCTCCACGTTTTCAGTATGGACGGATGCGTGGGGTAAGAAAGTTGGTCCTAGATAATAAAATTCGTATTGGTTCTTGGAATATCGTAACAATGTTCGGTAAGCCAATTGAGGTGTTAGATGCTATGATTCAGAGAAAAAATTATATCTTATGTTTACAAGAGACAAAATGGGTTGGAGAAATTTCAAAGGAGATTGAGGATACATGTTTTAAATTATGGTATTCAAGAAAGGAAAAGGCTCGAAACGGAGTTGATATTATCGTAAATAAAGATTTAAAGGATAGTGTAGTAGACATACAATGATATGGTGATCGAATCATGACGTTGAAATTAGTGCTACGAGTAGAGGTTTTGAATATAGCTTGTGCTTACGCACCCCAAGTAGGACTAGAAGATAGTATAACGACAACTTTTTGAGAAGAGTTAGATAAGGTGATTCAAAGAATTCCACAAAGGGAGATGATTTGTTTAGGAGGAGACTTAAATGGACATGTCGGTAAAGAGGCATTAGGATATCAAGGTATTCATGGAAACTTTGGTTTTCGGAATATAAATGAGGAAGGTAGGGAGATTTTAAATTTTGCTATGGCATTTGATCTCTTTATAGTCAATACAATCTTCAAAAAACGAGATGAACATTTAATTACTTATAAGAGTGGTTTATCACAAACACAAATTGATTATTTTGTTTATAGGAAAAAAGATAGATCGTGTTGTAAAGATTGCAAGGTAATTGATTTACTGGTAAAAAAGTGGACAAGGAAGAAAAGAGTGCATTGAGCTATTCGGACTAAATGGTGAAACCTCAAAAGCGAGAAAGAAGGTACATTTAAAAAGGAAATCCTCCAAGAAGATGCTTGGAATTATGTTGGTACATCTTGTGATATGTGGAACAATATGGTTATACATATTAGGAAAGTAGCAAAAGATGTGTTAGGTGAATCTAAGGGAGGTATACCGGCACAAAAAGAAGCTTGGTGGTGGAGTGAAGTGGTGCAAGATAAAATCAAGGCAAAGAGGGCATGTTACAAATTACAAGACTAGTGAAACTTTAGAGACTTATAAGAAAGCAAAGAAAGATGCGAAAAAGGCCATCAGTGAAGCAAAGGCTAAAATTTGGGAAGATCTTAATTTTGTTAATCAATAAATATCATGTGAAAGTCTTTCTTTTTTGCTCTAAAATGTTCCATATCATATCTCAAAAGGTGAATCACTTCAATAGTAGATCTACCGAAGATGAATCCAAATTGGTTCTCTGTTATATTCGATACTTGTCTTAACCTATGTTCGATAATTCTTTTCCATAATTTCATAGTATGGCTCGTTAACTTCATACCCCGATAATTCACACAATTGTGATTTACTACCCTTCATATGTTTAAGAGATTCTTTGACTTCATTCTTTTGAATACGTCGGTAGAAATTATGATTTATATACCTTTCTAATTTGGCTAACTCTCCTAAGCTAATACTAACATCTTTATTTTCATTAAAAAACTTATAAAAACAAAATTTCTATCTTTTTTTTATATCATCATTTTCCATTAGAATTTTCTCATTCTCATCTCAGTTTAAGATAGGGTACCAAGGGATGTCCTTTGAAGAACCTTGAAAAAAAGAGGTATCCCATTGACATACATAAACCTTATTAGAGACATGTACGATCAGTGTTATCCGTATCTCACCGTATCGTACGATATGGTGCGATACGTATCGTATCGTGGGCCACCACGATATGATACGGGGGCCCGTATCGTGAAACCCAGCATATCGCACCGTATCGTGCGATACGGGCCCTATCACACGATACGATGGGACCCTTATAAAGGGTCCTGAGCCGACTGAAACCCGCGATTTTTCGCAGGTTTCCTCTCTCCTCTTGGGTTCCTCAAGCTCCCTAAGAGTCGGTTTTCGCCTCCTTAGTGTTTAAAGCTCTAAAATCGTGCCCTACGGTGTCCGTGCAAGCCTCCAAACTCGGATTTTTGTATATTTTTAATGTTTTTTCCATTATTTTCCTTTATATTTATTTTTTTTGTGTTATTTCAGGGTTTTTTTTTGAATGACAAAATATGAAGTTATTAAGTGTGTGTATACGATTTTTATTGCATTCATGAAGTGGGAGACACTCGATTTGAGTGTTATTTGAAGATTGGGGGATTTACGAAGTGCTTTTATTTTCAGGTTTTTGTTTGAATTAAAGTACTCCATTGAGATGGCAGGAAGGGGTGGTAGAGACTCTCACTCAAAGTCTGATGATCCGGCATGGCAGTGGGGTATACCAGTTGAGGGTTCAAGGTTAAAAATCATATGCTTATTTTGTAAAAAGGTGGTTAGTGGTGGAATTTCAAGGTTGAAACACCACCTAGCAGGAACCAGGAAAGAAGTTCTCCATGCACAGGCAGAGTTAGAAGTTTGCTAGAAGGTATTAAATGACAATGCCTGTAGATGATTGAGAACATACAAGAACGGAGACAACAAAAGGATGATTTTAATATGTATGAAGAAGCTGATGATGCTACTGCCACTGGATTTGGATTCACTGATAGTTTGCTTTCAGATGCTAAAACAGATATTGGTAGTAGCAGTTCACGAGCACCTACTAGAAGAAACAGGGTTGCAGCTGAAGACTTTGGAGGTGGCAGAAGAGGAAGTTCAGGAAGGAGTAGAGGAAGAGTTTCTTCTTCTAGCATACATTCGTTCTTTCCTCCTTCCAACACACCTGGTGCTCAACCAGGAATTCGTGCTGCTATGGCTTCAGAACAACTGCATGATCAGGCAAACCTTGCAGTGGGAAGATGGTTTTATGATGCATGCATTCCATTTAATGCAACAAACAGTTTTCATTTTCAAGCAATGGCAGATGCAATTGCAAACATTGGTCCAGGTTATAAGATGCCCTCTTATCAAAAGTTGAGAGGGAAGATATTAGATCAGACCGTAATTGAAGTGCAGCAATATTGTTCGACTTTGAGACAATCCTGAAAGGAAACAGGATATACTATTATGGCAGATGGATGGACCGATAGGCAATGAAGGACATTGGTAACTTTCTTGTATATTGTCCTAAAGGACTCATGTTTTTGAGATTTCTAGACATGTCAGAGGAGAGGCACACTGCAAAGATCCTACGAGAAGAATTTGATAAGATTATACAGGAGGTTGGGCTACAGAATGTGGTCCAATTGATTACAGATAATGCAGCTAACTACAAAGCAGTTGGGAAGGAGTTAGCTGATATTTATGGGACTTTCTACTAGACACCATGTGCAGCCCATTGTTTAGATCTCATCCTCGAGGACATTGGTGAGATGGATGAAATAAAGGCAGCAACTGAGTGTTGCCAAGATATTACAAAATTCATTTACAACCATGCCTTTGTTTTGTGTATGATGAGGAGCTATACAGAAGGTACAGAGCTTCTTCGCACAGCTGTAACTCGGTTTGCCTGTTGCAATTCGCAACCGCACTACGATGCGTCTAGGTAAATTATTTATTACTTTATTTTCATATTTAAGTTGCATCTTACATTACTATGGATTATTATGTCTCTAATGTTTGTATTTTTTTACAGATGTTTGGTAGAACAGGTTAGAAGTGATTGTTCAAACCTTAGAGATTTTGCAGTTAGAGTCTTAAGCCAAACCTGTAGTGCAACAGGTTATGAAAGAAATTGGAGTGTTTTTGAACACATCCATACAAAAAAGCGCAACAGGTTGGAACATAAAAGGCTTAATGATTTGGTTTATATTCGTTGTAACATGCGCCTTCGTGAAAGGTAATGTTGTATTACTTTCAAATTTTCAATTCGATATTATTTAACTTCAGTTTTCAATTGTTAATATTACTTACTAATTGTTTATCTTTGTTTGTGTCGTAGGCAATTAAAAAAAGTAAATAGAGAAGAAAGTCAGTTCGATCTAATAAGTTTGGATAATTTTGATATATTAGAAGATTGGGTTATGGAAGACACTAAAGAAAATGCCCTCCTAACAGAAGAAGACGTTGCCTGGATTAATTTGGAAGGAGCGCAACAACATTATGGAGATGAAGAATTTGATTTTGAAGAAGAAGGTGTGGGCGTGGCTGATGATGATGATGAGGATCTGCAACAAGGAGAAGATGAAGATTATTTAGTTAATCTTGATTACAATTTGTAAAATGTAACATTATATGTAACTGTAGTGTAAATTGTGTTTTATTTTATTTTTTGGATTCAAAATATGTAAATTTGGATGCAATTGTTCAATGTTGAATGCTCAATCTGTACTAAACTTACATTATATGAATTTAAAGCAATTATCAGATTTTTCTTGATTTTTTCTTGATTTTTTTCGAATTTTTACTAATTTTTATTAATTTTTAATTAATTTTTATATTATTTTAATATTAAAGTACGATACGATACGATACGCCGTATCGTGGAGCCCAGCGATACACGATACGATACGCGTCAGACAACACTGTGTACGATGGTGCAAAAACATGTTGAGAACTCATGAAGGGATGACAAACTTCTTTGAAGTTAATATTGGGTTACATTAAGGATCAATTTTAAGTCTATACTTATTTATAATGATGATTAATGAGTTAAGAAAACATGTTTAAGATGAAGTACCTTGTGTATGTTATTTGCATATGACATTGTGTTAGTGGAGTTGTTTAAAGAAAAAGTTAATAGAAAATTGGAACTATGGAGAGAAACATTAGAAAGTAAAGTCTTCGGACTTAGTAGAACAAATACAGAATATATGGAATGTAAGTTTGATCATTTGGTTAATTCAGAGGACATAGAAATTAAAATGGACACACATTGGATTCCCCTAAAGGAATGTTTTAAATACTTAGGGTCAAACTCTGCCCATGTAAGGGATCACCTTTGCATTGACGGTCCCAAGCTTGAATAAAGGAGGAGGGTTGTGTTAGGCTTCCGACAGCCGGCGTAAAACTTTATTGGATTTTATAACATGGATTACAAAAACTATGAGCATTGCTTTGGGGCGTCCCCGCCTAGCGACATGCTGCAGAGCCCGAATGCACTAATAAGTAAGCAAGGGCCACTACATTTTCGCTCGAATGTAGTGAATCAATTGCAAAGAGGGTTCCCACATCATGGACGGGTGCAGGTAAAAAAGTTAGTCCCGCTACATTGCCACCCGAATGTAGTGAAAAATTTTCAGAGAGGGTCTTCGCATTTTGATTATGGACGGATGCAGGGGGTAAGGAAGCCAGTCCTAGATAATAAGATTCGTATTGGTTCCTGGAATATCAGAACATTATCCGGTAAGCTAATGGAGGTGGTAGATACTATGATTCGGAGAAAGATTCATATTTTATGTTTCCAAGAGACAAAATGGGTTGGAGAAAAAGCAAAGGAGATAGAATATACATGTTTTAAATTATGGTACTCAGGTAAAGAAAAGGCTCGAAACGGAGTTGGTATTATAATAAATAAAGATTTAAAGCTAGTGTAGTAGACATACAACGATATGGTGACCGAATCATGACGTTGAAATTAGTGTTAGGTAGAGGTTTTGAATATAGTTTGTGCTTACACACCCCAAGTGGGACTAGAAGATAGTATAAAGACAACTTTTTTGGAAGAGTTAGATAAGGTGATTCAAAAGATTCTACAGAGGGAGATGATTTGTTTAGGAGGAGACTTAAATGGACATGTCGGTAAAGAGGCATTAGGATATCAAGGTATTCATGGAAACTTTGGTTTTGGGGATATAAATGAGGAAGGTAGGGAGATTTTAAATTTTGCTATGGCATTTGATCTCTTTATAGTCAATACAATCTTCAAAAAATGAGATGAACATTTAATTACTTATAAGAGTGGTTTATCACAACCACAAATTGATTACTTTATTTGTAGAAAAAAAGATAGAGCATGTTGTAAAGATTGCAAGGTAATTCCAAGAGAAAGCTTAACCACCCAACATTGACTTTTAGTTATGGATTTACAAATAAAAAAATGGACAAAGAAGAAAAGAGTTCATCATGTTTTATCGGGAGAAAGCAAAGACCTCCGACTTAGTAGAACAAAGACAAAATATATGGAATGTAAGTTTGATCATTTGGTTACCTCAAAGGACATAGAAGTTAAAATTGGCACACATTGCATCCCCTAAAAGAAAAATTTTAAATACCTAGGGTCAATTTTTCAGAGTGATAGAAGAATTGATGGAGATTTTACGCATAGAATTAATGCTGGTTGGTTAAAATGGAGGGATATTCTTTGTGATAAGAAGATACCATTAAAGTTAAAAGGTAAATATTATAGAGCAATAATTAGACCTACCATGTTTTATGGTTATGAGTGTTGGGTAGTTAATCATGTATAAAAGTTGTTTGTGGTAGAAATGAATAAATTTGTGCGCCCGAATGTAGTGAAAAGTAAGCAAGGGTCACTACATTTTCGTCGAATGTAGTGAATCAATTGCAGAGAGGGTTCCCACATCATAGACTGGTGTGGGTAAAGAAGTTAGTCCCACTACATTGCCTCCGAATATAGTGAATAAATTTCAGAGAGGGTCTCCGCATTTTCAAGATGGACGGATGCGGAGGATAAGGAAACTAGTTCTAGATAATAAGATTTGTATTGGTTCTTGGAATATCGGAACATTGTCCGGTAAGCTAATGGAGGTGGTAGATACTATGATTAGGAGAAAGATTCATATCCTATGTTTAAAAGAGACAAAGTGGGTTGGAGAAAAAGCAAAGGAGATTGAGGGTAAAGGTTTTAAATTATGGTACTCAGGTAAGGAAAAGACTCGAAACAGAGTTTGTATTATCATAAATAAAGATTTAAAAGATAGTGTAGTAAACATACAATGATATGGTGACCGAATCATAACGTTGAAATTAGTGTTAGGAGCTGAGGTTTTGAATATAGTTTGTCCTTACGCACCCCAAGTAGGACTAGAAGATAGTATAAAGACAACTTTTTGGAAGAGTTAGATAAGGTGATTTAAAAGATTCCACAAAGGGAGATGATTTGTTTAGGAGGAGACTTAAATGGACATGTCGGTAAGGAGGCATTAGGATATCAAGGTATTCATGGAAACTTTGGTTTTGGGGATATAAATGAGGAAGGTAGGGAGATTTTAAATTTTGCTATGGCATTTGATCTCTTTATAGTCAATACAATATTCAAAAAACGAGATGAACATTTAATTACTTATAAGAGTGGCTTATCACAACCACAAATTGATTACTTTATTTGTAGAAAAAAAGATAGAGCGTGTTGTAAAGATTGCAAGGTAATTCCATGAGAAAGCTTAACCACCCAACATCGACTTTTAGTTATGGATTTACAAATCAAAAAATGGACAAAGAAAAAAAGAGTGCATCGAGCTATTCGTACTAAATGGTGGAACCTCAAAAGTGAGAAAGAAGATATATTTAAACATAAAGTCCTCCAAGGAGATGCTTGGAATTATGTTGGTATACCTTGTGATATATAGAACAATATGGCTATACATATTAGGAAAGTAGCAAAAGATGTGTTAGGTGAATCTAAGGAAAGTATACCAGCACAAAATGAAGCTTGGTGGTGGAGTGAAGTGGTGCAAGATAAAATCAAGGCAAAGAGAACATATTACAAATTACATTATACTAAAAAGACTAGTGAAACTTTAGAGACTTATAAGAAAGCAAAGAAAGAAGCGAAAAAAGCCGCTATTGAAGTAAAAGCTAAAATTTGAGAGGATTTATATAAAAAAATACTTAACTCAAAAGAGGGTGAAAGAGATATTTTTTGGATAGCTAGGGCTAGAGATAAGAAAACTAAAGATCTTAATTATGTTAGATGCATCAAGGACGAGGATGAAAAAATTCTAGGGGCAAATGATGATATAAGAAATAGATGGAAAAACTATTTTTATAAGCTTTTTAATGAAAATAAAAATGTTAGTATTAGCTTAGGAGAGTTAGCCAAATTAGAAAAGTATATAAACCACAATTTCTACCGACGTATTCAAAAGAATGAAGTCAAAGAGGCTCTTAAACATATGAAGGGTGGTAAATCGGTAGGACCAGATAATATTCCTATAGAAGTTTGTAAATACTAGGAGAAATAGGAATCACTTTGCTCACAAGACTATTTAATGAAATATGGAAAAACCAAAAGATGCATGAGGAATGAAGAGCAAGTACACTTATACCCATATATAAGAACAAGGGAGACATTCAAAATTGTGCGAATTATCGAGGCATTAAGTTAATGAGCCATACTATGAAATTGTGGGAAAGAATTATCGAACGTAGGTTGAGACAAGTATCAAGTACAACAGAGAACCAATTTGGATTCATGCCAGGCAGATCTACTGTTGAAGCGATTTACCTTTTGAGATGTCTTATGGAACATTTTAAAGCAAAAAAGAAAGACCTTCACATGATATTTATTGATCTAGAGAAAGCTTATAATAGAGTACCGAGGGAGGTTCTTTCGAGAACTTTAGAAAAAAGAGGTATCCCATTAACATACATTAACCTTATAAGAGACGTGTATGATGGTGCAAAAACATGTGTGAGGACTCATGAAGGAATGACAGACTTCTTTGAAGTTAATATTGGGTTACATTAAGGACCAACTTTAAGTCCATACTTATTTATAATGGTGATTGATGAGTTAACAAAACATATTCAAGATGAAGTACCTTGGTGTATGTTATTTGCATGTCATTGTATTAGTGGAGGAGTCTAAGGAAAAAGTTAATAGAAAATTGGAAATGGAGAGAAACATTAGAAAGCAAAGGCCTCCGACTTAGTAGAACAAAGACTGAATATATGGAATGTAAGTTTGATCATTTGGTTACCTCAGAGGACATACAAATTAAAATTGGCACACATTGCATCCCCCAAAAAGAAAGTTTTAAATACCTAGGGTCAATTTTTAAGTGTGATGGAAGGATTGATGGAGATGTTACGCATAGAATTAATGCTGGTTGGTTAAAATGGAGAGGAGCATTAGGTATTCTTTGTGATAAGAATATACCATTAAAGTTAAAAGGTAAATATTATAGAGCAATAATTAGACCTATCATGTTTTATGGTTATGAGTGATGGGCAGTTAATCATGTATAAAAGCTGTTTGTGGCAGAAATGAAGATGTTGAGATTGATGAGTGGTCATACAAGGAAAGACCGTATACATTATGAGATTATTAGAAACAAATTGGGAGTGGCACCGATAGAGGATAAAATGAGAGAATATTGTTTAAGATGGTTTGGACATAAAGAAAAAAGATCAAAAGAATAACCTATAAGAAGTTATGAAAAACCAGTGTTGTCTGACGCGTATCGTATCGTGTATCGCTGGGCTCCACGATACGGGCGTATCGTATCGTATCGTATCGTATCGTACTTTAATATTAAAATAATATAAAAATAATTAAAAATTAATAAAAAATCGAAAAAAATCAAGAAAAAATCAGGAAAAATCTGATAATTGCTTTAAATTCATATAATGTAAGTTTAGTACAGATTGAGCATTCAACATTGAACAATTGCATCCAAATTTATATATTTTGAATCCAAAAAATAAAATACAGACATAGTTTACACTTTACACTTTACAGTACACTACAGTTACATATAATGTTACATTTTACAAATTGTAATCAGGATCATCAACTAAATAATCTTCATCTTCTCCTTGTTGCAGATCCTCATCATCATCAGCCACGCCCACACCTTCTTCTTCAAAATCAAATTCTTCATCTCCATAATGTTGTTGCGCTCCTTCCAAATTAATCCAGGCAACGTCTTCTTCTGTTAGGAGGGCATTTTCTTCAGTGTCTTCCATAACCCAATCTTCTAATATATCAAAATTATCCAAACTTATTGGATCGAACTGACTTTCTTCTCTATTTACTTTTTTTAATTGCCTACGACACAAACAAAGATAAACAATTAGTAAGTAATATTAACAATTGAAAACTGAAGTTAAATAATATCGAATTGAAAATTTGAAAGTAATACAACATTACCTTTCACGAAGGCGCATGTTACAACGAATATAAACCAAATCATTAAGCCTTTTGTGTTCCAACCTGTTGCGCTTTTTTGTATGGATGTGTTAAAAAACACTCCAATTTCTTTCACAACCTGTTGCACTACAGGTTTGGCTTAAGACTCTAACTGCAAAATCTCTAAGGTTTGGACAATCACTTCCAAACCTGTTCCACCAAACATCTGTAAAAAAAATATAAACATTAGAGACATAATAATCCACAGTAATGTAAGATGGAACTTAAATATGAAAATAAACAATGTACCTGGACGCATCGTAGAGCGGTTGCGAATTGCAACAGGCAAACCCATCAAGTGAAGAGCATTATCATATATCTCCATCTCTCGATGTATCGCATCTACTATGCTCTCATCAGGGACTAATCTGTCGATGCATTCAATGATTCCTCGATTAACCTCACCGTCCCTTTTGAAGGTTGCTGAGTACCTCAATGATGGGTTTAGATAGTAGGCTGCTGCATGAATAGGCTGATGCAATTGTTTATTCCATCTACTATCAATTATTTTCCACACGGGCACATAATCTCTTTTTTTTCCATTAAAGTTATTTCTGATTGCTTCTTTTGCCATGTCCATGGATTCATAAAGGTAGCCCATAGATGGTTTCTCCTCGCTGTCAGCCAATCTCAAAACTTTCACTAAAGGACAAGTAATTTTCAATAATCTGATACATGCATTCCAAAATGAACTTCTAAAAACCGTTTCTGCAATCTCATTTAACTTTCTGTTCCTTCTGTTTTGTGGCAACTCTGCAAATTGTTGCCACTCATCTGAGGAGAACATTCTCTTTAAAGCTTGCTTCTGTCTCACAATACTCTGTACAGATAAGAAGTTTGTTGCGAACCGAGTTGCAGCTGTGCGAAGAAGCTCTGCACCTTCTGTGTATCTCCTCATCATACATAAAACAAATGCATGGTTGTAAATAAATTTTGTAATATCTTGGCAACACTGAGTTGCTGCCTTTATTTCATCCATCTCACCGATGTCCTCGAGGATGAGATCTAAACAATGGGCTGCACATGGTGTCCAGTAGAAAGTCCCATAAATATCAGCTAACTCCTTTCCGGCTGCTTTGTAGTTAGCTGCATTATCTGTAATCAATTGGACTACATTTTCTAGCCCAACCTCTTGTATAACCTTATCAAATTCCTCTCGTAGGATCTCTGCAGTGTGCCTCTCCTCTGACATATCTAGAGATCTCAAAAACATGAGTCCTTTAGGACAATATACAAGAAAGTTTAGTAATGTCCTTCCTCGCCTATCGGTCCATCCATCTGCCATGATAGTGCATCCTGTTTCCTTCCACGATTGTCTCAAAGTCGAACAGTATTGCTGCACTTCAATCACGGTCTGATCTAATATCTTCCCTCTCAACTTCTGATAAGAGGGCATCCTGTATCCTGGACCAATGTTAGCAATTGCATCTGCCATTGCTTGAAAATGAAAACTGTTTGCTGCATTAAATGGAATGCATGTATCATAAAACCATCTGCCCACTGCAAGGTCTGCTTGATCGTGCAGTTGTTCTGAAGCCATAGCAGCACGAATTCCTGGCTGAGCACCAGGTGTAGTGGAAGGAGGAAAGAACGAATGTATGCTAGAAGAAGAAGCTCTTCCTCTACTCCTTCCTGAACTTCCTCTTCTGCCACCTCCAAAGTCTTCAGATGCAACCCTCTTTCCTCTGCTAGGTGCTCGCGAACTGCTACTACCAATATCTGTTCTAGCATCTGAAGGCAAACTATCAGTGAATCCAACTCCAGTGGCAGTAGCATCATCAGCTTCTTCACACATCTGGAAATCATCCTTTTGTTGTCTCCTTTCCTGTATGCTCTCAATCATCTGCAAGCATTGCCATTTAATACCTTCTGGCACACTTCTAACTCTGCCTGTGCATGGAGCAACTTCTTTCCTGGTTCCTGCTAGGTGGTGTTTCAACCTTGAAATTCCACCACTAACCACCTTTTCACAAAATAAACATCTGATTTTTAACCTTGAACCCTGAACTGGTATACCCCACTGCCATGCCGGATCATCAGACTTTGAATGAGAGTCTCTACCACCCCTTCCTGCCATCTCAATGGAGTACTTTAATTCAAACAAAAACCTGAAAATAAAAGCACTTCGTAAATCCCCCAATCTTCAAATAACACTCAAATCGAGTGTCTCCCACTTCATGAATGCAATAAAAATCGTATACACACACTTAATAACTTCATATTTTGTCATTCAAAAAAAAACCCGAAATAACACAAAAAACAATAAATATAAAGGAAAAAAAGGAAAAAAACATTAAAAATATACCTAAATCCGAGTTTGGAGGCTTGGACGGACACCGTAGGGCACGATTTTAGAGCTTTGAATACCAAGGAGGCGAAAACCGACTCTTAGGGAGCTTGAAGAACCCAAAAGGAGAGAGGAAACCCGCGAAAAATCGCGGGTTTCCCTCGGGCCGGGACCCTTTATAAGGGTCCCAGGGCGTATCGCCCGTATCGTACGATACGGGCGATACGCACCGTATCGTGCGATACGGGCCGTATCGCACGATACGGTGCGATACGCCCGCACCTGCGATACGGGGGCCCGTATCGTATCGTTACGTATCGCACCGTATCGTACGATACGGTACGGTGCGATACGATACGGTGCGATACGGACAACACTGTGAAAAACTAAATTTGGAAAGTATTAAAAGAGCTAGAGGACGACCACAAAAGTGTTGGAAAGAAACAATAAAGAATGATCTAGCTTTTTGTGAATTAACTGCTAACATGGCGCACGATAGGGATCTGTGGAAACAAAGAATCCATGTAGCCGACCCTTCTAGTATGGGAAAAGGCTTAGTTGTTGGAATTGTTGTTGTTGTTGGTGGTCAATTTTTTAGAGTAATGAAAGAATTGATGGAGATGTAACACATAGAATTAATGCAGGTTGATTAAAATGGAGAGGAGCATAAGATATTCTTTGTGATAAGAAGATACCATTAAAGTTAAAAGGTGAATATTATGGAGCAATAATTAGACCTATCATGTTTTATGGTTATGAGTGTTGGGCAGTTAATCATGTATAAAAGTTGTTTGTGGTAGAAACGATGATGTTGAGATTGATGAGTGGTCATACAAGGAAAGACCGTATACATTATAAGGTTATTAGAAACAAATTGGGAGTGACACCGATAGAGGATAAAATGAGATAATATCATTTAAGATGGTTTGGACATATTGAAAGAAGATCAAAAGAAGCGCCTGTAGGAAGGTATGAAAAACTAGATTTTGAAAATATTAAAAGAGGTAGAGGATGGTCGCAAAAGTGTTGGAAAGAAACAATAATGATCTAGCTTATGTTGAGTTAACTGCTAACATGGCACATGATAGGGCTTTGTTGAAACAAAGAATCATGTAGTCGACCCCGTCTAGTATGAGAAAAGGATTAGTTGTTGTTGTAAGAGGCCTACACCAGGTTTTGTTCAATAAGTCTGATCGTCAATATAGTCTGACCAGCCGATTTTATTCTTTGTCAAAAGTTAGGAGGAGCTTGCCTCCATAAAGAATTTGAAGCACCACAAAAAGTAAGTGCAAGGAACTGGCTGTTAGTAAAAAAAGGGATGGGAGTTGAAATTTCCTATTGCTTCAACAGTTCTGAGGTATGACATGTTTGTTCGGTAGGCTTCACATTCAACCTAAAAACCAGTTTTGAATAAATTCTAGTGGAATGGGTAATCTGATCCTCATCATCCAAATGAGGGGCAAGTGCCTCTCGAAGACTTTGCAGCTGCCGAATGCTCAATAGTCTCTTACCCATAATTCATCTCCCACAAGACGGGTACGTGAGATCTATTGATCGCTGGTGGACTGAGATCATCTTCTTGTCACGATCACAAAGGAACAGTATCAACCTCAGCAATAGGGAGAATGGCGCTCTACACCCCCCACCCCTCTTTTGAAAAGTATTCTTACATTGCCATAAATTCTCTAAGCATATTGCATATCTGGCTGAGCATTGCCTATGCATGCGCCAGTTGTTGTTGACAAGGTTACCATATTTCTAGGATCTTTATATCTTTGACTTTTGCCTTGTCACTATGCTTGAATTGTATTACATTACCAGTGCGTATTGGAAATTAAGTTCGTGGGATATTCATGTATAACATCTGGCTTCTTTTGATGTTGAGAGCTTATCTATATCCTCTTTTGTGGCATGAAGGTCAATTAAGGTTTTCCTCATTGATAATGTATCCTCTTTCTTGGTGATGGGTTTGTAGCCTAACCGTCATTACCTTCCTATTCCAGGTAACAACTGAGGTTGCTGTGGTCTTGCTCTCTTCTGCCTTCCTTCTGTATATTGTGCCATTCAGATACATTCTTGCATTTCTTCTCCTCGATACCTTCACCAGGGAACTTGAGTTTCGAAGGCAAATGGTTAAAAGATTTCTGAACCTGTTAAAGGAGAGGTGGGACACCATACCTGTTGCTCCCGTAGTTGTGATACCATACGAAGATCAATCCAAGAATGCGGATGTAACCAAAAGCTCTGATGAAACTAGACGAATTTCCCCTGATAATGCCAAGGACGATGCTTCCAGATAGCATTACCAGACACTGTAATCATTTGTATGACCTATATTGAGTTGTATAGCAAGAAACCTCCATCCTCTACTTGTGATTTATTGGTACACTTGTAGTGTCCTTAGTTTTTTTTAGAGCGTCATTGCGAGGTTACCCGAGTAGTTAAAAGCTTCCAAGGCGCTTGGTTTCATTTCTTATGCAATCCATGATTCTCTTGTAAAATGATAAATTAGCTTTTGACACCAATATAATCTAAGATTCACAAATGGGGAAGTAATAGAAAAAAATATTTATGATGCTTTACAGCGATTCATTGATTCCTCTAGCTCTACCCGTAAGTTAGCATCCTTTTGGTTTCAATGCTATGTATGATCTATTAGGTAACGGTAGCTGCAATGGAGTTGGTGCATTTAATGAAAATTTGATCAATCAGCTGTTCTCGTGGGCTGGAAGTACCTTTGATGAGGTAAACTGGAGGGGGAGACAAGACCTCTGCTTTGTGTGTGTGTGTGTTTATTTGTTTATTTATTTAACCTCTGCTTCATAGTTAAATCAGAGATGGATTTGAGCTGCCACATTTTTCTTTATTTTGTACTTATGCATTTGTGAAATAGGGTAGCTAACACTTTTCCTAACGCAACAGCTATGCTGGATTATTTGTCGGAACTAAGAGCCCATCAGTGTGTGTGTGCACACGCGTGTGTGTGTGTGTGCAAGTGCATGTAGAATTTAAAACCACGACTGCATCTGTTTTATGCATTGCACGAAAATTTGTTTGCATTTCTCCATGAGGCCGACTTATTTGACCTATCCGGTGCGCATATTTATGCATACTTATGCAAGTAATTCGAATTGAGTGGTAGTGCATTTTTGAGATGCAAACCTTTCTTTCTATTGGCCCCAAATCTCGTGTCATATGGCCAGTGGCTGATCCAGATTTTTAGTGAAGTTTAGACAGTGAATATTATCCAATAAAAATTCCAAAGGACATGCCAATTATACACATCTATGCACCTAGAAGTAAATCCCTAGCCACATACTTTTGGTATCAATACATGAGCAATAGTTCAGCCATAGGGAAAAGTTAATACCAAAACTGATCACTAGGTTCGTATTATTCTATGGCGTTCCCCATAACTTCAACCAGCATTCAGCCTGTCATTCAATAATCATACACTGTTATATTGCTGAATGCTCCACGTTATTACGTAACACTTACAGAGTGCATTGACAAGGAAACTTTGAACATATCAAGATTGTAAATGCAACAATATGCTTTGTATACTGCATCAGTCAAATAGATGGTTCATGCTTTTAGATAGCTTATCAACAAATAATGAGCAAACATATTGATACTACGAGTGGGCCCCTTTACCCATGCAGAATTGTTTGACTAAAGTGGACTTTGGATCAAATGCAAATTCCACCAAATGGATAACGTGCAACGCATTTTAAAGTGGCCGGCCTCTTGCGTCGACTCTAAATCGAATCCGATGGATCCATAAGGAAAAGTGATTTCAAACATATATTAATCTTTCATGTAGCCGGCCAAGCTAAAAATGACAGAATTATGGTTTGCATCAGCAATCAATCAATGGCCACGGAGGCTCAAAATGCATGTAAAAACTGACTTCCTACAGGTATATGGAGCTATGGCTCTGTTGGCTAAGCTGTCAACCTAAAACAACCTTCAAGTCGAAGGTCTCCAGATCGGCACGCAGGTGTGTGTATATCTGATAGGCATCTGCTAAACTCCAGCTTGCCTTAAAAAAAACCGAACAAAAACTTAAAAGTAATTCATCTATCTTTCCCACACAACCTTTGCGCATACTGCATTCGGATTTAGACGTTCACAAAGAAAGATCCATTTACACAAGCATTTACATGAAGATGACAGCATCCAGAAAACAGACGAGAATAGGTGTCATTATGATAACCATAATTCATCCTCTATCATCAAAGGTTACTCACAGCAGAAAACCAACATTATTTATTTTAACACGAAAATTTGTTTGTAATAAGGACAAGCAATCTTTATCCAACATGACACGAGAAACAAATGTACTAGCAAAAACTACAGAAGCTATATCATACACCATATACAGGAGCGAGTCAACTGGAGTGAATAATTTTGTTCATGACGGCAAGTTGAAACCCCATGAGCTCATTACTTGACGTCATTAGTCAAATGGATCAATCCTTGGATCATGTTCACTCGCCATAGCCACTCCAGTGCAAAGGCAAGTGGGGCACATAACCTGCAATACCGCAGGAATACAAATTTGAGAAAAAGCTGAGTATGATTTTTAAATCTGCTTCACAGTCATTTGTCATTCCACTACTAGGATCATGATGATGATTAAATAGTTGATTAGCAATAAAAAAGTTGTAACACAAAAGAAGGCATGCATAGTGGCTATGTGCTGCCAATTTTAACTACTCCAAAGATAGTGTCCAGAGCCATAACGGACATTGAGGACCTCTAACATGCACAAATCAGTGAGAAAGAAAGCCCAGGAATTTCCGGCTCTCACAGACAAGTAGATAGGGGAACATATACAAATATAAAACCGTTCATTGTCATTGAAATAAGTCATAAAGAAAATTAATAGAATCAATCACCTTTCCAGCACCTGAACAGTTTGGACATCGTTCTGCCTTGGGTGAGGCTAGAGGCTTATCAGACCCTTCAGCCAATGAAACTGGCTCAACAAGAACCAAGGTTCCTGTGCTTGAACAGCGAGCACAAGCCAAATATCCTGCAGACATGCAACAACTTCCCTAGCAACAAAGTTCCCGTAGCTTTCTTACCATTCAACCAAGAAAAGAACCAAGGATATCATGGACCCATAGGAGAGAATCAACCATTACGTTTAATATAACGCATGTGATTGCATATGTATCATCTGCCTATGATATTGCTTAGTCCAAGTTGCTTGGCTACTATGAAGTGGCCAATTCTAGATGAATAAAATGGGAAAATGACAGGTCAATTCTACACAGGATACTAATAGATGGATGTGATCCTTCAGAAGAGTTGCATGAGGAATGGACCCGAGTCATCAAAACGGAAAGAGCATTTTGTGAAGAGCATAATCTTGTATTCCATATCAAACTATTTCAATGAATATATAACTATTACGAAGTTGCTCAAGCTTAGGACATTGGTTTCTAAAACACAACGGAGTTCTCCATAATCTTTGATGTAAAATGCTTATAATATGCCTCTGACATGTGAAGAACATGATGCATAACCCTAACCAATATTACGTTGTCTTGTATATGATATCTGGATTGACATTGTCCAAGTACCTGTATCATTTCCTGCCCATTTATAGGTGTCTATCACATTTTATCCTATGCTACAGTGTTTTCAACGATATTATCGTATAGCATCATGCTGTATCATTGATCTTTTACAATTTTGGTTCTCAACCATAAGTTATTTGCTATTCACTGAATGAAGAAATAGAATTCTGATTTATGCACATTGGATAACCTCCAGGGCCAGATTCAAAATTCGCAACGTTGACCCTAGCCTATTCATTCAGCTTATCTTTTCTCATTTATCATTTTGTTAAACTGAGTCGATTAAATTTGAAACCTATTCAAGAACCTAATTGAAGGAGTTTTTTGTGGTTGATGAACTCATTCATGGGACAATTAAGCATTCTCAAGATAAAGACATGAGAACCTTAGAATCAATGCATCTGACAAACTGCATTTAGTACTATTTCTCCGAGAAAAGCTTCGGAGAATAATGCATTAAAACTATTCTGGTAAAAAGGATGGAGGGATACTTGTAGAACAGTTTTATTTATAGATATGCATCTCTTACGTGAGGATGAATGGAAAGACCTGTTCCAAGACAGTATTTGCATCTCTTATGCTCTTGCTGCTTGACATTGTTGACTTCCACAACCATCAAAGCGGAAATAACACCAACAGCTCCTCCAGCGAACGATGCAACAATGGGATCTACCTGACTGGATATTACAGAAAATACATCATAAGTAATTTAGCCTACTAATAGCATGTCAACTTTACAAAATAAAAGTTCCAATTGATGAAATTTGGAGTAGCATCATAGAAGATTAAAACAAGAAATATGATTAACCCCCCCCCCCGCCCCCCCTCTTTCTCTCTCTTTCTTACACACAACCTCTCTACTCCAATATAACCTGTCAGCCCTTATATAAGGAGCTGTAAAATGAAAATTGACCAAAATGACCAAAATACCCTAGGACAGAAAATTACCAAAATGCCCCTGAAGTTTCAGGCAAGTACAATAATGCCTAAAAACATAAAACTAACACAAAGAACACTAAATAAATATATTCTTCAACACCCCTCCTCAAGTTAGGAGTGAGATACTTCAAACTCCAAACTTGCCAAAAAATCTTCATATTTGTTTGCAATGTTCTTCATATGTCTTCATCACCGATATGATCTTAAACAGCTTCTTTGACTGAAAAATATCTTAGCTTTCCTAGCTTATAATCTTAAGCAGCTACACCTCAAAAAGTCATGTTTTTCCTATTCTTGAGAAATATGATCACACACTAGCTGAAACACTTGTTTTTACTTCACCATACTTATGGATCATTATGATGATCAAACCACTAACCAAACACTTGAGATGGAATTGGATAGACTGACAATTCTAATGCAGTCGCCCCTCTCTTTCACTTTCTTCATTCAATTATAAAGTATGTTTTCCAAATAGATAGAAGATAACCAACCACTTAGAAGATGGAATTAGGCCGTCTCTCTCACTTTCTTCTTATCATTAGAAGATGGAATTGACTGCCTTTCTCTCTTTCTTCTTTTCAAACCTTTTCGGTTAGAAGATGGAATTAGGTTGTCTCTCTCACTTTCTTCTTATCATTAGAAGATGGAATGGACTAACTTTCTCTCTTTTTTCTTTTCAAACTTTTTCGGTTAGAAGATGGAATTAGGCCGTCTCTCTAACTTTCTTCTTATCATCAGAAGATGGAATGGACTGCCTTTCTCTCTTTTTTTCAAACTTTTTCACTTTTATGGTTGTTGTTGGTGTTTACACAACATAATCGAGAAGATGGAATTTGGCATTGCACCCTCCTAGGAGCCATCACCATCTCTTTCTTTGAGCATTTCATCGAACATCTTCATATGCATTATTCATCAGTTCACATGCTTGTTCTTCATTAGTCTGTAAATCAAGCACATTATCTCATAGTAGTAGCAAGTATCTCAAGAACAATGTCATCTCCAAATGAAGCAGCATGACCATCCATACTGCTGAAGTCTTCATCCGAATCAGATCCCAAAAAATGCTACTAGTGTCAAACCAAACTTCCTCTTGACGTCAAGATGCGAAACTGCTAAGAATGAAACTATCTCGGGCTTCATGAATGCACCTTTGTTTCCCATCTGATCACAATAATTTTGGGGCAGAACATACTGTAATAAGCTTGCTATCATGTTCAATTTCATAACCTTCATCCTTTACTTCATGTGATCGAACAACAAGTTCTAGAATATTCTGCTGCAAAAATTTCTTTGTCACTTCTTTACCAAAGGATAGACGACCCACCTGTGATTGTGGATCACTCCAGAATAATTCACACATTAAACCTTTTTCTGAGAGCTTTACTCCGTTAACACTAAAACTTCATGGACAACAAAGATCTTCTTATTGATAATATGTGCTAGACGTAATCAACAAAACACTTCTGCAACTACCTCCACAAAAATGTCGCTCAACTTAGACTTCATTTCACCCTCAAATTCATATATCTTGTTCATGCTTTTGCTCTCATGATTCCCCCTTAGCGAGTTATATATAGCTGATGAACTCAGGCATTTAAAGAGATATGGATTCTCTTCTGAAGGAAGGCCATTCAGCTCAAATATGTTCAACGAGTCCCATTGCCATATCCAAAAGCTTCATCAAGTAGCAATAAATATCTCAGTGTAGGTTCATAATGCCCAAGGCTCATCATATCATCCTCAACTTCACATAGTAAGTAAGCACAATCATCAACACGTTCCATATGCAGCATTTCAAATTCCAGAATCTCGACATAATAACCACCAACATTAATGCAAAAAATAACTGCAGCTCATTCTTTAAATGCAGCCTATTCGATTTCCTAACACCTGCCTTCATCTATAATAAATGTAGCTAATTCGATTTCCTTCAACAATTACCTTATTTTCAAGCCACTTGAAAAATTTAATAAGGGAAGCATTTGCAATGGCCAAAAAGAAATCTCAAGGAGATTATGAGGCAGCTATTCAAATATCAACAGAAGAATGACCTGAAGGACATTAACGGCATATCGTTGTGCTGCAGCATCTTGCTCAGCAAATCTTCTAGAATCCTCAATGGTACAGCCATTTGCCAATGGTTTGCTTTTATTTTTTTCTCTTTAGGTTATGAGGAGTCACCAACTGATGGGGCCTCACCACTATCCACCATAGGAATATTTGAATTTGAAATAATGTTCTCATCATGACTGCCCCTCTTCCTTTTCTTCTTGTGTGTTTCCTCAGAAGCAACGAATTCATCCTTTCTCATATCAAGGCCAGTTTGTGGATCTTTCTCTATTAAGACACAGGATCCTCCACCATTGGAAATTTCACATCTGTCCTTAGCTGCACTTTTGGGTGACAATATCAATAGCTCTAGAGGGCTTCTTGTGCATCTAAAAATTTTCTCGAAACAAGTGTTAAGTGGTTGTACTACATCTTGCAGGCATTCAATACAGGCTGCTTGGCTCGTTACCAAGAACTTTGTTATCCCCATGCAGCTGCTCTTAATGGTTAGTGACCCAATGACTGTTTTCATCATTAAATTCTTTGCTCCACCATAATTACCTCTAATATTGCAGCTGCTAATATTCAATCAATTCAAACACCATAACACATTTAAAGCTCAATAGATCCAGCCACCATATGCAATAAATGCAGTCACCTTTCCAAGACATGAAGCCGCCAGCATACATTCCAATAAATGCAGTCATCCGCAATAATTCCAGACCTCTTACATTCCAAAAATGCAGCTGAAGACAATTCTGATGCCATACATTACTGCCATTTAAATGCACTTTCCAATACGTGCAGTAAATTATGCCAATAAATGCCTTTGAAGCAATAACACCGATGAGCAAAAAACTGTGATATGTCAAACACTGTACTGGCCAAAGATAATAGAGCATAGACTCGAAGTAGAGCAGCTCCACTAACAGAAGATGACTCATCGTCAGAAACTGGTATAACTGAAGCCATCCAGTAGCTGCTTCCTATTTGAAGGAGATTTAACTCAATAAAATTAATGGAACTAATGCACCGCCATATGCTGCTGTAATATACTCCATATATACGGGGAAGACAACCCTTACCTTCTCCCTCTCTTCTTCTTGAACAAGCTTACCTTTTCTCTCCTCTGGTTCATCCTCATTACCAGTCTCACTAATATCCTCATTATCTCCATGTTCGTCAAGTCCAGTGGTTTCTATCTCATGGCATCGGACTAGCCCATGAATATCAGATACACGTGAACTAGATGCAGCATAAGCACATTTAATGGAAGACAAAGCGTGCTCATGGGCACCATCATGTGTTATCATACCACCATGCATAACCAAAAATAAGATCAACAGTGGGCAACAAACTCCAAAGCTCCATATATCAATACTGGCATCATGTTCTCGACTTTCAACCAGAAATATGAACCCAATCAAAATAGCAAACCAGAAACTTCGAACAAGCCACGATTTTTACCTGATTTTTCTTCTCCTTTGGCGACTCTTGAAGGCCACGATTTTCACTATGTATGGCTCTGATACCATGACGAAATTTGAAGTAGCATCACAGAAGATTAAAACAAGAAATATGATTAACATTGAGGAGGAAACACGAGAGATTAAAGGAAAGGGGCGAACCTCCAATGGAGGTCTGCCCCCCCCCCTCTTTCTCTCTCTTTCTTACACACAACCTCTCTACTCCAATATAACCTGCCAGCCCTTATATAAGGAGCTATAAAACGGAAATTGACCAAAATAACCAAAATACCCTAAGACAAAAAATTACCAAAATGCCCCTAAAGTTTCAGGCAAGTACAATAATACCTAAAAACATAAAAGTAACACAAAGAACACTAAATAAATATATTCTTCAACACCAATGTGGCATCTTCAACACCAATGTGGCATGATTGTTTTTCATAGACATGGATAGACGGAATAGAGCAAGTTGGTTCAGAGTAAACAATGATGAGCAAACATGATGTGCACATATAATAACATCCATGAATTCTATTTGAAAAGCATATTTAAGTAACAATAAAATACAAAAATTATGGTTGGAGATACTGGCCTATTTATGAAGGAAGACCCTCACAAACTTCAGAAGGCAAAAGATTATTAGAATATGAAAGAGGGAACTGTGGAAACCACATTTCTTCTTTTCTTTACAATTGTTGAAACATGAGAAAATATGTGAGGCTAACATGCATTAAAGATGAATGTGAGGACAAAGGAAGCTACACAGACAAATATAGGAACTGAATAATGAATTTAGGGAGACAACCAATAAGAATGTGACACAAAATCTTGATGCAGCTATGGTCCTAACTATTTAGAGAAGGGTGCCTCTTTCTCTATTAAAAAACAATGTGTTCATTTTTCGAGATAAAACATGCTTAAGGTAGTTCAAACATTTGGGCAAGCAGCAACGTGAAGCTCCAGTAAGAAGGTATAAAAATTTGGAAGTGAATACCATAAAAAAGGGGCGAGAAGGCCTCTAAAGTCTCGGAAGGAAACAATCCAATGGAACATGGTCTTGCTTTTTGGAGTTAAATGCTAACATTAATATGATTGAGCTCTAACGTGGGAAAAAACTTGGTTTAGTTTTGGTTTTGGTTCCGTCTCAGAATATCATTTATATATTCCTCAAGTCATTTTAAATAACAATATTCAGCAAAGGAAGTTAGAGCTAATAAAGTTTGTGCAGTACAAAGAGCACACGCTGCAAGTTTATAAGGTGTATGTGAAGCTCTTTCCAGCGGTATCCAGGACCAATTGCCACCTCTTGGAACTAAGATTATCCCAACAGGTTTCAGCCACAAGAGCACACCCTATCACTAAATTAGCAAATCCTATCCACCACCAGGAGTGAAATCGGGCCAAGTCAAGCTCAAGTCTGAACAAGCTCGACTTATCCTGTAATAATTTCTCAGCTCACACTTGAGCTCGAACTCAGCTGAGCTCCCAATAACAAGTTCAAGTTAGGCTATGTTAACAATCAAGCTTACTTGAGATCTGCTTAATAAGCTCAAAATTTGGAACTTGAGCTAATCACAGCTTGACCCAACTTAATACAATAGCCTAAGCTCGATAAGCTTGTGACTTTCAACCTTGGTAAGACCGCTTGGAAGCTTGGGGAGGGGGGAGGCACGGGAATTCGACTTCATATGATGTGGTTTGTACAAAAGTTGGAACAAGAGAAAGTGCACCATGGCCAAAACGATAGCACATGCCTCCTCAACAGATTGGGCTTCCAACTTATAACTTTTCTGAACTGCCCCACCATCACCTTTTCCTGCAATACGGAACTAAACCTACTCGTTTAACTTCTCACTTATGATTGAAGATCTCTTTGATTTCAATGCTCCAAGGTATGTGTATACATATCTACATGTAACACACATAGATATATGCACGAGCTCAGATAGCTTACATCTCAACAAGACCAAGTCAAGTTCAAGTTGTCACCAAGTTGATCTCGAGTAGCTTGGTTCACATGCACCCTTATCGACCAGCCACCTTGGACACTTTCCAACTCAAAATGGTTCAGCATTGCAATCAAACATCTTAACTGACTACATAAGCAGACCGGTCTGGTCTTTCCTACTTCCTGGCTTTTCAGATGTGAGACTACTATTTCATTAAAGTAGAGAACAAACCTACAGCACTTATGAATGCAGAACCATAGGGTGAAAAGTATAAAACACATGGTTCTCTTTCATTAACATCATGAATAAAGTCTGGTCATTGTGGAACTTGTCCGCTTCAACCACAAGCCTGACCCTGGGATTCCACCCATCAAGACAGCCTAATTCTCGCGACAGCTTACGAGAAATCATTGTTGCACAAGAAATTACAAAGACCCACAAATGAAGAAACTCTTGACTTTTAGAGATTAGTGTTTTGGGACTGTAAAATATTGACTCACAAATAATGTGTTAAGTGGCGTAATTACAAGTTGCTACCAGAGGAGAAAAGAAGGTTAATTTTACTGGAGAACAAGCTATTTTTACCTCAACTGAAGTGGCAAATGCACACTGCGAATAAAATCTTCATATGATGTGCCCCCTAATCCCAGTTTCAGCTCAAGCTAAAAGAAAACATCAATCCATTAAGAGAAACATCTTTTGGAACAAAATAACTCATGGAAGCTTTAAGAGAAAAGCTGCTCTATTCATTTTCAACCAGCAAAGGAAATGCTGACCGCAAGGATTCTAGAAATACTAAAACAATACTCATCAATGGAAGAATTCCCAGAATGATCAACAGTTGCGATTGCAAGGGCACTAGATAAGAAATCCTAAACTCTAAGAACCAACCAAGTGTCACAGTATAATACGTTGAAAAGAGACCAGTAAATGCAAGAAACAAGTTTTGTAAGCAAATACAGGCATGAAAACCTGAAATCAAAATGAATGAAATCAAACTCTATTGAATGAACCTCTCATAAGAGGAATTTTACATAAAATCAAGCCATAAGGCTTCACAACTTTATTGTATACAAAGTGGTATTTAGAGAGAAAATAGAACAGTAAGAGGAGAAGCAACAACATCTGAGAGCCGTTTGGAGGAGCCCAATGGCTAGTAGCCGTTGGAGCCCCTGAAGGCCTTGGTGCTTGGTGGCCTTAGCTGTCCCTTCTTACTAACCCCCCATCAAACTTACAGTGTGCCAACTGACAGTTTGCTAGAGAGTGAGTCTTATATCTCTCTTGAATGCTTTTCTTTTTGTTTCTTTGCCCAAGTTTATGTTTTTTTGCTATCCTTTATTTTAATACCTGAAAGAGAACTTCTATAATAGAACTTCAATGAAAGTAATTCAAATCTTGGAAATAATACGAACCTAAAACCTAATAAGTTTTTGAGATATTTTTCTAAAAACAGTGATCTCCTAAGTAAGATTCTCCAATATGACAAATAAGTTCATGAGTCATAAAAAATTTAACACATTATAAAAGGCCAATATGTATCAATGATTCAATAAGCACTAATCGAGCATTCACGGCTAAGCTCAAACCATCTGAAGCTTTAAGACTAAGCTTAAACCCGAGCTTTAAGGCTAAACTCGAAACATCCACTGCTTTAAGACTAAGCTCCAACCATCAAAAGCTTTAAGGATAAGCTTCAACTTGAGCTTTAAGGTTGAACTCGAACCATCCATAACTTTAACGCTAAGCTCCAACCATCAAATCACCAAGGCCCTTAAACAAATTTCAAACCCAAACATGACTCAATAAATCCAAGGACAAGAGAATTCAATAAAACTATGCCCATGTAAGGGATCACCCTTGCATGGTCGGTCCCAAGCCCGAATAAAGGAGGGTTGCGTTAGGCTTCCGACAGCCACCATAAAACTTTGTCGGATTTTTATACCAATTATTACACAAATTATGAGCATTATGTTGGGGCATCCCCTCTTAGCGATGCGCTGTAGAGCCCGAATGTAGTGAAAAGTAAGCAAAGGTCACTACATTTTCGTCGAATGTAGTGAATCAATTGCAGAGAGGGTTCCCACATCATAGACTGGTGTGGGTAAAGAAGTTAGTCCCACTACATTGCCGCCGAATATAGTGAATAAATTTCAGAGAGGGTCTCCGCATTTTCAAGATGGAGGGATGCGGAGGATAAGGAAACTAGTTCTAGATAATAAGATTTGTATTGGTTCTTGGAATATCGAAACATTGTCCGGTAAGCTAATGGAGGTGGTAGATACTATGATTCGAAGAAAGACCTTCACATGATATTTATTGATCTAGAAAAAACTTACGATAGGGTACCGAGAGAGGTTCTTTGGAGAACCTTGGAAAAAAAAGGTATCCCATTGACATACATAAACCTTATTAGAGACATGTATGATGGTGCAAAAATATGTGTGAGGACTCATGAAGGAATGGCATACTTCTTTGAAGTTAATACTGGGTAACATCAATGATCAACTTTAAGTCCATACTTATTTATAATGGTGATTGATGAGTTAACAAAACATATTCAAGATGATGTACCTTGGCGTATGTTATTTGCAGATGACATTGTATTAGTGGAGGAGTCTAAGGAAAAAGATAATAGAAAATTCGAACTATAGAGAGAAACATTAGAAAATAAAGGCTTTTGACTTAGTAGAACAAAGACACAATATATGAAATGTAAGTTTGATCATTTTGTTACTTTAGAGAACATAGAAATTAAAATTGGTACACATTGCATCCCTCAAAAGGAAAGTTTTAAATACCTAGAGTCAATTTTTCAGAGTGATGAAAGAATAGAGATGTTACACAGAATTAATACTTGTTCGTTAAAATTTAGAGGAGCACCAAGTATTCTTTATGATAAGAAGATACCATTAAAGTTAAAAGGTAAATATTATAGAGCAATAATTAGACCTGCCATATTTTATGGTTATGAGTGTTAGGCAGTTAATCATCAACATGTACAAAAGATGTATGTGATGACATAAATGAAGATGTTGAAATGGATGAGTGGTCATACAAGAAAAGACCGCATACATAATGAGATTATTAGAAACAAATTAGGAGTGACACTAACACAGGATAAAATGGGAGAATATCGTTTAAGATGCTTTGGACATATAGAAAGAAGATCAAAAGAAGATCCTGTAAGAAGGTATGAAAAACTAGATTTTGAAAATATTAAAAGAGGTAGAGGATGACCACAAAAGTGTTAGAAAGAAACAATAAAGAATTATCGAGCTTATTATGAGTTAATTGCTAACATGGCACATGATAGGGCTATGTAGAAACAAAGAATCCATGTAGCCGACCCCGTCTAGTATGGGAAAAGGCTTAGTTGTTGTTGTATAAGAGAATCCAACAAGATTATCAAAATTGGGTTTTTAAGAAGATATACATAAAAGACTCCTTTTATGCATTGTTTTCAAAGACTTGCACATAAAAATTATGCATGTCCTTTTAAAAATAACTATATGTATCAAGCACAACAAAATTATCATCAACAAGATAAGTTATCCATGAGCACAAGATATCAAATAACAATTAAGTGCATCTTAAAGCATTTCCTGATCTCCTACCAATGAACAACATATAGGATGTCATCATCAAGCACCTTAAAACAAAGGACATGCATACTTTTGTTTTAAGATGGCATTTAATTTTGATTAAGATGCATAATCAAGCATCTTAATCACATAAAGATGCAACTTATTATCTAACAAACAATATAATCTCGTAAACGATCTACCAAATGTTAAAAAGAAACAAGTTAGTAAGAGCACACCTGAGCTACTGAAATGGCATTTTCATAAATAATCCAAAAACATAGGGCATTTCTTGAGGGCGTTCTTGAGAGAGATAAGAAGGTTAGACGTCTCTCTCTTTCTTCCTCTCGCTTGCTTTCGTCTCTCTCTCACGTGTGCATGCCCTTTGCTTCACACGTAGGGCTGAAACTCTCCCTCTTTGTTTAAAGGCAAAGAGCATACTCTCTTTCTCAAGCTCCATCAAGCCACCAGCAAGCACCAATGCCATCTCGTTATCCATCGTTGTTACCATCCTTTCCACGATTGCAGCAACACTCTTGCCTCCATCGTAGTTCACCATCCTTAATTGTCTTGGGTCGAACCAACCATTGCATGACATTGCCATCGTCAACCACCATTGCCATTGTCACTCGTTATGTTGCCACCCAACATGTTGTCGGTGTTCCGCATTCACCACATGCCTCAACACCTTCGCCGCAACAGCCACTTGCGCCGACCAACCACCACACTCTATCATCTACCCGCTGCCTATTGTCGATGTTGACCAGTGCCTCATATAGAGAACTGGCCAGGCCCATTGCCTCGCCTTCTCCATCCAACTTAACTGCATTGCCATTATCCCCAGTTGCTTGAAGACATCTACCACCACCATCCAACCAATCTATCGCCATTGTCGTTCAACTTGGGGTTTAACGAGATGGCACTACCTCGATTGGTTTGGTGGCTTAAGGCCAGCAAGGTGGTGGTGCGATGGATGGTGACGGTTATGTTGATTGAAGCCAAAAACGCAGCTAGGACAATCCTTAAAGGAAGAAAACCTTCACCTTGATGTCGATTCACTATCTACAACCAAACACCCGTCATCAATAACAATCTTCGTTGCCGCCCGACTGTCCCACCTCTCTTGATTAGGCTTTGCTACCATTTAAGTACATACAAGTATGAAAACCTTAAATCAAAATAAATAAAACCAAACTTTATTTAATGAACCTCTGATAAGAGAGGAATTTTACAAAAAATCAAATCATAAGGCTCCTTCACAACTTGATTGTATAAAGAATGGTATTTATAGAGTAAATAGAGTAGCAAGAGGAGAAGCAACAATTATCTAAGAGTCGTTGGGAGGGGCCCAACGGCTAGTAAACTAGTCATTGGACCCCTTGATGGCTCGAGTGACCAGTGTTATCCGTATCGTACGCTACGATATGGTAACCTGTATCGTTGTATCGTACAATATGATATGCCCCCAAAAAAATTTCAAATTTTTTTTTTCAAATTTTTTTTTGCAGGTTTCTGGCCTCTCTACACTTCCTTATGCTTGTAATTTGAGTTTATAATTTTATTTATTGAATAAAAATAATTTATAAACAAATAAAAATTGTGACAAAATCATTTTCCTTTCTGTTGCCAACTTGGTATATTTCTGCTAGCAGTTTCTAATTTCATGAGATCGCAAACAATTAAAAACATTTGGTTGTCTCTGTTCATTGAGTGGGCATTTCACAACTTCACAATTTTAGGGTTCACCATACGTGACTTCCATTGAGTTGAACATGATCAATGTGTGTGAGGCTTAACTCAGTCTGTGAAGTGAGAAATGAAGCTCAAGCATTAGTTAAAAAGCTAGTCGTAAGAGAAAAAGGGATATCATCAAGTAATAATATCACATCACTGAGGTGTCATAGAGTCAATAATCAAAGAAATTGAGCTCATTGTTTTGCTCATATAAAAATTAGCAAATATGACAACTACATGTACAAAGATAGCAGTTTGTTAATTTTGATATATTAGATGAGTGGATTATGGAAGATAACGAAGAAAATGCACTACTAACCGAAGAAGACATTGCATGAATTAATTTGAAGTGCAACAACATCACGAAGGAGATGAAGATTTTTATTTTAAAGCAGAAGGTAATGAGAAACTTTGAATCTTTATCAAGTAGAAGATGAAGATTATTTAGTTAATAATCCTGATACAAATTTACAATATGTAAAATGTAAATATATTTCATTTTTTGCTTCAAAATATGTAATTTTGGATGCAATTGTTCAATGTTGAATGTTCAATCTGTGCTAAACTTTGCATTATATGAATTTAAAGTAATTATCAGATTTTTCCATATTTTTTTCGGATTTTTACTAATTTTCTTGATTTTTTAAATAATTTTTATATTATTTTAATATTAAAGTATGATACGATACGCCCGTATCATGGAGCCCAGCGATACGCGATACGATACGCGTCAGACAACACTGCGAGTGACCCTTGGTTCTAGTGGTCCTAGTGCATGGTGGCCTCAGTTGTCCCTTCTTAAGGGTTTTATAATTTATTGGTATAGCGGCATACATCAGGTCATAGCACTCGCACAAACATATGGCAAAATTTCGGCAACATGCAACTAAAAAATTAATGATCAATAATATAGAATTATTATGTGTGTATGTATGTATGTAACTGAAATATTTGTTCTAGTTATGTGCATAAATAGAACATATGCGGTATGGTGAAGAACTTTTGAATCGTCTGAATATTAGATCACTCTTGTTCCTAGTCCAATCTTATTATTTGTTGTTGTTTAATGTCTTTTGTTTAAATGTCTTTAAGCTTAAGGGCATATCAGTCTTTCAAGTTAAAAGAGCCCTTATAAATATTAAGTAGCACTCTTAGGGTTTATTAAAAGAATATGTGGGCAGCCTGGAGGGTTGCCGAATAATGGCAAAGTTGGTGTTGCTGTCTCGAAGACGTCTTCAATGGTTTTTGTATTTATTCTCATTTATTATTAATAAAGATTTCTTTAACATGGTATCAGAGTATGACTGATCCACCGATCCCTCATAAATCATCACTAGTGGAGGAGAAGATCCAAGAGACTAGCAGATCCACCATTCAACCGCACAAATGAAGTTTTTTGTTTGTCGGAGTAATCCCTAGGATGATATCCTTTGATTATCCTTAATGTTGTTTGGGTTGGTGGATACAATCCTCGATTTCTGGGCATACCTTCTTATAGGCGCTTTTTTTATCTTCTTTCTATATGTTTAAACCATCTTAAATGATATTCTCTCGTTTTATCCTCTATTGGTGCTACCCCCAATTTGTTTCTAATAATCTCATTATGTATATGGTCTTTCCTTGTATGACCACTAATCCATCTCAACATCTTCATTTCTGCCACAAACATCTTTTATATATGTTGATGATTAACTGCAACACTCAGAACCATAAAACATGATAGGTCTAATTGCTGCTCTATAATATTTACCTTTTAACTTTAATGGTATCTTCTTGTCACAAAGAATACATGATGCTTCTCTCCATTTTAACCAACCTGCATTAATTATATGTATAACATCTCCATCAATTCTTCCATTACTCTGAAAATTTGACCCTAAGTATTTAAAACATTCCTTTAAAAGAATGCAATGTGTGTCAATTTTAATTTCTATCTCCTCTGAATAAACCAAATGATCAAACTTATATTCCATATATTTTGTCTTTGTTCTACCAAGTCTCAAGCCTTTACTTTCTAATGTTTCTCTCCATAGTTCCAATTTTCTATTAACTTTTTCTTTAAACTCCTTCACTAACACAATGTCATATGCAAATAACATACACCAAGATACTTCATCTTGAACATGTTTTGTTAATTAATTAAACACCATTATAAATAAGTATGGACTTAAAGTTTGTCCTTGATGTAACCCAATATTAACTTCAAAGAAGTCTTTGATTCCTTCATAAGTCCTCACACATGTTTTTGCACCATTGTACAATGTATGTCAATGGCATACCTCTTTTTTCCAAAGTTCTCCAAAAAAAACCTCCCTTGGTACTCTATCGTAAGCTTTTCCAGATCAATAAATATCATATTAAGGTCTTTCCTTTTTGCCTATGTCACACGGGTGCAGGTGCGGGTGCGGGCTACGGCAAATTTCAAAAAATTTGAGTGCAGCAACACGGCTAGGGTATATAATATTATATATTATATATAATATTCAAGTTACAACAAGTGAGACATCAATTAACATAAGTATATGACAATAGTAAGTACACAACTTTATATTAAAGCAAAACACATAAATGGTAAACAACTACTACTTTCATCATAATACACAAATCAATCTTCACTATCCGGCCCCATTTATCCAAAAAGACCTGAACTTCAAAATCGATACCAGATTTTGAAGCGTGAAATATCCACACAAAAGGAAGTGAAGAAGGTCCGCATTGAGCTATTTTTTTATGGTCATTGGCGGAGTTTCATGGGAGATGATGGAAGACAAGCTGAATGAGCATTTTGGAAACTATGGTGAGGTAACTCAGGTGGTCATCATGTGAGATAAGGTCACAAGTCCACTAAGAGTCTTCAGTTTCATCGTTTTCACGGATTACTCCCTTTTTTATTGGGTTCTACAGGATAAATACACCATAGATGACAGAATCATGAGTTATAAAAAAAAATGCAATTTTCTTTTGCCATGCCGCACCGACACGGTGTCGGTGTCGCACCCGTGTCGAGGTCGACATTCCACCCCTTATAAGTATCTGTGTAACTTAGCTTTTTGCTCTAAAATGTTCTATAAGATATCTTAAAAGGTGAATCGCTTCAACAGTAGATCTGCCTGACATGAATCTAAATTGGTTCAATTATATTCGATAATTATTTCCTATAATTTCATAGTATAACTCATTAACTTAATACCCTAATAATTTGCACAATTATGAATGTTTCACTTATTCTTGTGTATGAGCATAAGTGTACTCACCCTCCATTCCTCGAGATCTTTTGGTTTCTCCATATTTAATTAAATAGTCTTGTAAGCCAAGTCATTCCTGTCTCTCCTACGATTTTTAAAACTTTTATAGGAATATTGTCTAGTCCTATAGATTTACCACCATTCATATGTTTAAGAGCCACTTTGACTTCATTCTTTTAAATACGTTGATAGAAATTGTGATTTATATACTTTTTTATTTAGCTAACTCTCCTACTTGATAAAAATTATCATTAAATGGAGAGAATAATACTTACAAACTGTGACAGATTGGAGACATGCCTCCAATCTGTCCCAAGATTCAACGTGACTCCCCTAGGCCTGCCGTCCAGCCTTTCTTCACTTCATATGAGGATTAGCCCTAATCTAGATATATATAATCTATCTAACTTAAATGACTAAATTACCTCTAAGAATAATTAAATACTACTAAGAGAACACAACCTAATCTAAAGACCCAAAACGACATTTACAGGATTTAGTACTATCTTCTAGGCCTACTTGGGGTACGTAAGCACAAACTATATTCAAAACCTTTGCTCCTAACACTAATTTCAACGTCATGATTCGGTCGTCATATCATTGTATCTCTACTACACTAACTTTTAAATCTTTATTTATGATAATACCAACTCCGTTTCGAGCATTTTTCTTACCTCAGTATCATAATTTAAAACATGTATTCTCTATCTCCTTTGCTTTTTCTTCAACCCACTTTGTCACTTATAAACATAGAATATGAATCTTTCTCTGAATCATAGTATCTACCACCTCCATTAGCTTACCGGATAATGTTCTGATATTCCAAGAACCAATATGAATCTTATTATCTAGGACTAGCTTCCTTAGCCCCCGCATTTGTCCATATTGAAAATGTGGAGACCCTCTCTCTTAATTATTCACTACATTCGAGCAACAATGTAGCGGGACTAACTTATTTACCCATACCTGTCCATGATGTAGGAACTCTCTCTGCAATTGTTTCACTACATCCGAGCGAAAATGTAGTGGTCCTTGCTTACTTTTCACTGCATTCGAATTTTGCAGCGCATCGCTAGGCGAGGATACCCCAAAGCAATGCTCATAATTTGTGTAATCTATAGTATAAAAATCCAATAAAGTTTTACGTTGGCTGTCAGAAGCCTAACGCAACCCTCTTCCTTTATCCAGACTTGAGACAGGCCATGCAAGGGTGACCCCTTACATGGGCGGAGTTGATCTCCAGTGGTATCAATAAATATTTCTTTAACACAGTAGTCATGATTATTTATGCTACTCTTGTTAACTTGACCAATGCAACAGAATGATTAACAATATAAAATTGAAGCATGCACATGAAATCCAAATATGTTGTATCACACTTGAGATGCAAAAATTTTCACCAAGGCAGATATGAATATAATTGTTGCTCATACATCTAATCAAGTGATATGGAGGATTCAAAACCTTATGACTAGGCAGGCACAAAGATGTAGAAGAAAGTATCATAGGAACTAGGAAGTAGGAAGAAGTGTGAACATCTGTATATACCATCAGTACTGCATCGGCATAAAATACTTACAGTTGGAGCAAGTAGGCCACCAAAAAGTATAATACCACCAATGAGGGAAAAACATGTTGCGTAGTACACCCGCAAGTTTGCCGGAGTCTGGTTCATGACACGGTTGTCTGAATTTAGCATACCGTTTCTAATTAAAATAAAAACACTAGACAGAACAGTGCATCATAAAACAGCAATCTGTGCACAGGCGCACATGTGCTTATGCACACAGACACATATGCATGTGTGTGTATATATGACAGCATGCTTTGCAAATGTTGTCATTCTTTGCTTCTTTGGAACTTACTATGAAAAAGAAAACTCACCAATGGAGGCAGAAACGGTATAAAGGATGGGAAATTAGGAAGTTCATTTTCCTTCTCCTCGCTTAAAATGCTAAGCTCTGCACTTTTAATTCTTTGTTGGATTCTTAATCTACGAATCTATCAAATGTGAATCAGAAGAAGAAAAAAGAGGTGATGTTAGGATAAAAAAAATCAGTTTACTTAGCCTGAAGAAAATGACTTTTTTGACTAGGTAAATTAGAATTATTGCCTTAAATGATATAAATGAAAACCTGATTATTTTATTTTCCGTGTTTGATGACGACGTCTCTACTTATTACATTTTTCACCAAGGACAGACTTAACATTACCAGTATTTGGAATAGTTGATTATATGACATACAAACAAGGGTCATTTTGTGATGCTGATGTTACTAATACCAACAACAACAACAAAGCCTTTTCCCATACTATATAGGGTTGGCTACAAGGATTCTTTGTTTCCGGTCCTATAATGTGTCATGCTAGCAGGTAACTCAATATAAACTGGGTTATTCTTTACTGTTTCTTTCCAACACTTTTGTGATCGTCCTCTTCCTCTTTTACCATTTTCACAATCTAGTTTTTCTGATCCTCTTACGAGAACATCCTTTGATCGTCTTTCTACATGTTCAAACCATCTTAAACGATTTTTCCTCATTTTTAGTGCTACTCCTAATTGGTTTCTAATAACCTCATTATGTATACGGTCTTTCCTTGGGTGACTACTCATCCGTCTCAACATCATCATTCATGATACGGACATCTTTTACACATATTAATGATTAACTACCCAACACTCATAACTATAAAACATAGCAGGTCTAATCGCTGCTTTATAATATTTACCTTTTAATTTTAATGATATCTTCTTTTCACACAGAATACCTAATGCCCCTCTCCATTTTAACCAACCAGCATTAATTCTATGCTTAACATCTACATCAATTTTTCTATCACTTTGAAAAATTGACCCTACTTATTTAAAACTTTCCTTGTGAGGGATGCATTGTGTATCAATCTTAATTTATATATCCTCTGAAGTACCCAATTGATCAAATTTACATTCCATATATTTTGTCTTTGTTCTACTAAGTCGGAAGCCTTTACTTTCTAACGTTTCTCTCCATAGTTCCAATTTCCTATTAACTTTTTCCTTCGACTCATCCACTAACACAATATCATATGCAAATAACATACACCTAGGTACTTCATCTTTAATATGTTTTGTTAGTTCATCAATGACCAATATAAATAAATATGGACTTAAAGTTGATCCTTATATAACCCAATATTAACTTCAAAAGAGTTTGTCATTCCTTCATGAGTCCTCACACAAGTTTTTGCACCATCCTATGTCTCTTACAAGATTTATGTATGTCAATGGGATACCTCTCTTTTCCGGTTCTCAAAAGAACATCTATTGGTACCTATCGTAAGCTTTTTCTACATCAATAAATATCATTTCAAAGTTATTCTTTTTTGCTCTAAAATGTTTCATAAGACGTCTCAATAGATGAATCGCTTCAATAGTAGATATGTCGAGTATGAATCTGAATTGGTTCTCTGTTGTACTCGATACTTGTCTTAACCTACGTTCGATAATCTTTCTTATAACTCATTAACTTGATACCTCAATAATTCGAACAATTCTAAATATCTCCCTTGTTCTTGTATATGGGTAGAAGTGTACTTGCTCTCCATTTCTCAGGCATCTTTTGGGTTCTTAATATTTCATTAAATAGTCTTGTGAGCCCCACCTCTTCTCAGATTTTTTTTATTCTTCTATAGGAATATTGTCTGGTCCTAGAGATTTACCAACCTTCATATATTTAAGAGCCTTTTTGACTTCATTCTTTTAAATATGCTGATAGAAATTGTAGCTTATATACTTTTATGAGTTGGCTATAAGTCAGTTAAAATGAAGAAGTACATTGCATATTTTATGTAACAAAAGGATACCATTTAACTTGAAAAGTAAATATTATAGAACAACGATTAGACTCGCTATGTTATATCATGTTGAGGTTGGACAGTTAATCATCAATATTTGCAAAAAGATATCCAGGCAGAAATGAAGATGCTAAGATGGATATGTGGTCACACAAGAAAAAGATTATACTTACAAATAAGGTTATCATAGACAAATTGAGAATGACAACAATAGATAATAAAATAAAATAAATTGTTTAAGATAATCTGAAACATACAAAACTCCGCCATGTAAGGGATCACCCTTGCATTGCCAGTCCCAAGCCCGAAAAAAGGAGGGTTGTGTTAGGCTTTCGACAGCCATCGTAAAACTTTGTCAGATTTTTATAACATGAATTACAAAAATTATGAGCATTGCTTTGGGGTATTCCCGCCTAGCGACGTGCTGCAGAGCCCGAATGCAATAAGAAGTAAGCAAGGGCGACTACATTTTCGCCCGAATGTAGTGAATCAATTGCAAAGAGGGTTCCCACGTCATGGACGGGTGCAGGTAAAGAAGTTAGTCCCGCTACATTGCCGCCCGAATGTAGTGAAAAAATTTCAGAGAGGGTCTTCGCATTTTGATTATGGACGGATGCGGGGGGCTAAGGAAGCTAGTCCTAGATAATAAGATTCGTATTGGTTCTTGGAATATCGGAACATTATCCGGTAAGCTAATGGAGGTGGTAGATACTATGATTCAGAGAAAGATTCATATTCTATGTTTACAAGAGACAAAATGGGTTGGAGAAAAAGCAAAGGAGATAGAGGATACACGTTTTAAATTATGATACTCAAGTAAAGAAAAGGCTTGAAACGGAGTTGGTATTATCATAAATAAAGATTTAAAGGAGAGAGTAGTAGACATACAACGATATGGTGACTGAATCATGACGTTGAAATTAGTGTTAGGAGGAGAGGTTTTGAATATAGTTTGTGCTTATGCACCCCAAGTAGGACTATAAGATAGTACAAAGATAGTTTTTTGGGAAGAGTTAGATAAGGTGTTTCAAAATATTCCACAAAGGGAGATGATTTGTTTAGGAGGAGATTTAAATGGACATGTCGGTAAAGAGGCATTAGGATATCAAGGGATTCATGGAAACTTTGGTTTTAGGGATATAAATAAGGAAGGTAAGGAGATTTTAAATTTTGCTATGGCATTTGATCTCTTTATAGTTAATACAATCTTCAAAAAATGAGATGAACATTTAATTACTTATAAGAGTGGCTTATCACAAACACAAATTGATTGCTTTATTTGTAGAAAAAAAGATAGAGCGTGTTGTAAAGATTGTAAGGTAATTCCAAGAGAAAGCTTAACCACCCAACATCAACTTTTAGTTATGGATTTACAAATAAAAAAATGGACAAAGAAGAAAAGAGTGCATCGAGCTATTCAGACTAAATGGTGGAACCTCAAAAGCGAGAAAGAAGATATATTTAAACAGAAAGTCCTTCAAGGAGATGTTTGGAATTATGTTGGCACACCCTGTGATATGTGGAACAATATGGCTATACATATTAGGAAAGTGGCGAAAGATGTGTTAGGAGTATCTAAGGGAGGTGTACCGGCATAAAAAGAAGCTTGGTGGTGGAGTGAAATAGTACAAAATAAAATCAAGGCAAAGAGGGCATATTATAAATTACATTATACCAAGAAAACTAGTGAAACTTTAGAAGCTTATAAGAAAGCAAAGAAGGAAGCGAAAAAAGCTGTTAGTGAAGCAAAAGCTAAGATTTGGGAGGACTTATATAAAAAACTCAACTCAAAAGAGGGTGAAAGAGATATTTTTAGGATAGCTAGGGCTAGAGATAAGAAAACTAAAGATCTTAATTATGTTAGATGTATAAAAGGCGAGGGTGAAAAAATTCTAGTGGCAAAGGATGATATAAGAAATAGATGGAAAAACTATTTTTATAATCTTTTTAATGAAAATAAAGATGTTAGTATTAGTTTAGGAGATTTAGCCAAGTCAGAAAAGTATATAAACCACAATTTCTACAGACATATTCAAAAGAATGAAGTCAAAGAGGCTCTTAAACATATGAAGGGTGGTAAATCGGTAGGACCAGATAATATTCCTATAGAAGTTTGGAAAATACTAGGAGAAATAGGAATCACTTGGCTCACAAGACTATTTAATGAAATATGGAAAAATCAGAAGATGCCCAAGGAATGGAGAGCAAGTACACTTATACCCATATATAAGAATAAGGAAGACATTCAAAATTGTGCAAATTATCGAGGTATCAAGTTAATGAGTCATACTATGAAATTATGGGAAAGAATTATCGAACGTAGATTAAGACAAGTATCAAGTACAACAGAGAACCAATTCGGATTCATGCCAAGCAGATCTACTATTAAAGCGATTCACCTTTGAGACGTCTTATGGAACATTTTAGAGCAAAAAAGAAAGACCTTCACATGATATTTATTGATCTAGAAAAAGCTTATGATAGGGTACCGAGGGAGGTTCTTTGGAGAACTTTGGAAAAAAGAGGTATCCTATTGACATATATTAACCTTATAAGAGACATGTATCATGGTGCAAAAACACGTGTGAGGACTCATGAAGGAATGACAGACTTCTTTGAAGTTAATATTGGGTTACATCAAGGATCAACTTTAAGTCCATACTTATTTATAATGGTGATTGATGAGTTAACAAAACATATTCAAGATGAAGTACCTTAGTGTATGTTATTTGCAGATGACATTGTATTAATGGAGGAGTCTAAGGAAAAAGTTAATAGAAAATTGGAACTATGGATAGAAACATTAGAAAGCAAAGGCCTCCGACTTAGTAGAACAAAGACAGAATATATGGAATGTAAGTTTGATCATTTGGTTACTTCAGAGGACATAAAAATTAAAATTGACATACATTGTACTCCCCAAAAAGAAGGTTTTAAATACCTAGGGTCAATTTTTTCAGAATGATAGAAGAATTGATAGAGATGTTACACATAGAATTAATGTTGGTTGGTTAAAATGGAGAGGAGCATTAGGTATTCTTTGTGATAAGAAGATACCATTAAAGTTAAAAGGTAAATATTATAGAGCAGCAATTAGGCCTGCCATGTTTTATGGTTCTGAGTGTTGGGCAGTTAATCATCAACATGTACAAAAGATGTCTGTGACAGAAATAAAGATGTTGAGATGGATGAGTGGTCATACAAGAAAAGACCGTATACATAATGAGGTTATTAGAAACAAATTAGGAGTGGCACCAATAGAGGATAAAATGAGATAACATCGTTTAAGATGGTTTGGACATATATAAAGAATATCAAAAGAAGAACCTGTAAGAAGGTTAGAAAAACTAAATTTGAAAAGTATTAAAAGAGGTAGAGGACGACCACAAAAGTGTTGGAAAGAAACAATAAAGAATGATCTAGCTTATTGGGAGTTAACTGCTAACATGGCACACGATAGGGATATGTAGAAACAAAGAATCCATGTAGCCGACCCCGTCTAGTATGGGAAAAGGCTTAGTTGTTGTTGTTGTATAATTTGAAACATACAAAGGTGACCAACGAAGCTCCGATAAAAAGGTGTGAGAAACTAGATAGTTAAAAGAGAAAGAAGAAACCACAAAAGTGTTAAAGAAAATAATAAAGAATGATCTAGTTTTTGTTGAGTTAATTGTTAGCATGGCATAGGATTGACCTTAATGGAAACTAAGAATCCTTGTAGCTGACCCCATCTAGTATGGCTCCCCCAGGTATCCCTGAACCTCGTTAGTGTACCCTATCCCAGTCTCTCAACAAGCAATTTGAAGACTGGTGGTACTCCTCCGCATGCATCACGCGAAAAGAAAAGCGTGGTAGAGTGCATGCCTTCATTTCTTATCAAACTGAAAGAGACCTTTGTTCCCTTTCGGTCGACCACGAAATTCATAGGGCGAAAGGAGGTCCCTAGTTATAGGACTCATTAGGCCTAACATTGAAAAGACTGGCACCACCCGTGGGCAATGCAATGAGAAAATAATTGCTTGCTTCAATTTCATATCTGAATCTCCACGAATCCAAGACAAATCAGGCCTTGCTTATGATCTCCCTCCAATCACTAGAGTCAGACTCAATTGTTTGTATGCACGTTGTTTTTATTTGAAACTCTAATCAAATGTCTTCTCTTTTATTTGTCTTATTATTAGAAAAACTTTTCCAGATGGGAAATAAAAAGAAAACTATTAGTTGCACTTGGGATCTTCTCTAACTATTAAAAAAGGATTTAAACAATCTAAGATTTTGTCAATAGTTTCTCAAGAAATACAAATTTTTCAAAGTAACAAAAGATCAGATCCATAGTGAGGCTATTTGAAAATTTTGGCATCACATCAATAGAAGTTAGAAGGAGAGCAAGAACCTTAAGGTGGTTTGACATTTCAGAGGTAGCAGTCAATATTTGTCAATATTTAAAAAGAAGCAGGATTAAGTAACAACTACAACAACTAAGCCTTTTTCTATACTAGATGGGGTCGGCTACATGGATTCTTTGTTTTCACCGGGCCTTATCGTGTGTCATGCTAGCAATTAACTCAATATAAATTAGATCATTCTTTATAGTTTCTTTCCAACACTTTTATGGTCGTCCTCTTCTTTCTTTTAATATTTTCACAATCTAATTTTTCTTATCTTTCAAAATTGTGCGAATTATCGAGGTATCAAGTTAATGAGCCATACTATGAAATTATGGGAAAGAATTATTGAACATAGGTTAAGACAAGTATCAAGTACAACAGAGAACCAATTTGGATTTATGTCAGGCAGATCTACTATTGAAGCGATTCACCTTTTGAGACGTCTTATGGAACATTTTAGAGCAAAAAAGAAAGACCTTCACATGATATTTATTGATCTAGAAAAAGCTTATGATAGAGTACCGAGGGAGGTTCTTTGGAGAACATTGGAAAAAAGAGGTATCCCATTGACATATATTAACTTTATAAGAGACATGTATGATGGTGCAAAAACATGTGTGAGGATTCATGAAGGAACGACAAACTTCTTTGAAGTTAATATTGGGTTACATCAAGGACCAACTTTAAGTCCATACTTATTTATAATGGTGATGGATGAGTTAACAAAACATATTCAAGATGAAGTGCCTTGGTATATGTTATTTGCAGATGACATTGTATTAGTGGAGGAGTCTAAGGAAAAAGTTAATAGAAAATTGGAACTATGGAGAGAAACATTAGAAAGCAAAGGCCTCCAACTTAGTACAACAAAGACAGAATATATGGAATGTAAGTTTGATCATTTGGCTACTTCAGAGGACATAGAAATTAAAATTGGCACACATTACATTCCCCAAAAGGAAAGTTTTAAATACCTAGGGTCAATTTTTCAAAGTGATGGAAGAATTGATGGAGATGTTACACATAGAATTAATGTTGGTTGGTTAAAATGGAGAGGAGCATCAGGTATTCTTTGTGATAAGAAGATACCATTAAAATTAAAAGGTAAATATTATAGAGCAGCAATTAGGTCTGCCATGTTTTATGGTTCTGAGTGTTGGCAGTTAATCATCAACATGTACAAAAGATGTCTGTGACAGAAATGAAGATGTTGAGATGGATGAGTGGTCATACAAGAAAAGACCGTATACATAATGAGGTTATTAGAAACAAATTAGGAGTGGCACCAATAGAGGATAAAATGAGAGAACATCGTCTAAGATGGTTTGGACATATAGAAAGAAGATCAAAAGAAGAACCTGTAAGAAGGTTAGAAAAACTAAATTTGGAAAGTATTAAAAGAGGTAGAGGACGACCACAAAAGTGTTGGAAAGAAACAATAAAGAATGATCTAGCTTATTGTGAGTTAACTGCTAAATGGCACACGATAGGGATCTGTGGAAACAAAGAATCCATGTAGCCGACCCCGTCTAGTATGGGAAAAGGCTTAGTTGTTGTTGTTGTTGTAATTTTTTTTATCTTCCTACAGGAGTGTCCTTTGGTAGTCTTTCTACATTTCCAAACCATCTTAAACAATTTTCTCTCATTTTATCCTCTATTGGTGCTACTCCCAATTGGTTTCTAATAACCTCATTTTTTAATAATTGGAAGAAAATGATAAAACGGTGTCTTACTCTTTTGGAGTTTGCAAATATAACATAAGACCTAGTATAATGGCAACTAAGAATCCATCTATCAGAACCCACCACTATTACCTTGTAAACTTCTTTCTTGTTAGATGTGACTTATGTCATATCTTCTCTTGTCCCCTAATAAAAGTCCACATAATAGAAAAGAAAAGAAAAATGAACTATAGCATCAAACTATGTGCCAATTCTTTTCTGTGCAGATATAAAGCCACAGTTCAAAATTTTCTATTAACGTCTAACTGCTACACAAAAAAGAAACTGCTTTGAGTGACTAAAATCTACCTCCTCCATGTGTAGAAAGATTTTGTTTCGTCGGCTTCGAATATTGTCCTGAATTTCTTGCAATTGCATTTTTGCAAAATCTTGAACTGTTTCAGGGCCTTCTATGATGCAAAAACTGCAACAATCCAATATGTCACAATTACCAACAACAATAAACAAGTTAGGCATCCTCATAATGACTTGAACACTGTAAGAGGAGCATGAAAAACAACTTTGCTGAAACCCTTGCTAAACCTTCTACATTGACAAATAAAGATTATGAGAAATACTTTGCTTGCAAAAAGAAATCTTTGGGAATGATGAAGACTCAAACTCCCCAATTTTCTGAAATTAACAAAGTTAAAAGTCCTTAGTTTGAATCATGAGAAATGACCCCCATGTCAACTGAAGCTAATGTGGACCACCCATGATGAGGAGGAACATTTGGAAATTCAGAATAAAGAACTGAGCAAGCATGACAGATTTCTGCACCTTTTGCCAATCTGCAAAATGTTTTGCCTGATCATATAAGAAGAAAGGCCATCCCACTATATGGGAAGGATGCTGATTATGTTAGGTGACTTATGCGTAGCTGAAAATCCTAGAGCTATGAAAGTAAAAGTGAATAGATGGGGGATAAAATATGCGAGACAGATCAACAAAATCCCTATTAAAATAGCGTATCACCTGATGTTCATAGGTAGAACAGGTAAGGCATGAGAATGGTTATACTTCGAAGTGTACAGATCAACCCGAGAACAGAGAGTGCAATCAGTGACAACTTTGGGTATTTACAAAATGACACGACGGTCATAGATGGATCAAAACGAATTTCATTATTTCATCAATTCAAAATTCTAGATTGCCCAAAACCAGAAAACAATCATACATAGTCTCAAGGAACTTCTTTTAAGCCCCTTGTGGAAAACAGTCATGTTTTTTTCTAATCATTGCCAAAAGTTCCTACGTATACATTAGTGATTTTTAGGAAAAGACACTTCAACTTACCTTCCATCTTAAATTCTTAAGATTGGTTTTCACTTTCGCAACTATAGTTTGAATTTCAATCCTTTACATCTCTATTCAGAGTCTAACCTTACCAGGTGGAAACTCCTTTTCTTCTCTGTGCACAATCAACTAGGAATTGATGCCATAATTTTCGAAAATTTGAGGACATGAAGATGAACAAGGTGGTATTTATAAGATGGGAGTAACTTAGGAGAATCCTTAGTTTCAACTTTCAAGAACTCTTATTCTCCATGTGAATTCTTGAGAATCCATCCATCAAAATGCTTATTTATTTCCATATTGCTATTCTAAATTGGGCAGGGAAAAAGAGATTATATATGCTTCTGTTACATACTCCCATTTTCATACCTTCTCTCAGCACTCAAATGGCAATTCCATTACTCCACATGGATGCCATAATTTCCAAATTTTGATGATAAAGGATGAACGAGATGGTCTTTATAAGATGGGAGTGACTTATGGTGAAACCGCAGTGTCAAGAACTCCCAATTTCCTAAGTGAATCCTAGAGGATTCGTTCATCGAAATGCTTCGTCATTTCCGTATTGCTTATTAGTCTAAGCTCCAATTTTGCACTATTTTTACACACTGCAAAAATCATCCAAAAACTTATGTTGGTGAATTGAAAACCAACCAAAGAAACGAGAAATTTGCATAAGAAAAAGAGGAGGAAAGGGCTCCGTTACCCGGCCGAGTTCTTTTCGGATCCATCAGAAGCGATCTGAAGGCTCGTTGTCGGAGACGAGGGGTCAGGATCCATCATGGTGGCACTGAATCGCCATCTAGGGAGACCTTTCCTCGTTGCGTTTCTGAACTGCAATGCTTCATGGAAACGAATGGATGAATACCCTTCAAGAAAGGAAGAGGGAGAAGGGCCACCGAATCTCAGGAATCGATTTCCACAAAGCATCCCTGAGAGTCCCTTCAAACCCAGCGTTTGCCTATATGGTGATCTATCCGATCTAGAGAGAGAGAGACTCCTGGAATCAGGGATGCTAGCTTAGACAGTCGTTTCGCAAGTTCAACTGTCGCCATTGGCTATATGCAACTGCAACCACAAGCGTTTTCTCTTGTTCTCATATATAATTAATAAATTTATAAAGACCATCTCGTATATCTTCGTCACCACCTCTCTTTTTGTCGATATGAGTTGCTCGTATCGAGAGAGAGAGAGAGACCATAATGCACATTGAAATCCTTCTTTAACGCACTTCTCTCCCTCTCTCATATATAATATATATATGTGCAATTGCTCAAATCCTTCTTTGACCATCTCCTAAACAGGTGAAGGGCATTTGAATAATTTTCACTAGGACTACTCATGGATTTTGTAACCATTAATGGGATTAATGGTTTCTTGTGAAGTCTCTGCCACAACTCTTTTGAAACCTAAATTCCACAGCTGTAAACTTGTTTGTGTGCCCACAACTCAACCACCAAAGCAGTAGACTCCCGATAATTCGGGTACCTCTTTCAGCAATTTGTCACCATTCCTAACAATTCCTCCAAATCCATTAGCACTAACACTCCGTTTGAAGTAATTGTTCTTGTTCACTTCCACTCATTCTTTTTCTTTTCACGTTGGAGCTCAACTTATGGGGTAAAGCTCGACTATTGATAAGATGAAGCCCAAAGGACCGAACTAATCTCGTTCAAGACTGTCGACCCACTATGGGGTAAAGCTCTTCCAGTGCTGGTTTGTTCCATCCGCAACACTCAAACTCGAGACCTTGGCTTAAGGGAAAAAGTGTCAAACCATACTTTCACCTCGCAATAACAACAGTGTGATGCTTCCCTACTAGCTTTTGCATACCAAAGTGTCTTCCTCAGTATGCTCATCATAACGTGTAACAAGTCTCCTTAATGTTGCACCCAGAGCGTGCTAGCTTGCCTGGCAGGGCTCTCTAGCTGGAGGGTTCGATTCCTGGGGGTGCATGCGTGTACGTGTGTTAAGCTTCAGCCTCTCATTGTAACAAAAAAAAAGACTCCTTATGTTGCTGGATGATTATAAGCTACCCCAAAGGAGATGTCTCATTTATCATTTCCAAGTTGACCAACTCGTAACACCAAAACCAGTTATTCACTTATCTTATGGTTTGTTTTATAGGTACACTCCATTTTTTCCTATAATGACAAGGCCTAATCCAGACGTGTGACCTGGATATAGAACTCATGACCTTCTACTTGTGAGTCGAACCCTTAGTCAAGTGAACGTATACGTTCATTCACATTCTTATCCTTCCCGAGTAATCGTTACCAATTGACTACTTAGCTAGGAAGGTGGGCCGAAGCCAACGCAAGCCCCCAGTATCGAACTCCTGACGTCTGATTTGTGAGCCGACCCCTAACCCTGTGCTATTGCTGTTTGTCTCAAACAAAAAATTGCACGAACACAAATGACACGAAGAAAACGACACGAAACAGAACCCGCATCTATTTCGCTTTGACGACAGGGCAAGAGCGAACCTTCCATTGAAAACGAACGTGCCGGTGGCTTCAAAATCCGTCTCCCGTCCGATAAGCGGGGTAGACTCGACGGGAAAGAATCAGAGAAAGGAAAGAGAGGGATGTTCTTCTTTTTCGCTGGAGGCGTGGAGCAGCAAGTCCGTCAGGTGCTGAAGGAGAAAGCGGCCCATTGCATCCGCTGTGGTTCCCCGGCCACCTCGTCGAGTACGAGAACGTGTTGAAGCTCTTCTTCATCCCCGTTTGGCGATGGCCGGGCAAGTCTCGCGCCCTCTACTGCGACAATTGCTCGCTGTCCGTTCCCTATCCCTCGCTTCCGCCATCGGCTGAAATGGGTTCGAAAACCGGCGATCTCCTCTCCGACGTCCTCCGCTGCCACTCCTGCGCCGTGTTATCGAACCCGACTTCCGCTTCTGCCCCTTTTGCGGATCTCACTCTGAACACCTGAAAAACCTTCCCCTGTATCTTTGATCTGTAAGAAAGTCAACTGTCTTTGTTTAGGGATCAATAACGTTTCCCTTTTTTGCTTGCCAGTGGGAAATAAACGACGAACTTCATGGATACTAAGTCAAATCGCATTTGCTCCTTTTATACTCTTCTTCGTTTTGTTTTTCCTTCTGTTGGTTTTATTGGTTTAGTTGAGGTACTTTTTGTTCGATGCGTTTGCGTAAGCATTCATCCGCTTTACTGGTTACGTGTTCAGCATTCAACTGAAACCGATCCGACGATGGTGTACTCTTCATCGGCATATTTCATGCTGTACAGCGATGACATTAATCTCTCAAAATGCGCAGTTGCTAATTGACGAACTACTCATACTTCGATTGCATCCTCATGACTGATTAATTCATAGCTCGCAACTCCAAAATTGTTTCTCAACAATGTAGGAACTAAAACAGAATGTATCGAAGCAGCGCTGCATCTAGAAATTCATCCTTTTAGGGTGAGGCGAGTGAGTCTAGGCACTGTTTAGAGTGAGGCAAACTATTGATTATAGGCCACGGTAGTTCAAAATTGTTGGGGTGCATCGACTACCCTACCCTACCCTACCTCAGCTCAACCTAGATCAGCTGCTCAATGGCAAGCCCTCGGAGAGAGGTAGCAAATTGATCCTTCGTGCTGGGAGATACCACAAGCCGGAAGCTCCTGGCAGAGACCAGCGACCCAGGAAATTAAATTGATCAGATTATGCATAGTTAGGAAAAGCACTATCAATGTAAATAGAAAAATGTCTCCTCGTTTAGATTCAAGATAAAACACTCATATATTCCCAAATCTTGTTTCAACAGCTACATCCTCAACCAGGCAAAACGCAAGTTGGAATAACCTAAGGGTGGGAAAGAAGAAAGTGAGCATAAGCAAATCCATTAATCACTCAATATTTGACGGTGTCATCAACTCGGTGAAAGTGCACACAGTACTAACAGTTAGGGAATAATTTCACCATCATCACCAGAAAAACACTAAGATGGAAATTTTAATTGTCTACCATGCTTAGAAAAGTAGCAAAGAGATCTTTAGCCATGAACAAACATCAGCTAATACGCACAAGAACAGCCGATCAAAAGACCCCAAGAAAAACAAGAGCAAAGTCCGAGCTCTTCCCCATAGAGAAAAGAAACACAGAGCACTTGAAACCCAAAAGGCAAAATATTGTGGTATCAATCTTTATTATATAACACACCTCTGGTCCAACTCAAGAAAGTATGTACTTGAATTACCACAAGATCATCATATCCATGTCTATTAGCATCGGCAGTTGCAGCACTTTCAAGGAATAGCTTTGCAGTTGCTCCGATCTCCACATGCAGTCAATCGCCTGGCTTCAGACAAACAAATTAAAACCAGGTTAGTAGTTTCATCATCAAATGCATGCACAGAGCAATTAAATGGAGCTAAAAGAAGGGAGGCCAGTAATCCAGAGCATCAATAAGATGCAGAGAAATGTGAATAGGAAATCTCTTTGAGAAGTAACGGATGGAACATACTTAAAGAGAAGAAAAGGACAAAGCATTAAGTGGCGAAAAATGATGATTGATGTCAATATTTGAAGGTTCAAATAGTTGCTACTAGCTCATTTGAGATTTGTTGGTCACAAATTCAACGAGCATCCAAATCGTTTGTACTCATTGGCAAACCACTCAAGTAAGGGCATCTTCTCCTGAACCTCCAACTCTGAAGGGGTGGCTGGATCTCGGAAATTGTTTTGATCAGCCTCTTGTTCCTTATTCAAGTGCTTTATGACTATCTCACCAGTGGTACTATTTTTCAGCAGATACCTATTAATGTCCAAATTCTCCCACACAATAAGTGTCTCCACTGCACCCATTTCCAAAGTCTTCAAGGTGTCCTCAACTCCAAACACATATTTTCCTGTATCTTGACTTATCTCTTCAAAATACTTCCCTATTAATCTTTTCTCCTGAATAAACTTCACATTTGATAAAATCTCTGCAGATAACTCAATAGCTTGATTAAATCCATTTTCTCCACCATAAGAAACATCAACCACATTTAATATTTTTGCCTGCAAACGAGGATCAAACATATCTGACTGGCTCAATTCGGTCTTGAAGTCCGCAGAACCAGCTAGTATAAGTCCAGAAACATTAGGCTGACTAGTTGCAGGATTGATGAAAAACTGTGTGGCAAGTTCTGCAGTCTTTCTAACATAGTTGTGCCGCTTTTCCATCCGAAGGAGCAAAACGCAAAGCTGACTGACCTCCTCTACCATGTTTCTTTGGTAGGTCAACAGTAAATTTGTGAAGCACTTCACGGGTATTTCCACTTAAAGTGCCAAAAAGGGTGCCATTTCCATCCATGACTATGAAACCAAATTTATCATCAGACTCCAAAAGTTCGTTTAGAGCCTCAGTGTGGAATTTGTTGTCACATAAATAAAGAGAAGCATTTATAGGTTTGAAAGGCTCAAAATCAATTGTAACCTTCTTTTCCTTCCCATCTTCGGTTACAATAGTTCCCGTGTACAGAACCAACCCATTTGGAGGAACCTTATTGTATAGTTTCAGCCTTTGTTGGGCAGAGGTGATGGCACCTAACACAGACTGCCGGTTTACTCTACTCTTAATGTTTGATGCGGTCCCAAACTCATCACCTAACATCTTAGTAACACGAGATATTTGATCGCGTGGTGGCATGATCAGAGAAATCATGCTGGGATAAGAAGCTGTCCAAACAGAACACAGAAAAAATACTTACCATGCCATCGTTACTAACATGATGTGCAACTCGCCTATGCAAGCAATGATAACCATTACTACCTGTTGAGAAGGGACAGTTGAGGCTACCAGGCAGGGCCACTCAGGCCTTCAGGGGTTCCAACGGCTTTAAGTTATTGCTCTATTTCATCTATAAATATCACTCTTTGTATATACAATAAATATGTGTGAAAAACCAAGCCGTGTGGGGATGATTGTATATAGGTTATTTGATAATTTCAATAAAAGGAATTCAGGGATTTTACATGATTTTGAACATGGTATGTTGCAGATTGTCATTGATGGTGGCACCCTCACCAGTGGATGGGCATTGGGTTAGAGATTGCAAAGTTGGAGATTGGAAGAACATGTGCTACCACTATGGTCAAAGCGGTCACAAAGAAAGGAATTGCCAACACTACCACTGTGTAACATTGAGGCTGATGGGTAGTTGCGGATGGTGGTGGTGCAGGGTGATGGCGATGATGGTAAAGGAAAAACGCAGAGGAAGAGAGGGAAAGAGAGGGGGTTGGCAGGCCGATGATGGGTGAAGGTGAGGTCTTCACCACATTTAGAGTGAGAGAGAGAGTGTGGTCCTTCAAGAGAGAGGGGGGAAATGTTGTGAGGGGGAGAATGAGAGAGAGTGGAAAGACGCAAGAAGCAGTGGTAGGAGATGGTCGAGATGGTCTCTCTGCTGAACGCAAAGAGAGCATGAGAGAAAAGGAGAGGGTTGAAACCCCCTGCGTGAAGTAGAGAGAGAACTTTGATTCTCTAATGGAGAGTGTGAGGGATTGCATATGAAGAGGGTGGGGCGGGTCCTGGATCGGGTTGTGGCTTTGGATCTCCTGTGTAGCCACCTGCAACCTAATGGCATGCTTGTTAAAGGTCCTGCTTAAGTTGACTAGCATTGTGCGAACTCACCGGGGGAGAACCTAGCGATCGTGGGCTTGGCCAAGCAGCGTCTATTTGACCACTTTAAATGACTCGTTTGGCTTCATTTGGGCTTTTGGCTCTTTCCAACTTGTTTATTTTTAATATTTATTGGATTAATTGTTTGGTGTCTCATTTACAAAACAATAATGGTTTGTTTGTTATTTGTTAGACAATAAGTTGCATCAGTTTGTACAATTAAGATCCGTGTTATGGCTATATGTTACTTTTGTTGGCCTTTTGTTGAAGACCTTTGTGTTAAGGTGCTTCACGTTGTTGGTTGGAGATGAGTTAATGTTTAAAGATGCACTTATTGTTATTTGATAGTTTGTGATCTTGATAATTTTGAAGTTGCATTTTTATGTGATTGTCAACAACTAATGAACCACCCTGCAGAAGCCCATGTTACTCATTCCAACATATACCCTATTACCAATCTCCTGACCAGGCCCCTTGCACTGATCAAGCATATCCTTTAACGTCAATTTCAATGTAAAACTGTAATCACATATAGCCAGACAAAGATGAAGGGACAGATAGTCCATCATCTGTTTTCCAGAAGCTTTATCAATTGAAAATCCACTAACTTTATGTTTACTGAGATTCAATAAGACAGACTTGGTTCGCCTTGAGCAAATTAACTAGAAAAAAGAGTGCTCGTAAGACACTCACTGTTGAATTTCGACATGGTGCACCCAAAGAAGGAACAGCTGGGAAAACGATCTAGATAGAAGAATAGCATGCACCAAAACCCAGATTTCCAACTTGTTGATTGGTGAATTTCTGCATGCTCTGCCAAGTTATGATTAAAGTGAATGGCATAGAAAGAGGCATATACAATTTTCTTTTGACAGAAATGTCCCAAAAGAAAGCTGCTTCTTAAGAAACTCTCCCTATTTAGACTGTTTTTGTATTATTCTTTGCTTTCACATATTTACAGAAAGACCAAAATTTGAAAATAACTAAAATTTAGTAGACAAAAGGAAAATCATATTCAAAAATCAACATCAATGTCATACACATGCATGCACCAAGCACATAAAGCATGAAGCATACAGTAACTTCCATTTGATAGGTAACAAGGAGGAAAATACAATAATATCATGAAGTACGTACAAACACTTACATAAAACATCAAACACAAAAGCACCTCTAAGTCCATCTCTAAAAGTGAAACACTAGACCCTACCAAAATAACTGAAACTTCTAAAGCTAAACTAGTTTGGAGATTTTATCTCTTGGAATCACAATATCATTCAATTTCTCCATCATCCATGGCTTCTTCATTTTGTATTCAGCCCTGGACATTATACATGCCTGCATCTGAACAAGATGGATCATTATTCAACACTTCTATCAAGGTCTGGAACACATATCAGACACTCCAAGATGGGAGCATACATCTTCCACGTCTGGCACAGCACTACTTTAAATTTGTTGACTAAAATTTCACTTAAAACTAGTTTAGCACCACGCAAGAGGGGCATTTCTTGCAATATTGAAGGATTATTTCTTTTAAAGCAACTTATAAGAACTGAGTCATAGATTATATAAAATATTATATAATTTATATTACATATTATCATGGCCATGCACATATGGTTTTGAAATTGTCTTATCGCTCCCACATTCACATGCTTGTGACATAGAGATGGAGAAGAATGTAATACTTGCATGCGATGATAGACATTGGCACATTTGCAGTGCACAACATAGTGCAACAGAAGGAGTTGAACTTCTACGTGAATGATGTTTAGAATTTTCAAAAACATGGTCAAATTACATTTAGATAACAAAGTTCTATCCTGAATGATACATCCTCGTATCATACATTTGAAAATGGAAAGACTGTGATTTACATCACAATACTAGCAGACTTCTATGCGGGCTCTTCCCACAACAACAACAACAACTAAGCCTTTTCCCATACTAGACGAGGTTGGCTACATGGATTCTTTGTTTCCACAGATCCCTATTTTGTGCCATGTTAAAAGTTAACTCCCAATAAGCTAGATCATTCTTTATTGTTTCTTTCCAACACTTTTGTGGTCGTCCTCTACCTCTTTTAATACTTTCCAAATTTAGTTTTCTAACCTTCTTACAGGTTCTTCTTTTGATCTTTTTTCTATATGTCCAAACCATCTTAAACGATGTTCTCTCATTTTATCCTCTATTGGTGCCACTCCTAATTTGTTTCTAATAACCTCATTATGTATACAGTCTTTTCTTGTATGACCACTCATCCATCTCAACATCTTCATTTCTGTCACAGACATCTTTTGTACATGTTGATGATTAACTGCCCAACACTCAGAACCATAAAACATGGCAGGCCTAATTGCTGCTCTATAATATTTATCTTTTAATTTTAATGGTATCTTCTTATCACAAAAAATATCTGATGCTCCTCTCCATTTTAACCAACCAGCATTAATTTTATGTGTAACATCTCCATCAATTCTTCCATCACTCTGAAAAATTGACCCTAAGTATTTAAAACTTTCTTTTTGGGGAATGCAATGTGTGCCAATTTTAATTTCTATGTCCTTTGAAGTAACCAAATGATCAAACTTGCATTCCATATATTCTGTCTTTGTTCTACTAAGTCGGAGGCCTTTGCTTTCTAATGTTTCTCTCCATAGTTCCAATTTTCTATTAACTTTTTCCTTAGACTCCTCCACTAATACAATGTCATCTGCAAATAACATACACCAAGGTACTTCATCTTGAATATGTTTTGTTAACTCATCCATCACCATTATGGAAAATAGATAGAAAGAAATTAATTGACTTATCGGGCTGGTGATAGAATAAAAAGTAGTAACGAGCAGAAAATGAAGTGAATAACACAAGATTTAAATCACAATATTTCATTTACACCCTTGGAAAGTAAACACTCCTCCTGCATAAAATACTTCCAAATCCACCGGTGAACGAAATCACAAGTTTTTTGGTTAACTACAGCTTTTTTAGAGGCCAAGATGGGCTTGCAACCATCGCTCGTAGCTTTAAGTGAACGTCATTTTTCAAATTCTTCAAGAAAAATGGCAATCTTGTCTGATTAAGCAAAATATACCAACATTCTTGACGATCTTATATGGCCATACCAACACCCACAAATATTTCCCACATAAACTGAGTAAGAAATTTCTACTAAGTCAAGGTTCTCTTCAATCACTCACTATAGAATGTTCTGTTGGAAAATAAAACTTCAATGGAACTTAATGATTGGAAATTTGGTTTGGGAAGGAACAAATAGAGACTTGATCCTGTTTTGACTTCAAGAAATTTCAAAAGATATCTAAAAGCTTACTCCCTTACGAACTCTACTCATTGACAGATGAATGTATGTAGCAATTCTATCAGATTGTGCTCACTGGCAATTTCAGAAAACATATAAAAATTCATGAGAAGAGTTCATGAAGTTGGCAAGATTTACGAGAAAGACGAAAAATCAGTCTGCAATTGAATACAGTGAGATGTAGATGGATCAGTGTGAGAAACTTTTACATGTCCCTACTGACTGAGAGAAACCAATTACAGATTTTTGGCCAACTCAATGATCAATGGACACCATTGAGAAAGCCATTTCCGTGGAAAACACATTTTGAACGACAATTGGACAGACAATGGAGAAAAAGATCACCAAGGAAGTTTCATTAATAGTTGTTGAACAGCTAGGATTTCAGTAAAATCCCATGAATAATAGGAGAAAAAATACAATACAAGTCAAGGTACAAGTAGAGTCCAAACGACAGTAACACGGTAATTAATAGACTTCAGGCAAAAAGAAATCCCATTCCTCCTTTTAAGACTTGCAGAACACCACAACCTACCTAGAACACAAACGCATCAACTATCTACTCTAGAACGAAGACAAAAAAACTAGAAAATACAGTTGCATTTTGGATTAGCTGTCAAATTTTCTTGAATGTTGAGAATTGTTGACCAAAAGACTCACCAAGAAAGCAATTCCCTACTCTTTGACATTTATTGGGAATCTTAAACCAACAATCTCAAACCAAGATACCTAGAAAATGGAACCCAAGAAGGAAAACTTCGTCCACGAAATTACCCGTATGAGAAACTAACGGGGAAGATAAAAGTCCAAGATGAACGTTGTCTATTACATCAATACAGCAATCCGTAGCAATCAGATTATAACCGATAGATGAGCACGTAGGGAATACAAGCCAAACAATAAGAATCTGGGAAAGAAATCACAGATCGAGAAAAGAAAAGAGAGAAAAGACAGGGGGGAAAAACAACCTCTAGGATGAGAAAAACCTTAGCGCTCGCCTTAGCGTCTCTCTCTCTCTCCGTCTCCCTCTCTCAGGGCATGCGACAATCGGGATCCCATCCCCAAGTTGAGGGAAAATTTATGGTTTACCACCTGACTTAAAGGAAATTTACAGAACAGGGCCTTAATTACTCAACCTTTCTTCTTGCCACCTATCTCTATTAAGTATCACAAAGTAGCCGCTGGGGATTGAAAGATTAGTGCAAAGAGCTGTATAACTCAATGTTGTAAATATATCATGTTATATATACAATATACTGGTGTTTCATAACATGGGATCCAGACGCTTGTGTTGATCGTAAGAATGTGTAAAAAAACGTGGTAACAATGTTAGAAAGAAGAAGAAGAGCAATACAAGTGTTACAAGAAAATATTAAACAATGACTTAACTGATATTGTGTTAAATGTTAGCACGATAGATAACTCAGGTAGTCAACCCCATCGGGTATGAAAAATGTTTAGTTCATTGTATTGTTGTATTAGATGATAGTGCATCAAAAAATATCCGAAGACATTAATATCATTGTTATATTGTTATATTTTATATTTAAATATCATTTTTAAAATGTTTTCTTTATAAGTAGATGATAGAATATTGGCAAAATGAGCAATAGCACACCGAGTTAGGAGGTAGACTCATGAGTTGAAGATCATGAGTTTGATAACCAGTCCATGCATCTGGCTTCAACCTCCCTATTGTATAAAAAAAATGGAATGAAATATCTTAAAATATGATATGTCTTATGTTATTGATACTCTATGGGGTATAGATCCTCACAACGTACATATATTTTCTAGACATGCAATGAGTGTTTGACTTTTAAATATTATCTAATGCTAGGAAAATTGGGTCCAGTCTACTATTGGCATGTTTTGCTCATGCATTGTTTTTCGATGACATGAGTATAATTTATAATATTTTAAGAGTTTTTTAAAAAATATGTAAGACAATAAGTAACGACTGATCATTAGTAGACAATGGACAAGATCCAATCTCTCTCTATATTGTATATATAAGTAAAACTATATAAGATTGGATATATGAATTCTTTGTCTCCATAGAACTTGATTATGTGTCATACTAACAATTAACAACACAAAACTTAAATCATTCTTTATTCTTACCTTTCACTACTCTTATAGTCTTCTTTTATTTTTACATTTTTACTATTAAGTTTCTCACACCTTTTTGTTAGACTCTTATTTCCATGTATCCAAACCAACTTAAATGATATATATATAAGAAAATCTTATTCTCCCTACACTTGACATGACTACACATAATTTTTTGTTGGCATGAGAGTAACTTAAAAAGTTTTAATTTTGTTTGAAAAGTATAAAGAATAATGTTGTTACACTCGTGTCCTTGAAAAGTAACGGTCAGACATGTCTGACATGAATCATAGTTGTGGATAGGGTCCACTCTCTCTCTCTCTCTCTCTCTCTCTCTATATATATATATATATATATATATATATATATATATATGTATGTATGCATGCAACTTAAGAGCTGCAAAGAGTTTTGCATGTACACAGAAAAGGTAAGCATATGTATCGAAAGTTTAGTTTTATATGGCGATTCATATATTCACACATGTGCATACAATCCTCCCAAGTATATCTAGGTTTGGTGTTAATGGTTCCAATAAAAAAGTTGAATTGGTTTGGAAAAGGGCAACAACTAAGGATGGTAAGCGAGACAGACCAATCGAACCAACTCCTGTTCGATGGTGAGCCTATCATCTATGTGAACAAAGCCTAGCTAACCACAAACAGGCTTTGTTCATCTTTCTTTTTATGAGCCAAGTTAACTTAGCACGCGTGCGCACACACACACTGAGAGAGAAAGGTTCCCTTAAATTTGCATTTACCTGAATCGTTCCTTTCCGATAAAAGAAAAAGGAATCGCACTTAGGGTGGCAATTTCGTGTTTCTAATTGTGCTCGTACCGTGTCATGTCATAAACAGGTGAATGCACTCGCAAGCCAATCTTTTCACATTATCTTGGGTTGAGCTTTCGTGTTCGTGATCAAACAAGTCAGCCCGGACATGACCTAATTCTTTGGGGTTACTTTGGCTGAGCTCTTGACGCAGACACATGCAAAGCACATATATCTCTGGCACGAAGACGGACCTTCACTCGTGTCAGTCTCCAATTCCCATGCCGTGTCTTATATTGCCAACCGTAGTAGTGTCCCTGCTAAGCTCGTAAGGTAGCTAACATTGTGCACAGTGTTAGAGGTGAAGCAGGTACCTCTCTGCTATACGTAGACATGACCAGTTCCTAGCTGGCCCAGCGGCTTCAACCGGAACCAGAACCGGGTCTCACCCGGTCTGGCTCCGGTTTCACCTTTTACAAAACAAAAAATCAGACCCAAACCAGAACCGCGGTTCTGATATTACAAAAAAATTATTAGAAAATTACTGGTTACAGTTTCAGGTTCTGGGTTAACCGGAACTGGACATGTCTATACCCACTTGACAACAGTGCATGAAAAATCGGTCCAGACCTCGTAAGCCCAAATATCCAACACCGAAAATCACGATTACTTGAGTGGTATCTATGGTAGATAAATTACCAATACCAATGCTTCTTATTTAAATCAATTCGTCCAATTTTACACAAACATTCTAACCGATTTTTGCAATTGCAAGAACAAATTCATAAAGAAAATAACGTTATTTATCATGTCTCCCCGATGCACCCAAAAAAACAAAAATTCATTACCAATCAATAAAATGGCAAAACCTGCAACAGCTCACCTGGCTAAGGGTTCGACTCACAAATTGAAGGTAATGATAATCGATTTACGGGACATGCATCTGGCATCAACCTCCCCACTGTACCAACGAAAAAAACGGTCATTAGTAAAATAACATTAATCATCTGAAGTCATCGTAAATTCATTAAGGAAAAACATGGCAGTTCAGATAAAAGCTCACTTTTATCTAAATTTTCAAGGGTAAAAAATACAGTGGACCTGACGAGGAGTTCGATATATATATATATATATATATATATATATATATATATATATATATATAGGAGTGATCGGATCCTGCCCAATTCATACCAGAGTATCACTTTTTGGAGGCATTGATGCAAATTTTCTGAAAAACCCTTAAAATTTTTAAATTATACTCATAAGATCTGATTTTCCTATATATATATATATATATATACGTGTGTGTGCGCATGCGTGTATTATGTATGTTACAAAGACAACATGATGGTGGGGAGTTTGTGGTGGTGAAGTCCGCATAGATGGATTTCATTGATCATGACTAGGACTGGTAATGAACCAAGTCGTTCATACTTCGGCTTGGTTCCGCTCATCTCTACCTGGTTAATATTTTGTTCGCTGGCCATATGAGCTGAGCCCAAACATGGTATGCTCGGCTCATCGAAGCTCATTAAATGACATTTTTTAGACTCTTTCTTGAAAAATGCTGCCAAGGTAATTGTACTAAGGTATTCAGGATAAATGAAAGGGTCGTTCTTGTTTTAGCGTTTAACAAAATGAAGATTTTAGGTAATCAATAGGCATTCGTCAACTACCTGATTGGTCTCTCCATATATTTTATTTGCATTAATGAATCAATGGTAACAGTATAATTGAATGAGATGGCAAAATATAAATAAAACCTGGCGGATGAATTAAAAAATCCAAGAATCTCGATTAAGATATGGCAGTCTGGTGCTGCTGCCACGAACAGGGGAGAAAAGGGAAGGATTTTCATAAGAGGGAAATAGTTTCAATTTTCACTATCGCTCACTGCAAAAGGTAATTGAACCCACTACCCAAATTTTTTTTCCGTCAATCTTATATATCTCTATCTATCGATCCATCTATCTATCTATTTATATATATATATATATATATATATATATATATATATATATATATATATATATATATATATATATATATATATATATATAGAGAGAGAGAGAGAGACTGAGTTCAATATGCTTGCAACTTTATGTGATTTTTCATTCTTGAAAACATTAAGATGGGTGGTTGAGTTCAAAAGGAAAACATAATGTAAATCAATATCTACGAAAGTTATATATATATATATATACTTTTGAATTCAACGAAGAATGATCAAGATTTTCAAGGATAATTGTTTAACATGTCAAGAATATAATAAATTTCATATATATGTATATATATCTGTGTGCGTGTGTTACAGCTCATTCACTGACTGTTATGGCGAGAACCGCAGAGCGCTGTACTATATCAAGCTGGCTGTGAACCCGTAGTTCACACTTGGACCGAATGTGATCGTGACTCAATCTAACCCCCTCTGACCATCCGCAGATATGTATATCTGTCTTTTGTCTCAACAAACACATGAATCCACGACCCATGACAGATTGATCTTGTCCCTCTTCGTGTAACATCATTTCAAGAATTTGTCACCAAATAACGCACCAGCCATCCCTCCACTAAAACCATTTATGATACATCACTCTCGCACATGGTTAATCGATGCTCTAGTTTGAGATAGAAGAGCAACCCGGGAATTCTTTGCTTCTGCATTGCCTTAGGTAGAAGAAAGCCTCAAGAGCATTGGAAGGAAACAACTGATCTCAGCTTCTTTTAGTTAAACGGTAACATGATATAGAATCAACCACAATGACAGCAAAGAACCCCATGTAGCCAACACCACTTACTGCAGATAAGGCTTGATTTTGGTTGGGTTTTTTATGTCTTGCATATTTTAAGTACACCTCCAATCATTTTATACGCTCCTCATGTGTTTCTCATGATATCACACACAAACTCCACGTGTACCCAAAGTTAATGCAAGAAAAAGGAAAAGGTACTGCAAAGCCATATTGCTTTTCATTGGAAAACCCAAGTCCATACAAAATAACCCATCCAGCATACAAGTATGAGAATGAAGAAACTCTAATATGGAAATTCAGATAAGCAGCAGAGACAGGAATCCTTAAACTTCATCTGAATCATTCAATCCAGTCCTAGTCCAAAGCTCTGTAGATCACAACAAAGCAAGGCAATATAGCCTTGGCATTGAAAACATAAAGTTTATCCAGATTGGAACAAGTTCCAACTTGACCTGCGACTGAGTCATAGCCGGTGCATGATGTTACTTCCTCCACTGCTTCATGGTTTCTCTTGATTCTCCCTGCAATCACCCGGCAGACCAACATGGCCCTTTTCTCATTTAGTCTGGTTTTAATGGAATCATGAGCTTTGCCACTACTAGCAGTTGTGCAAATCCCACCAGTTCCTTCAATCCTGAAGCCATTCTTGATGATATTACATGCATTACAATCAGCAACGGAATCACACAGATTAGAGTTCCCATCAATGCCAATTGAACAGATGAACGTGGTGCAGAGGAATCTTAGCAATTCGTTTCCATCTGCTATGCATCTAGCATGCTTCCTGGTCAGCTTGGTTGCTTTTGCCTTCACGCAATCACGATAATCTTCAAACATGTTGATCGTCTTCTGACTATTGTGAACCTTGAGAATCCGGTCTATCCTGCATACCGGGCTTTCCTTTTTCAGCCAACTAGATTGGAATATTATCTCCACGATGTTTCTGCTAGAATCATCAGGACCTAGCTCTGATACTGTTCACCAAAAGATATACAGAGTGAGTTAATTATGAAAGATATATAGTATTGAAACAGAAACAAGAAACCATCAGGCCTATCTCACTGGCAAAAGCTTTGGAACCCTTTGTTTACTTCTTTACATGCAGCCCATTGTTTCATTTCTTTCTACAAGTTAAATGACGTAGAATGAAAAATAATCTATGAAATTAGAAATTTATCACAATAAATTACGATAAGCTTAGAATGAACGTAATCTCACGTCATCCAATCCAATTCATATGTAACGTAAGATTTCCATGTATGGAAGTTACCATAGACTAATAGTCATGAAAGATATCCAAGCGCCAAGAGAAAGCAGAGAGGAACATTAAATCCTAAACTCTTTGCCTTTATGATGCTAATCAACACAGATTAGCTGATAGAGATTAATCATTCAAACCCAGTAAATGGCATCAAGAAGGCTTTATGATTGGGGAAGTAGCATGAGTAACTTCCAGATAAAGTTTCCTGTGAATACATGATATAAAAGCCTTTCCTTTCACCACTTCGATAGAATTCCCGTTGCCATCCAGGAAGGAAGTGTTGGAAGGAAACCGTAAGTACAATCTTATTCTTTTTGAAGTTCATTTCAGTATGAACTATGACAGATTACAATGACAACTAAGAATCCCATGTAGCAGACCTCAATTACCACAGGAAAAGGCTTGGTTTTGGTTGGTCTTGGGAAGAACTTACGTTATTTAGAGAAATCAAGAGTGAATTACCTGAATCTTCTTTGTGATCAGAGATATTCTCCTAAAGAAATAGCAAGTTTGTCTAGGCAGTAATCATCTGAAGTTGAACGAACAATAACAGAGACAAACTAGCAAACCAACTAATCTGCCGCATGCTATGGAGGAGAGGCGAAAAAAACACATGGAGAGATTACAGATGCAAAGCTATACCAGCATGTTTTATTGACAAATGAAGCTCCAAAGTCTCCGCATTGACAAAAATCTGGGGGCAGTGTGTGCAGGCGTTCGTGCCACCCCTTGGTGATGCAAGCCTTGAGATGCCATTAATCGGATCAACCAAAGTGTGGCATTCATAACAACCAGAAAGCCGCTTCAAATGAACTCCCCTCAAACTTCCACCATGAACTGCAGATGAGTTAGATGAACAAGAGAAAGCTTTGCTGCTAACACTGCTTTCACTAATACTCCTGATCTCACTCGCATAAGATTTAATACTAGTAGGCCTTCTAAAACCACTACCGCTAAAGCCACCATTCATCAAAATCTCATTCTTGTTGTATATGCATTTCTTTACAGCATCAGGTGAGGTCTCTGGCCTTTGCATCACTCTGTTATTGTCCCTTAGATTACAAAGAGAGCCGGAGCAACCAATCCTTTTGTATTTTCTCCTCTTAGCACCAGCAAACTCCAGCTGTTTGCATGCGAAGAGATCCCTCAAAACCAACCAAGAAGGTGGTTTTTGAGTTTTAGTATCCAGATGAAGATGGCTATTTCTTGCTGCCTTTCTTGGTGTTCTGATTTCTGCCATTTGACGAAGACGCTTTAACTGAAGGATCAACCAATTAAAACCTTTTGTTAATCAATGCAAGAAAACACAGAAGAGAGGAAGAACGCCTCTCTAACGAGTACACTGAGCCGTTTGGTTGGCAGTGCAAAGGAGATGTAAGGAAGATCGGTGTCGGCAGATGAAGCAGTCAATCATCAATACGCAGGTAAACTTTTGAAAGGCTCACCAGTTTTATTCCTTATACTCCAATCCTTTACCTTTCCATGCATACTATGGAAATCATGGCGTGTTTCTTCAAGGTTTGTCACTGTCTCTTGCCTTCATACTGTCTAGATGAATCTCAGGCATCTAAGCTGTAAATGAAAAAGGTGAGATAAGTGAGCACTGAGGTGAGACCAACTCCAACTTATATACCTATATATGTGTTGTGTGTGTGTGTTTCCATGTCCTATTTATCTATGTGAATATCAGCCGTTCAAAAGAAGTCATTCAGTATTGCACATTTACATATCCATCGGATCCAAGTTCATATCCAACTGCATTTGAAATATCCACCAAAAACAAAATGGAACTTTAACATTTTTTTTTTTTAAATAACTTGTGCCATTGTGTGATAAGCATCAGAACTTGAAGAAAATAAAAAAATTTAACACATGTATGATATGCCTAGTATCTTATGATACAACATAAACGACCCTTATTTGATCTGGAGGACATTTGCAGTATCTTCTCATAAATGGCATTGGAAACAATAAGGACGCCTTTTGAAGCTTACCCAATTACAATGATATGCATTGATACATATGATGCACAATATCATACCTAATTGTTGGCCTAATTCTTCTTTTGATAATTGATTCAAGCACTCATAAAAAAAGATAGGATGGTTATATTTCACACTGATGGTCATAACCGCTCTCTAGTTCCAATAGAGAGAAGAACCTATGATTAGCTTTTCAGGAATAAATTCGATTAAAAGAGAAAGTGTTTCTTATTCGAACTGCCCTGTGATCTTCAACCAATTCTGTGCTTCAATTAACTGATATATGTCATATATAAAAATAAAGTGTATTGTATGTTCACACATACGAAAAGTAGAGATAATATCATCATTCTCCCAAGTTGGTAGCTTTAGATGAGACATTAATGAAGGTTATGACGCCAACGTTGTTGTTTGAGATAAAGTTTGTTCCTAACAATAAGCTCTGGTTAATCTCATGAGAGCTTTATCGGAAGGCAGAAGATGGGCTCGAGACAGAATCTTACTCTATGTATGAGCGCCCACATGTTTTTTTGTCGTCGGGGCTTCATTTGGCACTTGCTAAACTTTTCCATTTTGTTTCTAATGCTGGTGGCTTTTATGATTTGGAAAGATAAGTATTGTGATTGTAGACCCAACCCTTCTTAGATCTATCTTTGATATGCCTTTATTAATTGTTGATGAATAAAATCAGAGTCTTTCACCAGCATTTTTCGTAAAAAGAAAACAGCGCACAAATATGATACAGAAAAATGGTTTTACTGTAATTCATGACAAGAAGACAATTGTAAGTGTATAATACGTTTAAAATATAGAGTATTCAGGTTATTTTGCTTGGATCTACCTGTTAAATCATGTTGGACTGTGAGGACATGTACAATGTATGCAGTCTGATACACTGATTGCCCTTGCTCCAAGAAGCTCACTATAATCTCCAGTACCTCCAATAATGATATTGGAATCCCATGCAAGAGGGCGTGGCTGGTGAGTACCGAGCCGGCGCTGTTTGCGTCTCTTTCACTAATCTAAAATGTTATTCATGTTCATACTAGTACAAATCCGAGCATTTCCGGCGGTTCCGAAAATTTCTATTTTTTGAAAAATTATTTCATTGCAGCTGATCTAACTTAGATAAGCTTAATGCCGGTCGCTTATTAAACTTTCATTTACCGTTATCTCATCAATAATGAAGTGCCTCAAATTTAAGTAAAACATGTAGTTTTTGTTGCCATATTCAAATATTTTACTAATCGACTACATGTATACCCAGTTTTTACATGGTTATCTGGCATGCATATTCAAACAGGATTTTGTATACCTCACTAACTAAATGAACTCAGCATGATCATCAAACAGAGACAAACCACGAGCGCCTCATCTCCTTAATTTCCCCTCTAAAAGATGCTTATCGATCTTTAATAGCGATTTTCAGTATAAAAAACTATGAAATTTAAAATAGAAAAGAGAGTCTTAAGTGTCGAGGCAATGAAGTTTGAATAAAGACACGTTGATGGCCAATTCAATGTGAGGTGCAGAAGCTGCTACAGTTTTCACCGAGAGGGAAACAAGAGATGGCCCCCACGTCCACCTAAAGCTGAACCCGTTTGTTTCCCTCCTTTGTTGGCTTGTGAAGGTTTAGTGTGCCTTTGACGTTGGCCTTTGTTTGGTAACGAGGCCTGTGGAATCACCATCTTGATTTTCGGGCACGTTTGCTCGGTTCACAGGTTGGATGGCGTGGCTCGGAACCAGAGTTGGAAAGATTTCAAATGGGCAGCGAAATCACGGGACTAAAGAAAATGTGCAACTGCAAGAAAAAACAGGCCTATACATGCCCATTTTGTTTCATTCTTCTGTGTTGCCTGTCCCGAACCGTAGACCACGATCTGCTATTCAAATCACCCTCCCCACTCTCAGCCACCTTTCTTCACCCTCATCTACCCTATGTATGACTGGTCACTGCCGCCATCACCATTAGGGGTCCTTTCTTTTGATCTACATATACATACAAAACATCCGCACATATATGTATATATATATATATATATATATATATATATATATATATATATATATATAGAGAGAGAGAGAGAGAGAGAGAGAGAACTAGGCATATGTTGGCATAATCTGGTTCTAACATATCCAAACTGAAATTTGAATTCAAAAAGTGAAAAATATATGAATAAATCAAATGCACATTTACTTTTTTGCTTTTTAAATTTAAATTTCAGCTATAATTGAGATTTATTTGGTAAACACTTTAGTGACATATATATATATATATATATATATATATATATATATATATATATATATATATATATGATGGCGGTAGTGACAGCCACTACGTTGATGGCTCCGAGTCTTTGGGAGGAGCTGAGAAGGTAGTTTAGGTGACAGAAGGTGATTCGACTGAAGCAAGGTACCCAAAATTGGTGATCTGCACAGTGTGCCCGATCCATTCTCTCTCTCTCTCCTATATATATTTATATAGGAGAGAGAGAGAGAGAGAGAGAGAGAAAGAAGGGCTGGCGGTGAAAGAACAAGTGGCAACCCGATCCTTGTTACTTGATATATACAAACAAATGCATATAGAATGAATTGTTTATGAGGTCAACACCAAAGAACTATAAGTAAAAGGTCACGAGTTTGATACCCTGGGACATGAACATCTGGTGCTGATCTTCCTAACCCAGCGTGGACATATATTTACAGTCAAGCATCCAATCAGCAGCTAGACGGAGATAGAGACAAAAGTGATTATAGAGATCGCATAATTTCCCAATGGCTCCTCTTTTTTGTAATGCTCCCGTCTCTCTCTCTCTCTCTCTCTCTCTCTCTCTCTCTCTCTATATATATATATATATATATATATATATATATATATATATATATATATATGCGTGTGTTTAAATCTGGAACGACTCAAGCTCAATAGCTTTTCTTGCATGAAATCCTTAAAAGGAAAGAAAAACTAATCAAACTGTTGTGATGATACATCAAAGCCAAAAAACTATGAGAATGACGTTTTGCATCCTTTTTATGTACAGGTCGTGATGTTGTAGCCTGAAAATAAGAACGTTAATTGTAAACTCTCATGAAATCGATGTACTTGTCTAAACGCAAGTACATGTTAAACTCCAAGGTGTTCAACATGTAAGCCACATCTTGTGAACTACGCTCAGCAGAACCTCTTGCTAGCTGTGCACATTGGATAGCGTAAGCTTGATACTTTTGAGTCAACCCTCCAGCCAAAAGAGCAATTACTCAAGCTAAACGCATTGTACTTGAATACAAGGGTTACACACACACAGTTAAATCCAAGACCGTCAAAAGCTAAAAGGGAATCTTTTGCTTAACTGCCTCAGGAATTTCCAAACATTTTATGTTTACCTGATACTCGAACTTTCCATGCTCAACTTGGGTGCTATCTATTTTAACCGTTTTTTAACTAAAAGTTCCTACTTAGAAGGTAATTTAGTACCATATCACAAAAACACTTCTAGAGTATAATTCTTCTACTACTTTATTATTCAATATTTTTTCAAATCTGATTCCTCGTGTAGTTTTATGAGGCGTCATCAATTATATAAAATTATATAATTTACATGCATGTCACCATGCTCCTACAACCATGATCCTTGAAATTGCTGCTTCCCAACCCCATGCCGGCACCTGCACCGGTGTCCAGCACTCACACTTGCACCCTTGTGACAAGAAGAGCAAAAGACTATATTGCACCTATGAACTGATCAAATATGCCACAGCAACAGCTGATCCAAACCCTCCGTGTTGAAAGAAAAATAAACCTTTGATCTGATGCACTAGTCTACATCCACACTGATAAATACCGATTCTGTCACGAGATATGATGAACCATGACCACTACCATCAATATAACTAGAGACACAGACATTCCTAAGATGGGCGGAAAGAGTCAACTTGAGTGTCCCAGTCTATTTTACAGCACGTATCCACCATAAAGAATAGGTAACATGAAATACATAGTAACATCACCACTAATGTATGTAACAGGAAGTATTTAGTAACATGAAAGTTAATTTTGATTTGAAGTTTGCTGCGTATTGCCACCCCATGTTGGATTAGCAGCGGTAAACATCTCCATCAAAGATCTGAGAGAACCTGCAACCTGATCTGGTCCCTCAAAATTCAGGCTTATGTTCCCACCCATCCTTATCTCAGGATTGGGTATACCATCGGTATTCACGTCTACCGTCGTCTGATTACCAGCATGTTGGAAATTAAGACCACTTTGAGCCATGTTTATAAAGGCATTCGCAAAATCAGAAGGGAGAGAGGCATTAATTGGGATTGAAGTGAAGTCTGGAGTGCTTCCCCTTGAATTCAAAGAATGACCATCGGGATCCTCATCTCCATTAGGCATATTGATCTGCACTTCCAAACAACCTCCAAGATGAAATTGAAATCCAAACAGATGTTATATCTATAGTTATTCATTAACCTGAAATGAATCATTAAAGAAGTTCTAAAGTTTCAACAAGAATTTGGATGGAAATTTTTGCAACTTCACCTTCAGTACATCAAAATGAACAATCACAAAGTATAGATTGCACAGCGTGGATGAGAATAGCTTACATAGAAACAGAAGAAAAAAAAAGTAGCAAAGTCGGAAAACCTTTAATCAGACACTTGGTACCTCTCAGCAATCGAAATCCTGATCTCATGTCAGAGATCAACACTCTACGATTACACTCTGCCTCTTGTGGGTCACCAGGCCTTGCATTATTGACAAAATGAAGCACAAGTTCTCGTAGTTTTATTGTGTACATATTCATATGCACATTAGATAGAGGCATTGCAGCCCATGTATATCATGTATCTAGAGTTCATGTCCAATCAATCTCCGGTTCCCTTCTTTTAACTTTTTCATGGCAAGTATTCTTTTGCTATCCACCTTCGGTTCCATCCCACCTCAGAAACTTTTCACACCATTTGTAATGTATTTCTCAATTTTTGTTCTCGAATTATGACATGATGGACTTGGCTAAAAGCTCCCAATTTCTGCATCAGTTTAGATAATCACATAACATCCTGCGTAAAAGTTTCTCTCCAGTGATTTTTCCTTCTTGTTTCTTTTAAAATAAGAATTTCCTGGATGATGATATTATATCAGGTCAAAATGGATAAACGAAACAAAATTGGTTTCCAAGGAACAGTGTAGATTCTGCTACTGATGCAGAAATTATCTTTTTATGGCTCATTTCTTTAAGATACTTCCAGAAACGGATCATGCACGATAAAAAAACAAACCAAAATGTGCCCGTCGTACAGAGTTCTTATCCAATAATATACACAAATGCACAGATGCAGTGGGTATTATACTTAATATCTTCATCATCGATTTAGCACCTAGATCAACACTCTTGTTGCATTATGCCGGTGTGCTGTGACCTGAGTACAAACCTCAGTGTAGGGTGACGGAGAGGTGGCTTGGAATGCAAATATTTTGGATGACAACGTACCAGCGAATGAGGCAGAACCAACAAGAAAAGCCATGTACGAATAGCGTGAATGAAATCCCTTAAGTAGGAAAGTAGTGAAGTCTTCAATTAAAAGGCGAAGCGTCTCCGATTGGTATCAAAAGTGAGCAACTAATTGCATATTCGCCAAATTGGCCTGAATGCCATTCCAATGCTCAGGTGGCCTACTTAAGCAGAGTGCCTGAAATGGCTGATGTGTAAGCAAGCCATTTTCTGGTTATCACGGACCAGACCTATTCTCTCTCTCTCTCTCTCTCTCTTCACACACACACACACATGACAACTCCCTTTGGTGACCAGTCTCCTGCTACCACCACTCACTGGCAATCTTCAACTCAGGTATGTTTTTCTTCTGTTGGCTACTCTATCAACACCTCACTTCTGTCAACTCGGTTGACAACACCAGGTTGTCTTAATTGTAGAATTCACATGATAGTTTGAGTCAACAGAGTTGACACCATAACCTGTGTCAGCTGTCAGATTGAGAAGAGGCTCCCCAAGATGGAGAGTGTCCAACTTAAGATGCTCTCCAAAGTGGAGTGTCCAACTTATTTGACATCCTCAGGGCGTCTTACTTGATACCGTTTAGTAGACTGATTTACTCAACACCTTCAAGGTACTGACTCGACACAGTAGACATCCTCAGGGAACCAACATTACTACCGAGACAAACACTGATAACCATTATTTTATTTTTCCCAAAACTTATGCCAAGATTTATCAAATACTGACTATTACTTCTTTATTTGATATAGCTTATAAGAAATTGAGCTTTCATTTGAGTTTATGAAATGCTACTGGTCATACAGTGACGATTGTAATTTGCCTCTTGTATTCTTGATAACTTAACAAAATCCATCACATTCCTATAACAGTTTCTGCAGGATCTCGTGTTTGTCTAATCACCCCATGATTGTTGGTTTTGTCATTAGGCATCTGGATTAGGGCCAATGGAGCTCTATCAGGGTGCGCATGCCCTAAAGCACCTCCAAAATAGCAAATATTTCACTAAATTGATTATTGTAATGAACCCCTTGCAGGCCCTAAACTGGATCTAGATACAAGAACTAGAACTATGGTTCAGACTTGACACCTAAACATATAAGACTGATAACTAGGTTCACATGAGATGTGGATGCAGTCTGCTACCTCGAATGTACAAGCACATGTGATCATAGTATAAATGAGTGTGCAGCTGGATCCCAATTGCCCCCTTTATGCAAAGAATCATCGCCTCATTCTCGCATTGCCTACCACCTAATTAGCTAGAGACCAATCCATTTATTTCTTCTGATTCCTACATCTTTTACACTTCTATCATGGCTACTGCTTCTTTATTAGTTTTAATAGCAGATTATGACTTGCGAAGTGTCTCTGGTCTTTACTTTTCTTTCCTTCTGATGTGTGAGTTGGAGAGTGGGAATGTTCGTACCACCTCTACTTGACTTCAGTAGGAGACCCTCAGCTTTATCCCTGCGCATATCTTTTTGCCATTTGACCTCAGCATGCTATTGGCAGGTATTGCTCCCTACTTTCTTATTTTAAATAATTCAACCACCAAACACAAAATAACACACAGTAATATGAAAAAACAGGCAATGTAACAATACATTCACTAAATAAATAGTTGGATGAAGCGAAATTTGTCACTGGTACAAAACATGATGTCAAAAATCAAAACAAGTTCAGACAACTATTTGGCATCATTTCCACAGGGGAAACATAAAACTCCACAAAAATAACATCGATAGCAGATCTTTAAAGCTACCTGATTTCTTATGTTTCTTTCAAGTTCTTCCTTCAGCTTCTGTTCTGCAACCTACAAATGAGACGAAAAGAGAAGTAAACCATCAGGTTTGATGGTTGACAACAAACATATACAGCGAGGATAGAGACACACCCGAATATTATCTCGAATGGAGCAGCTAGTTGGATCCAGTTGTAGAGCTGCGTAGACCATTTCAACCCAATCAGAACACAAATGGACATTTGATATTCTGGTTATAGAGACATGGACTTGTTTATCAAATAGCAAAAAGTATAAAAGCGTTTCAGTCACTAAGAATATGCAGAAAACAGTAGGCATGGAATATTATGCAACAACTTCATCAAATCTACTCTATACATTTAAGCTTTTATTGGAATCATTTTACATTTGATTCCGACTTACAGCCCTGGTTTCACGAAATATATAGCTTTCTAAATATACGTGAAACCATAATTCCAGGTTGTCAGGTATTACATTGGACATGACTATGCTTATAAGAAATGCTACCGATATGCCTGGGGTAGTACAGATACTTTGTACGTTTAGTAGAATGAGGCAAATCTTTAGATATGGTACAAATCCTTAACAGAAGTCTTAGCACTCCACTGAAGAAAGATGAAGCTTGAACAGAGATAGAAAATGATGCAGAAGAGAATCACCCTTTCATTATGATTAGGGTTGTAAATAAGCATTTTTCTACTCGGATACAAAATATAACAGGAAACCAGAATGCCCTTCTATAGAATTACATAAGACATAATGAATTAGATATGGATATACATGGAACTGGATCCACAATTATTCCTTTCAACACTCCCCCTCAACTTGCTAACAACTTCCTTGATATTTCTTCAATTGACAGCTTCAGTGAGAGCATCAGCAATCTGTTCTTGAGGTTGGATATGAGATAGACAGGGTTAGAGGTGATTTGTATTGCTGCCTTATTATCAGAATGCAGGAGGATAGGCATTTTGACTTCTTGTTCTTCTTCCCACATTAAGGACTTGAGCCACGTCCCTTAACACATCTTGTGCTATAGCTTTGTATTCCTCCTCCCATTGAACTTCACATTTTTAATCTGGAAGCTTTCTATTTTTTCTTCAATATTTTGAGTAGTTGGAAGGCGTTCTACCTTCTCTTTACTTGTACGAGTCACACTAGTATTATCTGCCATCTTCTTTGTCTCCATTTTCCCTAAACAATCCTATTGTTTTTCTAGCAGACTGGATTACTTGAGCTCACACACTGAAATAAGACTCTGCCACTGGCCTGAGAACTAGCTGAATACTGCCAACAGGTCTTATAAGAATGGATTAAGGGAGGCTTTAATGTCGGCTTACCAGAGAAAGAAAAACATTGGCACTTGCTGGAGGAAATAAATCTTCCACCAACTGGAAGACAGACACTGCCACCAAAAACATTCACTAACCGAGAAAACTCTGCCATTGTTTGGTGATTCCCTGCTGAAAACTGATGCCTTTACTTGGAATGGGCTTACTGGTGTCGACGATGCAGTTTTGATCCACCCCCTATTGCAGACAAATATGCATGAGACAAATTGATCCATCACATAAACTTTAACAACCTTCACATTGTGCGCGAGTGGCCCACCAGGGAGGGATTTTGTCACTGCCAATATCTAAGTCACTGTCTCCACCAAGCACAAGTAGGTGCTCTTGTTAACGCTCTGATACCATGAAGAAAGGAGCAGCTTGAACGGAGATAGAAAATGGTGCAGAATACAATCACTCTTTCATTATGATTAGGGTTGTAAACAAACCCTTTTGTACTCGGACACAGAACATAACAGAAGGGCCAGAATGCCCTTCTATGAAATTATACAAGACATAATGTTAATTCCAGAGTAATCTAGGAAATTCAATTGAAGAAAAAATAATGAAGATGGAACTGGCACCATCAAGTTGAAAAAAAGTATAATGTTAATTTCTGTGATACGCAGTGTTGTACCATACGTATAGCATTGTATCGTATGGACATGGATAACAGAGAGACACAAACCAGCGTTTTTTGCACAGAAGGGAGAGCAATTACAAGAAAACCATCATTTACTGCAACCGAACAATTCAAATCACAACTCTAAAGCTAACTCAGAATAATTAATTTACAATTAATGTTCATGGTCAAAAAGTCAGGCAACCTGCACTCGAGCTACAAATGGACAATAAATATTATGATGCATCAACTGAATCGCAGATAACTTAGAAGTCATCCTTTCAGATAGCTGCTCACAAACCTTTCATAAATCCTTGGGAGAGTGCATCACTATAATTCCCCTGTTCATAGAGTGCAAGCCCAAGGCGGCTATAGGCCTTGCCATAGCTTGGATTGACAGATATTGATTTGTGACAGTCATCAACGGCCTCAGGATACTTTTGAATTTGGGTGTATGCAGCTGCTCTGAAAAGAAGTGTTACATATCAAAGAATCATTATTATTCCAAAGACAATGGAAGTGACTGATAGAAAATACAAATAGTGCTTGACTCAAAATAAAACAGAAGTCAAAGAGAGCAAAAGAACGAAACAAAAGCTGAGGTTTCAGCAGATGAAGTGCACAAGGTGAAAGAACTTCAGTGTATGGATAACTAACCCATATCAAGAGCAAAACAAGCAAATGTGCGCCAATACACAAACACAAAAACTCACACAGACTTAATTTCTTAATTGCATATTTGTATTGCTGAAAGTAACATACATAACTGTTGAGATTAAGCTTTCTTTATTAGAAGAGGAAGATTCAAACATATGCAGGGCATCCCATTGAAGAAGACGACTCAAGGACCAGCTGCCACTTTATTCTTTAATCCTTCTTATAGTTTCTAATCTATGTACAGAACTTATATATAAAGTTTTATAACTTAAAAGACTAATATACCCTTACACTAATACATAATTAAAGTATCAACTAAAAAACAAACATAGAAATATATCTACAGATATATGTATTCCTCAACAATAACATACCTACATCCAATAAGCGGGAAGTATTATAAACTTGCAATCAATAAGAAAATAAGATGAAACTTACAAGATTCGGCAGATTGGAGACATCCCATCCAATCTGCCCATTATATGAAAATTGGCACCCACACACGGCTGCCTCTCTACTTCCTGTACACTCTAACCTAAACCCTAATCTCTTATTTATAATCACAATCTAACTTGAAAGACTAATATATCCCTATTACTAATTAAGTATTACTAATTAGACATGAATTATAAAACCTATCATAAAGTATCCATTTTAGGACCCGATTACAATCTCTAACACTCCCCTCAAGTTGGGTGAAAGATATTGAGAACACCCAACTTACAAATTATCTTTAAGTTGTCCGCTGACAATTGCTTTAGTAAGAAAATCAATCCTTTGTTTTTCTGATTTGACATACTCCAGTTTGAAATCCTGGTTAGAAATCTTCTCTCGTATGAAGTGGCAATCAATCTCTATATGTTTAGTTCTTTCGTGATAGACTGTATTGGAAGCCCAACTCACATATTAAGGAAGAAACTTACTTTTCTTTACACATAGCTTAGTTATAGCTCTGTATTTCTTATGTTGTAGATCGAGCAATAATAATTTGTTTTTTGCTCTTCCAAGATATAAGATTTTCATCACGTAGTGTGATATAGCCTGTAGCGGATTTGCGATCATCTTTCGATCCAGCCCAGTCAGCATCAGAATAAAATTCAATACTGAATTCGTAGGATTTGGAATAATAAAGACCCATACCAGGTGTTGACTTAAGATATCTGAGAATGTGATACATGGCTTCCATATGGTTCTTGGTTGGTGAATGCATAAATCAGATCAGAATTCTCACACCATAAGTGATATCTGGATGAGTAATAGTCAAATAAATAACTTTTGATTTACTTCCATAGGAGAATCACTTTGTTTACAATCAAGCATATTTGTTTTTTCGTAGTAAATCCATTGTATATTTTCTCTGAGTTAGAAGTATACCTTGGTTGAAATATAATACCTCAATGCCCAAAAAATAGTGGAGTTGCCCCAAGTCCTTTAGGTCAACTAATTTGTGAAGATTCTGTTTTAATGCTGCTATCTCTTCAACGTCATCACTTGTTCCAAAGATATCATCTACTGACAACTTCGTACCTTTCTTGAAAAATAAAGTATGATCATTTATGCTTCTTTGATATCTCAAACTGCATACTACATTACTGAATTTTTTAAACCAGGCTCTTGGTGACTATTTCAGTCCATAGATAGCTTTATTTAATTTGCATATTATACTATCTTTTACATTAATATTCATCCTTGTCCTTGGAGGAAATTCCATAAATACTTCTTCATTCATATCTCCCTGTAGAAAAGCATTTTTCACATCTAGCTACCATAGATCTCATCCCAAATTTGTTGCCATTCTGAGAAGTATTCTTATAGAAGTAAGTACATCCGATTCTGCTTCTATTGCAACTCTCCATAAAGGACACCTGTTGACTTCTTCAAAACTTGAGGGAATCTTATTTTTATCAGCATTTGCAACAAAAACTTTATAATATTATGAGGTATTAGCAATGAAAACATAATTAGAAATTGGGTACCGTGCACAAGATTGTTTACCTTTGCGAATGACAATTGGAATTTTGAAGTCTTCTTCCATTGCTAATTAAGGATCTGAATCAAGAGAATAATCTTTGGTTGTTGGAATCTGTGCAATCTCCTCTTAATAGCAAATAACTTTCCTTTGTCCCCTCTTATATACCGTAATCTGTTTTGGTTGAGATTCAGCTTGATTCTCTTCATCTTCACCTACAAGATCATCAGTTTCACTGAGAATTATGGGAAGCACATGAGAAGGGTTGTTTTGAGAGGTACTCCCCCTGGGAAGAATAATAGGGAGTGGATTCAGAAAACGTGACATTCATAGATACATACAGTTTCCTATGAATTGGATCATAGCATTTATAGCCTTTTTGAAACTGTGAATAACCAAGAAAGATACACTTTACAGCTCTAGGATCAAGTTAATCATGACCAGGTAGATGAATATGAACAAAATAGATGCAACCAAAGATACGAGAAGTGATATGAAAGAGTTTAGAGTTCTTATCAAGGCATTTTAATAGACTATCACCCTTGAGAGCACTACTAGGCATCCTATTTATTAGATAGACAACACTATTAGGCATCCTATTTATTAGATAGACAACAGTAAGTACAACTTCACCTCAATAAGATTTTGGTACATTATGTTGAAGAAGAAGAGTTCTGACTAGCTCAAGAATATGCCAATTTTTTCTTTCCGCTATGCCATTTTGCTGAGGTGTATATGAACAAGATATTTGATGAAGTATACCATTTGAATGTAAGTATTCTAGCAACTATCCATTAATATATTCACCCCTATTATCAGAACGAAGAACTTTCACAGAAGTATTAAATTGAGTGAATAACTTTATGAACAATAGGAAAAATATCATATACCTCAACTTTTGATTTTATTAAGTAGACAATTGTAAGACACGTATAATCATTAATAAAGGAAACAAAGTACTTCCGACCAAACAGAGATGAAAAAGGATTGGAACCCCATATGTCGGAATTTAGAAGTTCAAAATGTTGGGATCTCCTCGACTCACTTGAGGGATAAGGTGCTCTTTGGTGCTTCCCGAGTTGGCACACTTCACATTCAAAAGGAAATTTGTTTGACTCTACTTTGAGGTTTTAAAAAATGTAGTGGAGCTTGGACACAAGCATATGACCTAAACAACTATGCCAAAGTTGGATCTCCGCTTCTTGAGCAATTACAGCAGTACCATAAGATGCAGTATGTTGGGGTTTGTCTTCTAGAATATATAATCATTGTCTAAGACTATCACGACCAAAGATTTTCTCCGTCTTCAGATCCTGAAAAACACAGCTAGTGGGATTAAATGTCACACTACAATTTAGTGTACTTATTAGGGAACTAACTGAAAGGAGGCTTATAGGAAATCTAGGAACAAGGTAAACTGACTTTAAATATATAAAATGTGTGGGTACACTTCCTTGTCCAATCATATAAGAGAGTAAGTCATCATCCAACTTGATTGGCTCTTGTTTTTGAAGTAGATGAAGGCTCCTCTACCATATGATATGTAGCCCCAAAATCAATAATCCAAGTTTTAAAATGAAAAGGAGAGAATTGGTTACCCTTCACCAAGTGAGTCGCATGCGCTAACGTAGCACGAGGGTTAGATGAAAGTTGATTTTCAGATAATTTAGTTTCTAACCCTTCAATCCTCTTAATAAGTTTTTGAATACCGTCTATGTTAGGCGTGGAACTTTCAATAATGGGCAGAATAATTCCTTGGTTTATAAAATTTTGGCCGACCATGTAATTCCCAAAAATTCTCTTGAGTGTCTTCGTTTCCCGCAATGAGAACACACTATTTTATCCTTCTCATCACAATGGAAACGCCATTGTCCATGTCCTCTATTGTGTTGTCCACCTCTTCCATGATATTGTGAGGTTTCTCTACTTTGTAGTGCATGTTATTCGATGGTATTAATATTGTCCTTCAAATTTTGGCCTAAGATGTTTATCTTTATAGACTCAAATTCAGGATTTACACCCCACAACAAGTCAAAAACTTTCTTCTTTTCATTTTTCAAATTTCTTTCTGCGTAACATGATGAACATTTAATATTGGTATAAAAGAGATGTTAATCCCATAATCCCCGAAGATCCAGATAGTACTTAGAGCGAGTTTCTTGCTTGCATTTCCTGATTTTTTTCAAGATTTCATATTCCTTTTTTACATTCTTTTCTCTAGAATAAACTTCAGAAACTGTTTCTGCACACCAAATTTCATGAGTGAATTCAAAAAACATAACCGTTTTCGCTATTATTGGAATCATATATTGGAGTAACCAAGATGAAATCAAGGCATCTTCTCTTTGCTAACTAGCATATTGTGAATCATGTGTGGTTGGACACGGAGTTTGTCCCATGAGGTGAGTTAATCTCTCCCTTGCTATTGCCGCCAACTCCACTAACCTTGACCACTACAAATAATTTATGCCATCTAATTTGGTAGATGTGATTAGAAAGTTTTCCACCAGAAAGTTTTCCACTTTTTCGTTTATGGAATGTTCGTAAATTTTGAAAGAAGTTTCAATTCTTTTTCCTTTATCTATCATCTGTTCACCAAGGGATTTACTGCTTGTAATCTGTCCACACTCAGAATATGTCTTCACACACCTGCACAATATGCATCACACATCCCAAATTCTGAAACCTAAAGGACGACAAGGACCGCTCGTTGATTGTTGCCCACGATTTCAACCCAAAAAAAACTGCTTGTTGAACCACTACCTGCACAATCGCTGGAAGCACGATGGCTAATCGACTTGGGTGGCCTTTCACTCTAGAACCTGTTGTGAAAAAATATGCACCCTTTCTTTATGCAGTCGAGCAGTTTGTCTCTCTAAAAAAACAATCTTAACGCCGTATAGGCTCTGATACTATGTTATAAACTTGCAATCAATAAGAAAATAAAATGAAACTTACAAGATTCGACATATTTGAGACATTTCATCCAATCTGCCCATGATATTCAAGTTTGTACCCACACACGACTGCCTCTCTCTACTTCCCGCACACTCTAACCTAAACTCTAATATCTTATTTATAATCATAATCTAACTTGAATGACTAATATACCCCTATTACTAATTAGATAAGAATTATAAAACCTATCATAAAGTGTCCACTTTAGGACCCAATTACAATCTCTAACAGGAAGCACATGCTTTGCAAACGGAAAACTCAAAGTCTAGAACTTTGCATGCCCACTTTCTACTGTAAAACATTAGGCTTTGCCAACTTGATGCAGGGCAGGTGAAAGATTCACCTAGCATACGTCAGGGACCCAGAATCAACCAAAATTACATGGTTGCACTTGGCCTATCTTTCCCCCACATGAAAATAGAACAAGCCAGAATGCCTCATTACTTTTTATTGTGCCAGGATCCAGCGATCTTTTTGACAGCCACAGGATAAACCCGGCTAGACCAAGTCAAGTTGGGCCACAAAAAAGTGATCCATGCCTAAGCCCAAAGAAGGCATGCCATGGGCAGGTAAAGGTAGAACACTATCACAATACCAATTAGCTTGTCATGGCATTGAAACATTTGCCTTTGCGCATCAACAAAGAAATATTTAGATTCGCGGAAGTTAAACAAAATGTTCTACCATATAATGGGGGCATCAGTACCCGCAAACAACAAATGCTTTTATAAAACATAGGTATGCTCTTCTTCAACAAAAGCAACATTTAGTAAACCAAAAATACAAAAGCTCATGTAGAGAATCATAAGCAACTAATTTGGGAAGAAACATGGAATGATTCTCTCCTCAGGCTTCATCACTCAATTTGAAGCTTGAATTTGCCAGTACTAACTTAGTCCAGCATTGGGATCTATTTAAATTCTTCTGGTGGTTATTTGTAAAATAAAAACAAAGGAAAATTTAATTGTTCAAAACCAGGTTTTGAATGTTGCCAGATATTATTAGTTGACTGGAGCTTAACGTTCAGCAATCTAAACAACACATTCATACAGGTACCTGGAAAGGTCAACAGTATCTCAAGACAAATAAATGACAGTACACTGCTGTTTTTACATGGATTACGAGTACATAATTCATTAAATGCACAATAACAGCAACAAGTAGCCTAATCCTCGCAGATTAATAAACAAGTAAATAAATAAGATTGCACTTAACCTGTTGCAATAATATACTGCGTTGTTCTCCCAGAGTGCAATGGCAAAAGTATACAGATCGATTGAATCTGAGTACAATTTTGATTGCATCGCATGATTACCTAATGCAAAAAAGTGACAACTATTGAGATCTTTGGGAAATGATTAAATAAGATTGGTCTGTGTAAGTTTGTTCATGAAATCCCTGGACTGTAAACACAAGCTAGGACAAGTTACCCAGTGTTTTTAGTGCCTCTGCTAGATTCTTACAGTCAAATGTTTGGCGACCAGATTTTTCCATTTCCTGCAAACAATTACAAAATAAAAACACCATAACACAGCTCATGGCAACATGCTGCATAGCCAGAAGAAGGTTATTCTGTCTCTACTCAAAATAGCACAAACAACCATTGAAGCACAAACCTTTTCTATTGTACAAGACAAACTAGGTGAGACAGACTGGTATAAAGGCATGAATATAATTCTAGCAACTAAACATGGAATGTGAATCAGATGGTCACCATCTTATTTCTCATATAACATCCAAAAGAGTCAGTAATCTTCATGACCAAAGCATAGAATTTTTTTTTGGGCAAGTACTAAACCATGAAATGGTTATATGTGCCATAAAGGCTTCTTCTCTCTTTTTCTCATTCGATGTCCAGCAGTTCCTTGCAAGGCCCAAGCCGTTTCTGCCATTTTATTGCAAGAAGGAATTTTCCATAATTCAGCGCAGCAGTGCTTTCTAGCTTCTTTTCTACTTTTCATGAAATAACTCTTGTTTCAGAACAATGATCTACAAGTATTTAATATATGTCTTAGGCTATTAGCTGGTATCCAGGTAACATTACTACAGTCCTATAACTAAGAACATTAGAAAGAGAGTTAATGTACTGTTTGATATTTGTAAGGTAGTATCACATGTACTGGGTAATGAAAGAACTAGAACAAGTTCCACATAATGTGTTTGACGATGAAAAGAAGATCCTCCAGCTCATTATGACAGGGGACAGACTGAGCTGCCTGAGGAACTTGGGTCCACATAAAAAACAACAATAGTTTGAGTTATCTCTGAGACCAGCTTCAGTTCCTTGGCTATCACATCTACTAGGTAAGATAAAAAGGGAAGTCCTAAAACAAAAGTCGTATTTCTTCTTCTTCTCACTAATGCTTCAGCAAGTAGATCAAATTCACAATGAGAAAACCTAAGTTTTCTTGAAGAGATTACTACCATTACTACAACGCTCAATGGAAATGGATCCCAATGTTGCTAGTAGATGTGAAAAATGGAAATGCATCCTACATATGGTCCTCTTCCCCAAACATGAGAATTCGTTTTCTAAAGGAAATCCTAGTCAATTAAGACCAAGTTAAATATACAACTTTGTCTATTCCAAATTAAAACTTTAAAGGTAGATATAGATACCTAAAGCATATCAACAGGAGGCATTAGTCATGCTCTTAGGAGGCAAGGATTTATCCAATCACTCGCAAAACCTCCATCTGTTACATTTATCAGTACATTGATCCCTTCAGTTGGAGAAACAACATATGATAAACCTACCTTGATTGCATCATCAAAGGAATGCTTTGCTTTGACTACATGATCATGATCATCCCCATGAGGTGTAACACCAAGGTAATGGATTCTCCTAAGGGCACCAAGGAATTGATCAAAAAGTTCGTCTTTGGAAACACCTGCATCTTTATCTGTTTTGAGGAGAGAAGATATAAAATTAGGTCAAATCTCTGCAGAAAAAAATGCTAAAGATTATATTGTGCTGTCTGGGAAATGAGACTTGTGATGACTAACGAGTAAGTGCTGATTGATTAATCCAAGGATGTCATAATTCAAAAAGGTGTTTTTTCGCTTAATCAATCACATAGAACGATTATGATTATATGTTGAGAATTTCAATAGTTTAAAAAACGCTCCTTCTTCAACTTCTCACCTTATTCTTAACTGGACCCCTTTTCGTTTGACAACAAACAAATGGTTGTGGTTAACATTAATCAGTAGCATTTGTTATCAAAGTTAAAAGCAAAATTACAAAATATATGATAAATGGATGTCGTAGAAATGTAAGTCCATATAGCTATATCATGTTGAAGTTCTGTATGCAAAACTTTCCCAGATGCTACACAAACAAAAGCAGTAGCATGAGTATATCGCCTGTACTATTAGTCATAGGGGGAAAACAGAAGAATGAAAGGATAAATATTTAGAAGAAGAAAAAAATGGCTGCAACAGGAAATCAAATCAAATATGCAGTGAATTCACTTCCGACTAATTCCTTAGAATGTACTAATAAAAAAAGGATAAGAAAAGAAATTAGCAAGCTGAGCTAGAGAGGTGCATATACAAGGATATTAAACTATTTTCTGATTCTTTTCCTTTTGATAATACTTTAACATGGAAATAGCAAAATGGAAATAAATGCAAACTGAACCATTTTATTCTGCTTACAAAATCATCCATAGGTCTTATGCACAATCTGATACTTCAAGTTAAATTCATGGTCAGAATTCTCACAGTAATCGGCTACCAATACAAAGCACTGAAAAGTTAAATAGACCAACTTGTTCTAGAATTCTCATTACAACAAGAAATTCAAAGAATTGAGATCAGTACCTATATCTTCAGCAACAGCAAAAGATCCCTCAGTCTGAAAGAAAAGAAAAGCCAATAATATAGCCAAATTAGCACATAAATTACACGTAATATGCAGAACTACCATGTCAACCAGTGTATCTTCATCTAGCATTCAGTACAGAAATATATCCAGTCAGCATAAATAAAGAAGACATACTTGGCATTAAGAACAATATATGAAATAAGGAAAAACAATGGAAGTTAACATCTAAGAAGACCCGATCATTTTGCATCTCATATTTAACACAGGAGGAAATTGGCCACCAAGATTCAATGAGCATCTAACCCCCACAAATTTCCATGATAGACGTGATTAGCAACCTCAAAAATTGAACAAGTATTATATAAAGTCATACAGCACCAGTCAAAAGCTAATTTAGTGCACAAATACATACATAACGTACATATAACTAAATCTTTTACGCACCCATACATATAGATGTACATATATATATATATAGAGAGAGAGAGAGAATACTCAAGGTATTCATGATGTATATGGGCTTCACTGCAGTAAATGCATTGGGGCCAACCAGTTATACACATACATATATACATATATCTTTTTTGATAAATAAGAATAGATTCATTAAAAAGCATCCAGAGAATGCAAAAATTACATCAAGAGCAAAGACTACAAGGATCTACAAACTCTAGCAGATTCAACATAATCCTGAATCCAATACCCCTACACTAAAAGACAACAGACTTCCCCAAAACAAACACCCAAAAGATTTTCTACTCCCTCAAGGACCCTTCTATTCTTTTCCCTCTAAACTAATAAAAAATCAGGAAAGCTATCCAAAACACTATAAGTTTCCTTGTGAGGTACTTAAAGTACCATGAAGCCCAAAGCTCTCACTGAACATTCCTTTCCATTTCTGCATCATAAGCACCTTAAAAGATGCTCCCTGGAATTTCCTATTGTTAAAATATTGTATTTTTCCTTTGTTTGTGTAATTTATTTTTTTTCATTTATTTATGTAAACCAAGGCCAAGGCCATTCGACCCTGGTATGTGACCACAAGGGCCAGCCCAAAGGGGGCAGCCACAATGGCTACTAGCCGTTGGGGGCTGGCTGGCCCCCTTTTCCAGCAACTTCTCACTCTCGTCTCTCTTCTATAAAAGCTCCTCTGATGTACATATCAAGTTAAGCCTTTTGTAGCTAATTAATAATATTGTTCATTGTGATTTATGTGTTATCATTGCACTTGTGCGATTTTAGTCTTTTTTTAAGGTATTGTGATTGATCATTATTGGTGGTTGTTCGATGATCTTTTGTTGCCACATTGAAGCATTGCCGTCATTACATGGTATTAGAGTCATTTGCAATCGTGAGAACGGTGATCGTCGTCTCGGAAAACATATCGATAGTGCTCTTGGCTTTATTGTAAGTTTGCCTCTTTATATCTTTTTCTCCTTAAAATATGGATGATAAAGGAGGGTTTAATTTTCATTTAATACCATCGAACTATAAAACATGGACCCAATCTATGGAAAATTACCGATACTTTAAAAAATTATTAGCCTATTTAAGTGGTTCGAAGGTAGAACATTTCATTAGTGTCACTCTTGAGCAAAAAGAATAATATGAAGGAGGCCATAGAGCGGTCCTATGAGTGCTTATGTATAATATAAATGACCACAATAGGGACACCTTAGCCGATTTCACTAATGCTAGATAGGCATGGAAATATTTTAAAAAATCTCATTTCAAAGTGATGTTGCTCATACAATGGCATTAAGAGATAAATTGGTATCTCTTAGACAAGGAGATAAAAGGGTAAACAATTTTTTTGGTGAATATTATAATATATGGAATTAGTTGTATATATATAAAAAGAAATGTACACAATGTTTAGTGAGAGTCAATGAGAATTTTGTGTATCAATTTCTAAGAAGTCTCCGAGAATAATTTTAAGGAAGAAGATCATCTCTTCAACAACAACAACAACAACAACAACAACAACTAAGCCTTTTCTCATACTAGACGGAGTCGGCTACATAGATTCTTTGTTTCCACAGATCCCTATCGTGTGCCATGTTAGCAGTTAACTCCCAATAAGCTAGATCATTCTTTATTGTTTCTTTCCAACACTGTTGTGGTCATCCTCTACCTCTTTTAATACTTTCCCAATTTAGTTTTTCTAACCTTCTTACAGGTTCTTCTTTTGATCTTCTTTCTATATGTCCAAACCATCTTAAACGATGTTCTCTCATTTTATCCTCTATTGGTGTCACTCCTACTTTGTTTCTAATAACCTCATTATGTATACGGTCTTTTCTTGTATGACCATTCATCCATCTCAACATCTTCATTTCTGTCATAGACATCTTTTGTACATGTTGATGATTAACTGCCCAACACTCAGAACTATAAAACATGGCTAGCCTAATTGCTGCTCTATAATATTTACCTTTTAATTTTAATGGTATCTTCTTATCACAAAGAATACATGATGCTCCTCTCCATTTTAACCAACCAGCATTAATTCTATGCATAACATCTCCATCAATTCTTCCATCACTCAAAAAAATTGACCCTAGGTATTTAAAACTTTCCTTTTGAGGAATGCAATATGAGCCTATTTTAATTTCTATGTCCTCTGAAGTAACCAAATGATCAAACTTACATTCCATATATTCTGTCTTTGTTCTACTAAGTCAGAGGCCTTTGCTTTCTAATGTTTCTCTCCATAGTTCCAATTTTCTATTAACTTTTTCCTTAGACTCCTCCACTAATACAATGTCATCTGCAAATAACATACACCAAGGTACTTCATCTTGAATATGTTTTGTTAACTCATCAATCACCATTGTAAATAAGTATGGACTTAAAGTTGATCCTTGGTGTAACCCAATATTAACTTCAAAGAAGTCTGTCGTTCCTTCATGAGTCCTCACATATATTTTTGCACCATCATACATGTCTCTTATAAGGTTAATATATGTCAATGGGATACTTCTTTTTTCCAAAGTTCTCCAAAGAACCTCCCTCGGTACCCTATCATAAGCTTTTTCTAGATCAATAAATATCATGTGAAGGTCTTTCTTTTTTGCTCTAAAATGTTCCATAAGACGTCTCAAAAGGTGAATCGCTTCAATAGTAGATCTGCCTGGCATGAATCCAAATTGGTTCTCTGTTGTACTTATACTTGTCTTAACCTACATTCGATAATTCTTTCCCATAATTTCATAGTATGACTCATTAACTTGATACCTCGATAATTCGCACAATTTTGAATGTCTCCCTTGTTCTTATATATGGGTATAAGTGTACTTGCTCTTCATTCCTCGGGCATCTTTTGGTTTTTTCATATTTCATTAAATAGTCTTGTGAGCCAAGTGATTCCTATTTCTCCTAGTATTTTCCAAACTTCTCTAGGAATATTATCTGGTCCTACCGATTTACGACCCTTCATATGTTTAAGAGCCTCTTTGACTTCATTCTTTTGAATACGTCGGTAGAAATTGTGGTTTACATACTTTTCTCACTTGGCTAAATCTCCTAAACTAATACTAACATCTTTATTTTCATTAAAAAGATTATAAAAATAGTTTTTCCATCTATTTCTTATATCATCATTTGCCACTAGAATTTTTTCATCCTCGTCTTTTATGCATCTAACATAATTAAGATCTTTAGTTTTCTTATCTCTAGACCTAGCTATCCTAAAAATATCTCTTTCACCCTCTTTTGAGTTGAGTTTTTTATATAAGTCCTCCCAAATCTTAGCTTTTGCTTCACTAAAGGCTTTTTTTCTTCCTTCTTTGCTTTCTTATAAGCTTCTAAAGTTTCACTAGTTTTCTTAGCATAATGTAATTTGTAACATGTCCTCTTTGCCTTGATTTTATTTTGTACTACTTCACTCCACCACCAAGCTTCTTTTTGTGCCGGTACACCTCCCTTAGATACCCCTAATACATGTTTCGCCACTTTCCTAATATGTATAGCCATATTGTTCCACATATCACAGGGTGTGCCAACATAATTCCAAACATCTCCTTGAAGGACTTTCTGTTTAAATATATCTTCTTTCTCGCTTTTGAGGTTCCACCATTTAGTCTGAATACCTCGATGCACTCTTTTCTTTTTTGTCCATTTTTTTATTTGTAAATCCATAACTAAAAGTCGATGTTGGGTGGTTAAGCTTTCTCCTGGAATTGCCTTACAATCTTTACAACACGCTCTATCTTTTTTTCTACAAATAAAGTAATCGATTTGTGTTTGTGATAAGCCACTCTTATAAGTAATTAAATGTTCATCTCGTTTTTTGAAGATTGTATTGACTATAAAGAGATCAAATGCCATAGCAAAATTTAAAATCTCCCTACCTTCCTCGTTTATATCCCCAAAACCAAAGTTTCCATGAATTCCTTGATATCCTAATGCCTCTTTACCGACATGTCCATTTAAATCTCCTCCTAAACAAATCATCTCCCTTTGTGGAATCTTTTGAAACACCTTATCTAACTCTTCCCAAAAAACTGTCTTTATACTATCTTCTAGTCCTACTTGGGGTGCGTAAGCACAAACTATATTCAAAACCTCTCCTCCTAACACTAATTTCAATGTCATGATTCGGTCACCATATCATTGTATGTCTACTATACTCTCCTTTAAATCTTTATTTATGATAATACCAACTCCGTTTTGAGCCTTTTCTTTACCTGAGTACCATAATTTAAAACATGTATCCTCTATCTCTTTTGCTTTTTCTCCAACCCATTTTGTCTCTTGTAAACATAGAATATTAATCTTTCTCTGAATCATAGTATCTACCACCTCCATTATCTTACCGGATAATGTTCCGATATTCCAAGATCCAATACGAATCTTATTATCTAGGACTAGCTTCCTTACCCCCCGCATCCGTCCATAATCAAAATGCGAAGACCCTCTCTGAAAATTTTTCACTACATTCGGGCGGCAATGTAGCGGGACTAACTTCTTTACCCACACCCGTCCATGATGTGAGAACCCTCTCTACAATTGATTCACTACATTCAGGCGAAAATGTAGTGACCCTTGCTTACTTTTTACTGCATTCAGGCTCTCCAGCACATCGCTAAGCGGGGACGCCCCAAAGCAATGCAAAGAAGATCATCTCTTATTCATCGAAAATCATTTCCTACCAAAGAATAGATTCTTAAAGACCATCAAATGGCAAAAACAAGAATGAATGAAGCTAGACTTCAAAAGGACACCACCCTAACTACTTCAAAACCTGAAGGAAACATGAAGGCTTATCACTCTCCTCGTTTCAAAAACGAAGGATAGAGTGAAGCAAGAAAAGAGGTCATTTACCATCATTGTAGAGAGGTCAGTCAGATAAGGCCAAATTGTCCTAAATTGAAAAGGAATGTGGTATTGGTAAAAGAACAAGTTTCATCATCTATTGTTGCACTTGAAGAGAAAGTGAAGAGACTTTAAGCTCAAATGAAGGAAAAAGCAACAATCGGTGCGGTTTTCTCTTCTTTAACCAATAAAATCAAGGTAGATCTCTTGGATTCTTGATTTGGGTGCTTCATTTCATATGACTTCTAATGAAAAATTTTAAACTCATGTGTTAGTTTATACTGCATAAGATTAGTGATTTGCAAAACAAAAACTTTAAAGTTTTCAAGATTAGTGTTGTTTTGAAATTAAACCTAAACTTGCTTTCTGTATCTCAAATTTTAGATAACAATTGTGTTATAATATTTTCATCCACGGGATGTATTTTATAGGATCGCCTCTCGAAGAAGGTGATTGGTCGTGATAACAATTGTGTTATAACTTTTTCATTCACGAGATGTATTGTAAAGGATCGCCTCTCGAAGAAGGTGATTGGTCATAGCCATAGGGAGGGCGTACTTTATATCATGGATTACTTAAGTCAAATTATGCTCTTCTATGGCACAAAAGATTAGGACATCTTAATATTCAAAAGTTGTACAAATGTCCTCTTGGAATAAATAAATATTAAAAAAATTCTTCCAAGGCTATGTGCAAAATGCAATCTACCCTTTTCAAACAAAATGCACGTTACCATAAAACCCTTTGAAATTGTTCCTTCGGATGTATGGAGACTGACACTTGTTTTGTCTAAAGGAGAAATTTCCTACTGTCATTTTTATAGATGATTTCACTAGATATACGTGGGTACAACTTTTAAAAGTCAAATCTTATTTTTTTAAAATTTTGTTATATTTCATAATCTTATGAGTATGGGAAAAGGCTTAGTTGTTGTAGTTGTTCATAATCTTGTGAAAAATCAATTTGATTTTGAAATCAAGATTTTTAAATCAGACTCAGGAGGAGAGTTTATGTCTAAAGAGTTTAAAATCATCTTGACAAATTCAAAATTGTGCATCAAACCTCTTTCACTAAAACTCCTCAACAAAATGACACTTTGGAACGTAAACATTGGCATATTTTGGAAACCACAAGAACCTTGCTATTATCTAGTTGTGTTCATAAGAATTTTTGGGCAGAAGCTATTATAACTGTTGTCTACTTAATTAATCAAATGTCATCTTCAGTTTTACAAAACTTGTGTCTGGTAGAAAAACTTTTTAAAATTTCTCTTAACTATTCTATACTATGTATTTTTGGATGTAAGTGTTTTGTTTATACTGAAAAAGATGATAAACTTTTTTCTTCTGCCATAGAATAAAATGTGTATTTTTAGGGTATGGGATAAATAAAAAATGATATAGATGTTATGATTATAAAAATAGCAAGCTCTATGTATCCAGAGATGTCAAATTCTTCGAAAATGAATATGGTTTTAAGGGCATGAATGATGTTAGTTCTTTTGATGATTCCTCTTTTTTTAATGATATTATAGGGGAAGACATAAGTAGAAAATGAGCTTCATAACATATGATTTCAAGATATTATGTTACTCCCTTTGATCAATTTTACTCTAGGAGAACTCCTAATATTACTCCATCTATACCTCGAAGGTCCAACCGTGATTCTAGACCTCCTGAATGATTTGTTTCCTATAATAGCTTTTTACCAAGACACAAAGCCCTAGTAACTAATATTTCAACTATTAAGGACCAAGAACTTTTAAGAAGCACAATTATCACAAAACTGGATTCATGCTATGAATGAAGAATTATAGAGCTTTGGAGAATAATGTACTTGGAAAATGTTGATCTTCCTTTAGATAAGGCTCTTGTTTGGATGTAAAGAAGAAGTTTATATGTGTCCACCTCCTGGTTACACTTGTCCACCAAATAAGGTTTGTCGTCTTCAAAGGCTTTATATGGTCTCAAACAAGCACCTCGAGCTTGGTTTGCCAAGTTTCACAACATTATCAATCGGTTTGGTTTTTCCTCCAGTGCTCATGATTACGCTTTGTTTTACTTGCAAAACGATAGAGGTACTATTATTGTTGCTTCTCTATGTTGATGATATGATTATTACTTGGTGATGATACTA